>OZ024796.1:49589921-50189921 GCA_964017045.1 Omphiscola glabra | reverse complement strand
CAATATATTTACTGAAGTCCTTATTAGGACCCATTTGGAAAACAATTGTTTTTTGTTTTGTAACATGTAGATTAACCATACAAGAAGATGTGTTCACAGTGCAGTTGAGATTATTCATAATATATTTCAAATGTTGCTTTGTTACAGGGAAAAAACCCAAAAAGTTTCATAAAGGAAGAAAAAAAAAATGTGTCTTGAAGATGTAAGTGTTCTTTTCTGTACAGCTAAATTTGATTTTATTGATATAAGCATCATAAATATATGTTTATGTGTCTCCCTACCATTAGTGTCTCCATAAAAGTCTCCGTCATGCAGCGTGAGCAGTGAATGGTTAAACAAACAACAGAATGTAGACAGCAGGGGAACTATTCTGGCAATGTTAGTCCTTGACATTGGAACTCCTTTAGATAACATGTTCAACAGGGATGTGCTGGATCTGAAACAGATTGCAATTCCAAGAAAGTTTGTCTCTTTTTAGTGCCATCTATGATACCAAGCCCAAGACCTACTTTGCCCATTCAATTTTGGAATTATACATTTTTGCTTTGGCCAGAGATGTACGAGTTAATTTAATACAGAATATTTTAAAACCAAAACAATTATAATTTCAACCAAATAAATAATAAGTACTCCACATGAAGGGTTTAAAGGAAAAACCAGAGATGTCAGGGTTTTTTTCTTCGAAATATTTAAGTTATCTCCCCTGTGGCTGCATTCCGTTCAATAGAATAATATGGCACATAGGCCTAACTGAAAAAGCAGCGTCACCAATAAATAAATATTTAGACATCTGGTTATTTTAATAACGTCACTAGGAATTTTCAAACTTTGTTTCAAATTTTTCTCAAAACCTGACATCATGGTTTTTCCCTTGAACCCTTCATATGGATTCAAATTTTACATTTTCTTCAATAAGGAAACTGCATCTGTCAATGTAATCTTAGTTTTGCCATCTTCCATCTGTGACATTTCTGGGTCCATTTCTTGTATTTAAAAATTGCTTTGCTAAAAAAATTCAGTATTCATAAAATAAAATAGAAGAAGTTACCTAGTAACAGTAGGAACAGATGCTGCATAGCAGGCCTCCCAAAGGTTTCTCATGAATTGGGGGTTGAATGCCAAAATATAAAGCAACCTGAATGAAGGGGTAACATGAATTGAAACAAATTAAGAAGAGGCATAAAATGTGGGAACTGTTAAAAATAACTACAGACAACAAGTCAAAGGTTTTGAAATGCTGACTCAATTAGCACTTAGACCAGGGGTGGGCAAACTTTTTGTGCGGAGGGCCACATTGACAAAGGTAAAGCTATATATATTATGTCCAATTTTTAAATATCGATAAACATTTCCCTATATTAAAATCGGTAGTTTCGCATTTTAGCATTACATGACAAAGGTCAAGGACTGTTTAAAAAAATAGAAAATTAGAAAGAAATTTGATCAAAAATGTTTTAAAAATCATAACGGTGCATGAAATTATGTAAAATTCAACAAAATAACTTAAAAACATAGTAATTTTTTAAATTTCTAAATGCCTTCGAGGGCTACATAATATCAGTTGCCGGGCCGCATGCGGCCCGCGGGCCGTAGTTTGCCCACCCCTGACTTAGACTGAAGTAAAATTTCCTGGTCATCTTCTCACTCTCATCCCCAATATAAACTCTCAACTCTTCATTTTTAACTCTTAACTCTCCACAATTAACTTTACTTTCCATATTTTGGTAGAATATTATTATTATTATTATTAGTTGTCGTATATAGAATATCCCCCCTCCGCATCTCCCACTGCTCCACAACTATTAACATTAACTCCACAATATTAACTTAAACTCTCCACTATAAACCTGAGATCACAATATTAACTTAAAGTCTCCACTATAAATCTTACATGCCAAATCCTGGAATAAAACAATAAGAAGTGACACTGTATACTAAAATGAAATGCCAAAATAATATTTTTCAAATTTAAAGATCTGATCTACTAATTTCTTTTATTAAGATAGGTTTAGATTGTTTTCATTGAAAGTGTCCAGCTAGATAGAGTAACGAAAGAAGAACACACAAACAAGAATAAATCTTCACATATGTCCACCCACTAAATAACATTTACTAAGTAATTGCAATAACCTTTAAAATATTTAAGTCATATAATAAAAGAAAATATATATCTTAAAAAGCTGACCTGACTTTATGCATGGCCAATTTCTGATGAGCCAGCAAGCAATAAGCAATGGAGGCTAGTGACTCGATGTACTCTGATGCAGGGAGATTTACTAACACATTAAAGATACACTTGAGATGAGCTTCAGAATCAATAAGACGCAAACTTTCAGCGTGTAAACTGAACAGTGTGGATAATCCCTCATCCTGATACAAGGAAAAGTTGGCATTAAGATCAATAGTTTTCACATGAGCTACAACAATTTATTACCCTTATTGGCTACAAAGCATTAAAGTTAGATATCATCATTTTGAAAGTTATTCAAAATTTATTATTACTCGTCATTTTTCATAAATTCCCAGAAAAAAAAAATGTACAATTAGACGTTAACAGATCTGATGTTAAGTTGTATGGGATTTCTTCACACTGGCCAAATCAATGAATTTTAGAAAAGAACAACTCTTCTTTTCCATCCTACCATTTCATCATCCATATCTTCCTCTGAATCTGACGAGTCGCTGAGACTCATAATAGAATGTCTACTTTGCGGCAGTTGTTTCAATAATCTGTGCAAAAGTTTTAGATATGATGCACAAGTCTGGACATCTAAGTTATCTGCAACATCAAACCATTTTAAAATGTTTCAATACAATAGAACAACAAGCTGGAAAAACTTATAGTGGAGGCATTTCATCCTTATATTTATACTTGTTACCTTCCCGCAATGTTTAGATGAAAGAAAACTTTACTTAAACTTGATGTTACCTAGTTCTTTGTTAGCTAGCATCAAGACTGACACCAGTAACCAAGGGGTGTCTCCCTCGCTGCTCCTATCTTGCTCATCATCCCAACTGTTGGCATATGATGATGGAGATGGAGACTCTGTTGTGGCTTTCATTGGCAATGATGGCACCACCAACCCTTCAATTAATGTCTGAATCAGTTCTACAAATGGAAATGGATATTTGCCATAGGCCATAGCGGGAAGCAGAAACAATGCTATCTGTTCAGTGTATTGCTCGCAGAGAAAGGTTTGGGTGACTTTTCTCAGTATATCTTGTCTGTCCAATAAAAAGAAATAGAACTTTGATTGATAAATTGGCCAAGTAATTTTGAATAAAATGGAATATTCATAACAAACTGGTGTACATTTTTACCTATCCAATAATTTTGAATAAAAGGGAATATTCATAACAAACTGGTGTACATTTTTACCTATCCAATAATTTTGAATAAAAGGGAATACTCATAACAAACTGGTGTACATTTTAACCTATCTAATAATTTTGAATAAAAGGGAATGTTCATAACAAACTGGTGTACATTTTTACCTATCCAATAATTTTGAATAAAAGGGAATGTTCATAACAAACTAGTGTACATTTTAACCTATACAATAATTTTGAATTAAAGGGAATGTTCATAACATAATTTTGAATTAAAGGGAATGTTCATAACAAACTGGTGTACATTTTAACCTATCTAATAATTTTGAATAAAAGGGAATGTTCATAACAAACTGGTGTACATTTTTACCTATCCAATAATTTTGAATAAAAGGGAATGTTCATAACAAACTAGTGTACATTTTAACCTATCCAATAATTTTGAATTAAAGGGAATGTTCATAACAAACTGGTGTACATTTTTACCTATCCAATAATTTTGAATAAAAGGGAATATTCATAACAAACTGGTGTACATTTTTACCTATCCAATAATTTTGAATAAAAGGGAATGTTCATAACAAACTAGTGTACATTTTAACCTATCTAATAATTTTGAATAAAAGGGAATGTTCATAACAAACTGGTGTACATTTTTACCTATCCAATAATTTTGAATAAAAGGGAATGTTCATAACAAACTAGTGTACATTTTAACCTATACAATAATTTTGAATTAAAGGGAATGTTCATAACAAACTGGTGTACATTTTAACCTATCTAATAATTTTGAATAAAAGGGAATGTTCATAACAAACTGGTGTACATTTTTACCTATCCAATAATTTTGAATTAAAGGGAATGTTCATAACAAACTAGTGTACATTTTTACCTATCCAATAATTTTGAATAAAAGGGAATATTCATAACAAACTGGTGTACATTTTTACCTATCCAATAATTTTGAATTTTATTAAAGTTTGAAAAAAAGATTTTCAATGATTACTTGAAAGTTTTATTCTCTGCTGAGATAGCAAAACTGACAGGACTCATGATGAGATCAAAGATAGATGCAGCAATTGGTGTAGGTGGAACAGAGTTCTTCTCCAGACTTGTTGGTACTCTGCTGTTTAACAGCTTCCGCAGACAACTAAAGTAGCCTGTGAACAATAAGATTGTTAGAGGCAGGAGCCAAAAATGACATGTTGACAACAAATAATAATGTGGTGATTAACACAAAATTTCTAAGACAATAATTCATTCAAACAGCACTACAATTAAATCTGTTGGCAATCCAATTAAATTCAAATGTTCAAACTTTTAAAGATGTTTAAAACCAGTGATCAGAAACTAGTAAACAACATATAAGCTGACATAACACATGGTATTTCACTAGCCTACACTTTTTTAAGTATGTGAACCTTACTCTTTCACAATTCAATAAAGATTGATTACAAATAAAGTAGATTGTTCTAAACATTAGACACAGACAAATAATATTTGACCTCCATTGACAAGACACTGTAAGAGATTTGAGACAAGCTTCTGACTGTCTGTGTATGGCCCAAGGTTGATACTGTTGTACGTAGATGGTGAAAGAAATATTTCCAGCATTCTCATTGGAATGGCTATTTGAGTGTTTGACTCTGCTATGCCAATAAGATATCTAAATAAAATAAAACTAGAATTAGATCAACATAATGTCATAAAGGATATTACTTTAGATACAAATCATCCACTTCCATTATGTATAAAATGCACACTGATAAAGTAAGTAACTTAATAGAGGGAGAGTCACTTAATTATAAAGAATTGATGAAGTATCTTTTATATGGACATTTTGTGGGACTCTTTAGTCTTAGAATTAGACTTAATAAAACAATTTAGTCTTATAATTAATTAAATAATTTTGTATTCAGTTTAAGAAATGTTTTATGAAAATAAGTAATATGATGCTGATAAAATCATAACAGCATCACATCTTTCTTTAATTATATTAAAAACCACCCCTTTTGGTAACCCTAGTGCCCCCTTAAAATCTCTCAGCATTCCCCACCCAGCAATCCCAATCTCCCATGGGCGGTAGGTCCACCCACTTTGATAACCACTGCGCTTCATGACCATACTAACTTACCTTACAATTAATTTTAGAAAAGAACTCAGCTGCCTATACAATGTTGAGGAGACACCATTGAAACTGTTTAAATATTCATCCTTATGTTTGATCAACTCCTGGCTTAAAGAAATCTGATTTAATGAAAAGACTTTTGTAAATAATTAAAGTCCAATTTATCATTAAATTTAAGTAATTTATTAAATGTAAGTGGAAAATATATTTCTTAGTCTTTAGAGGAAACATAACCAACAAAATAATTGTCAATTATTGTGTTATTTATATTTTTGCAAATTAAAATTTGTATGTGAAATTGGTGTGATTTTTTTCAAAATATATTTGTCAAGGCAACTGCTTTATAAATATAAAGACATAGAAAATATTTGTCTTAAACAAAAAAAAGCTGTATTTTGTTTTTTTTACTGGGACATACCAGACGTTGGCCATCCAATGTTTCTTTGAAGAAAAAACACAACTTAGAGACGCACCATTGAAGTGTTGTCATGTCCAATTTGGAATGATTATTTGAAGGCTGAAATTTCCTGTCAAATTCCATTCGCATCTGCATCCACTAAAACATTAATTCAAACTCTTAATAAAGAACTATGTATCAGTATATGTTCGATTTTAAAAATTGATTTGAATATCAGTATACAAATGAATATATTTTACTAAGTTGTAATTTCAACGCTTTGAAGCTTTAATAATTTATATTTTTAACTAAGTTTAAGTGTACAATACGTCTTCTGTATATATTTTAGTAACAATAAAATGTGTTTATTTACTTTATTTTTACAAACAGGCAAACACATAATAAGTGCTAGAGAATATGGAACAAATATGTTATTATGAAGTACTTTATTTAAGAATATTTAAACATTTACCTCAAGAAGACTATTTTTGGTTGATAAACAAATCCATAAGTACTCCAAATAGTATAATATGTAACCAAACATAAATTTTATCATTGACCTACTAGATTTTTTCGTATCAGGTAGCCTCTATACTGTGACTGAATCAAGGTGGCACTTGCAATCTGGGTTCTAATCTCCTGTAAATAAATACGCAAGTCTAATAGTCTAAATTTACAAGGCAGCAACAAATTATTCATTGAAACAAAGGCAGGTTATTTTTATTTAATTTCAATTTACAACATTTATTTTCAGACCATTTGATTCAAATTGACATTTTGCTTCCAATAAATCATGATGCGAAAAAAAATGTTTGAAGCATTATAAAGAAACATACTTCTCGTTTCCGTCTTTCATCCAGTGTTCTTTGAAGTAAAGAATCTTTCTTTTCCTGAAATTATAAACCAAAAAAGTAACATTTAATTATGAAACATCTAAACAGCTATTATAAAATTCATATTACTGTCACAGAAAAGAGATGAGCAGACAAAAGCACATCTGCACAAAACATTTAAGGACACATATTTTATTGATAAATTTAGCACATGCCCGACAGCAAATATAAATTCAAAAATCCTAATTTGACTAGACCTTCACCTCTCTGTAATCCACAGTCATCACAGTAGGTACCCCAATACCAGACAGCATTCAAAGGCATCTATTCAATTCTGTTAAACTAAAATTTCCCTCTTCAATACATAATTGACACTAACCCTCATATCACTCTAATAATTCAACTTATCTTTAGCATTCTAAGAAATGTAATTCTGCTGATACTGATTCAGTTAGTTATCAATTTGAATATTCATTTTGTTTTCTCATCTGTCATCTGTGATGCAAGTTTGTTATCATTTTAGATTTGTTCTGTTATATTTAAATTTAAACCTTTGTAAATAAGCACATTTTCAACTAGGTAGTGTAGGCCAACCATTTTATCTAGATGTGGGTTTAAAGTTCAAGACACAAAAAATAATAACAGTGGCTGACATGTTGATTGTTGTTAGGCAGGACAAGGACATACAGACTTTCTGCAATACTGGTTTCCCAACATTATGGACCAAGACAAGGGCCATAGCCATCTCACTGTCAATGTCATCACTGGCAGTTTGAGTTAGAATAATTATCTTATACTTATACTTAAATTCTTAAATCTAGTATTAATATAAATAAGTACCGGTAGTACTTAGACCAGTAGTAAAATACTCGTTTTGCTATTATTACTATGACTATACTACTATTCATATAAGAATAAGTATAAGTTTACCAATACTATTTATCACAGAGTAATCCCAAAGCAATGAATAATGATTTTTTACGATGTAATCATTCTAGGGTCAGTGGAAATTTTAATTTCATGTAAATGTAGTAGATAGTTTTAGTAGTAATTAATTCGTTTATTTAGCAAGTAAAAGTAGGCTAGTGTAGGCCTAATTAAATATGAATATGGAAAACAGAGAAGTTATTAAAAACAACAGCTATTTACATTTCTGCTTGCTCCCCTTAATGACTGGACGGGTTTCTGTCGAAAATCTCCGTTGAAGCTGTACATTTCCTCGTTGAATGAAATAATGATGAAAAACACTTATAATTCCAGAAGAATTATATTACAGACTCTTCTATAGATAGCTTTGTCATACCCAGAGAGCGTTTCAATGGTTGGATCAACCCAACTGACTTGTCCAATAGTTTTTGTTGTATTAAAAATAATCAGGGCAAAAATGAAAGGAAAAACACGAACTTCCGGACAAGAGATCGTCCATAAATCTTATTATTTATATTATAACTATAAGGTCAACAAATTGTTTTGTATTTTTACCCACACCTTTTCCCCCTCTTAAAAAACTGTCGAACTTTCAAGTACACACACTCAAGCACAATAAATTGTCGCATAATGTTTATCCACCTCCAAATAAATAAATTCGAATCCAGATGATTGCTTAGAATTGGCTCTATTCTATACTTCTATTAGTCGTAATACTATATAATCTGCAGGGAACAACATTTTTTAAATTACATTTAATTTAAAATATAATTAAAACTTGGACAAATTTTAATTTGTAACAATTATCTAGTACTGTAGTAAATTTTATATTACATAATTATTTAAAGAATTGAAAAGGACTAAATATTTATAGTACATAATTATAATAAAATAAGAATTGAAAAGGACTAAATATTATTATTAGTAAACTTAAAAGTTTGTTTTTCTAGCTGCTATCCTCTTCCCAAGCCCAATGATAATAATAAGCCAAATGTCTCTTTAACTCTAAATGTCTGTTTAATAGGGCATTGTATACATAACTGACGTATCATTGCCATATTCTTGCGAAACTGTCTGACATCTTCCTCGTCTAACCATTCAGCGTTTGAGATATCAGTAATTTATTTGTGTGTGATTGCCTCCACCTCTGTGTCTTGTACTTGTGGCTCCCACTTCCACTCGCGTTGGCCGCACCATTTTAACTTGACAGTCATTTTACACATATAATTTTAGCTAACTTACATTAAAATATGGAAGTTGATAATAAAAACCAAGTTGTGTTATTATTTTGTATTAAAAAACCACAGCGTTTACGCTCACTTGTATGCTCAGGAGTGTAGAAGTATAATTAGACCTACATCACACTTGGTGAGGTTCCTGACCAAAGTGTGTGTCCATCCATCCCCGTCTCACTTCACCCCTAAAATCGCTACATGAAGTCTGCGCGAACATCAAAGCAATATTTAAAACATAACTTTTACTTGAATCTTTTACAATTTAATTATCGGTATTGCAATCTATTTCCCCAATTGATAACTACATTTTGGGCCATAGGATAAAGCTTGGCAGCCGCGAGTTTGTTGCCTTGGATGTTTCTAGATAAAGTTCCGTCTAAGTAAGCAAGGGTCACAAGATGGTGCAATATTTTAAGATGCAGCTTAGTATGAAATAAAATGAATTAAAAACGTAAGATGTACTCCCTCCAAAGAAATTAGTTATGCAATGTATTACACCATATATAATAATATTAACATGCATATCACACACTGACAAAGCAATATATGGCATAGGAAAAGGCGGGCAAAGCTTTTTAAAAAAAATCTTTGCAAAGTAAAGTGACGTTTTAAAGTAAAATATCATTATTTTTAATATAAATACTTTATTAAAAATGATTATTAGAAATGAATATTTTGGAGTAGAGTTAAAGATTGAACGATACATGTCTCTATTTGTGCGCACTGTTGTTAGGGCTGATCGTTGCTATACTTATACTCTACCGATGTTTCCAAAAATGTGTCCATGGTAAATAGTCATATACATTATTTTATAAGCCAACTATAATGTGTAAGTTAAGTCTAATCCAGGGCTTAAGTCCTGCATGAACGCATGGGAACGGCGTTCCTGTACTTTTCCCAAAGCAGCAATGTCGTTCACGTTACGACGTTAGGAGCACAGTCCGTTAAGTGTTTTCAATCAACCTGATCTTTTTGTTTTAGAAATCATAATATTATGTTCATTTTATTATTGTGGCACCTGTAAACCAACACTTTATAATAAATTGTGCACTGCCTTTGCTTAGAAATAAATAAATATTTATTTGTGTGCGAGGGGGTTGGGTAAGTTCTCTCACCCTTTTTTCCCAAGCTAGGACTAGACCCATCCAGAGCAAAGGACCAAATAATAATTATAATATAATAACAATTTGTTTGGAAACTTCTGGGCAATATATATTTTTTAAAACAATTATCATTAATTATAACATATAAAATAATTTTAGTCGGTTTTTTTTTTATCTTCGTAAACGTTTTTTTTTTAAAGTTTAAATACACTGCTGTGATTGTTATAGCCCCGAACAAACAAGAAATTTATCGGAAGTAAGCCTGTCTCGGATTGCAAGTAAGATCGCGGTAAGACACTGACCACAAAACTTGTAAATACTGTCGGTGACGCTCGCATCACTTTAAGACTTTTATCTTACTTAAAGTTAAATTGCGGTACACCAAATCATTGATGCAATGTTCTACTTGGTTGGTTTGGGTCTCGGAGATGCTAATGATATTACAGTAAAAGGATTGGATATTGTCAAAAAAGCAGCGAGAGTATATCTAGAGGCATACACATCAGTTCTAACTGTTGGCAAGGAAGCACTGGTAAATCGTAAATGAAATGATACTCAGTAATTTAGGACATTTTTTTCATTACTTTTTTTACGTTTTATTCTTAATTTTACGGGTCGCGGCAACCAAGATGGCGGTCGTGTGAGACATCGCGGCACCAATAGTATCAAATTACCACTTAGTAGGGATATCGAAGGTCTCACACACATGCGGTCTGCGCATAACGAAAAATAACGCAAAACTTGTGCGGCCATTTTAACATTCGTCATGGTGATTATCTCGTTTTTTTGTGTTTTACGTCACAGTTTGCTAATAATAGTACGTAAATTATCGGTGACATAGAGCGCATATTTTTCCAAACACGGGGATACCGTAATTGCTGCATTTAGTTAGTGAACAGTAACGCATTTTTTTTTATTGTTTACATCGGTATGTACGTTAATTGCTTATTATTTTTTAATGTAGAATTCAAACACATAGTGGTTAACTCAACTACTGCTTCATTTATTGACAAATTTTAATAACTTTACTTCATTAATAATAGCAATAACGAACAAAAGTTATACCCTTCGGAATGTGAGGTGTAAGAAAATAAAATTGTTAGTAGTCACTCCCCCCTCACAAAAAAAAGTGGGTTGTCGGAAATGGTTCTTGTTACTAATTTAATTTTAGTACATTTTAGTATTTTAGGATATTTTCATTATAGTTCATCTTTAATAATCTGTGGAAGTCTAACCAGTTAATAAAGGGGAAACCATTTTAAAACTGATGAGAAATTAATACAACCTAATAAATTAAATAATTTTAAATAATTGTAGTTCGTGTAGTCCGGGGAATTTCTGACTTGTTTTGTCCCTTGATTTATATATAAATAATATAATTATAATATGTAGTATAGAACAAGTTATTACTGGTATTTATAAATTATAATTAATGGAATAATAACACAATGAAAGAAGTTGCTACTAATACTAATGTTAAAAATATACTATTATCAAATATATATGCATTAGAAATCTGTTAACATTTATATCAACAAATATTTAATATATTTTTAATTAAATACATTTAATAAACAAAAAAGAAATACATTTTAACAAACACATCACTTGAATAATATTAAAAAGAAACCAAAAATTGTATAGATTCAGAATTATGATTAGTTGTTAATGTCAGTTAGGCTTCTTTTGGGTGCAAGAGAAAATTTTAATTTTCTGTTGCAAACCATGGAATTCCTTCCATATCCTATAAGGCGGAACGTTTGGATGCTGATGGCGGCGACAAAGTTTATGAAGGAGAGATTTATGGGATTCATCAACAAGACAAAGTAGTCACTGTAGGGCATTCTACCCGGAAAATGACAGGCAGAAGATCCCCATTACCTTTTAAAATTTAATGACATACCCCGGTACGGGTATGCTTGTAATAATTTATGGGTGATATTAGTAGTTTTTATTTATACATCTCATGCCTTCAATTATTTTTAAAAAGACTTCTACTTACCTTTTATAAATATAAGAATTGATTTAAAATTTAACTGAAGAATATAATTCATTAAAATTAGGTATTCTAAATGACGCTCTGAAAATTACGCTGCATTGAGATTTTTTTAGTAGGGTCGCGCTAACCGTCTTAGCATTTGCCCCATCGTATTTGTTGGACTGGAAGCAACGGATTTAGAAAGTACTGATGTAGATCTTTATTCTGATATTGGTTTGCAATTTGAAGTCATTTGACTAAAAATTTGAAGAATTTCTTACATCTTAACTTGGTGAGAAAACAATTATAAATTGTGTATATTGCAATGTCCATTTGCTGTTGGGACTCTCACACTGTTAAGGGTGAGAAGAAGACAAACGTTTTAAATTTGATGCTGCTGTAGCTGAAAGTGCTACTAATAGAATTATAAAAACAAGTTGTGATTGTTTTGGTACCAAGGCCAAGGGGTGATACAAAAATGGTTGTAGGGTAGAATGGATTACATTTTGTGAGAAGTCAAAAATTCCTAGCTTTAAAGGCAATAGATTTTAACTGATTTTTTTAAAAAGCTGGTTCATCAAATATTTTTCACTTTATAAACATAAATGATAATTTCATTTTTCACATGTGTCATTCTAAGTGCATCCAATTTAAAATTACAGTGTCATTTTAAATTTAACAATTTAAAAGGATATTGTTTTAATGACATTGTTTTGTTGTATTGCTCTTATTTATTTGAAGCTTACTGGCCCACATTGGGATATTGTCACTAGATTTAATTTAAAATACTTTGAATTTTATACATATGTGAAATGTATGGTTGAAGTCTGTTTCAAAGTATATTTAACTCATCATACCATTACCATGAATCAGATGTATAAGAATCTGACGATTATTTTTCTTTTTTTGAATGTGTTGACTAAACTTTGTCAAGAAGTTTTAAATGTTTCAAGAAGACAACTTGGTGAAAAATTTGTAAGAATAATACCCACAGAAACACAACTTTCTTAAATGAAATTAAGCTTATATCCATGTTGAGGAAGTCATCCAGGATGCAGGGTTCCAATGCCTTAACCATACAGGACTGTGTCGATCGTGTACCGAGAGTGAGTGTTAGTGTTGGACTCATTGATCTCCATGGTGTCAGGAAAAATGTCTGCAATCCAGTAGCCGAAAACCTGTTAATAAGAGCATTTTTTTTATTAGTCCGGAATTAGTATGGCTAGAAAACATTCATATTATTATTATAATATTCATTTCAATCAACTTAGCATTCATATGTGATTTTTTAAGATAGTATCAGTAAACAAAATACTGCTACTAAAATATACTAACCGTTGATCATGGATGATTGCCTTCTCGGAATTAAGATAAGACATAAGTGCATCATTTGATGACTGTTGTTTCTGATGATCTGTTTAGGTAATGCTATGCTTCTCCCCTTTCCTTTATGTTGAAAGCAGTCTATAAGTTGTATATCTCATCCACTGAAATATAATATAATGAAAATATAGGCCTGATATAATAGAGCTAAGTAAGAATATTTCTTTTGGCCTCTACCATTTATGAAAGGGGGGGAGGCAATTTTGTTCAATCACATTTATCTTGCCCCTAATCTGTATTGTAAATCTTTTACTATAACTTCATTTTAAAAAACAGATGAGTAAAACTGATTATGAAAAATTCTGTTATAACCGAAAAAGTAACTAAAATTAATAAAAACAGAAGTTGATGTTCACCTTGGTGAAAATAATACTGTGCCCCAAAAAAACATTCACAATGAATGAATGGCCGCCATTCAATGACTATTCGCGAATCGATATGATACTAACATTTTAATGATTTACTGGTCTTTCTTAACGCATGCTCAAATATAAAAAAAAATATAATTAAACATTTAAACATCTGATTTAAATAGTTATGCAATCCTTTAAAGTGTTCCTATGCGTAAATTAAATACAGGGAATTTTAAAATAAGGCTAGCAGATGATTTGGAAGAAACTTGAGAAACATTGGAACAATTAACGATAAGCCCAAAAGTGCCGACACTAAATCATGAATGCAAAAAATAAAAAGCTTCTTTTGAGATAAATAAGAATGAAATGTATAAATTAATGTTTTAACTTACCTATGGCAGTTTTAAAATCCATGGAAAAGGCACTAAATTTAGCAAAACGGCTTATCCAAAACAGTCAGCTTCTTCAACTTGTAATTTTCTTACTCGCATGCCGCCAATGGCTGAACACGCAAAAGTTTTTTTTTTTACAATTTTGATGACGTGTTTCCTAATCTAACCGCTTAAGCTCCATCAACGGGCCATTACCAAAATAATAACAGTTTTATTATAAAATGGATTGTCTTTCTTAAAATCAATTTTTAATAATTGTAAAATGATGGTATCTTCTAGAAAATTCATGGTCGAAAGCAACTATACTGGGCGCCTCGCTGAATTCTATAAGAGGTACATTGACGGTATAAGGGTCACCACTATGGAGAGGAGTGAACTTGACCTTTTCATTAACTTTGTAGGCTCCTTTCACCCCTCCATTAAATTCACATCTCTTGTCTCTGAGACCTCAGTCAACGTTTTGGACATTACAGTTACCCTTCACACACCTCTGCCTACTTTAAACCTACAGACAGCCACAGCTTTCTACTCTACTCCTCCTCCCACCCTAAATCCTGTAAAGACTATTCCTTTTTCTCAATTACTTCATCTTTGTTGACTTTGTCAGTTGGAGGATGACTTTTGGGACAAAGCACTTGAAATGATAGACTATTTACGATTTAGGTCTTACCCGGAGACAGTACTTTCATCAGCCTTCAAAGGGTTAATAGTATTACTCATGCTGATGCCTTCAGGCCATGTCCGAGTGACAATGTTGACAGGATCAAACTTACTATCACTTATCACCCTCACAATCTAATAGCTAAACATGTTTTACTTAAACACCATGCTATCCTCCCCACGGACACAGAAACACAGGAGATTATCTCTTCCCCACCTCTCATTGTTTTCAGACGTGATAAAAATTTGAGAGACATCCTTGTGCACAGTCGCATCAATGCTGCCCCCTCCCACTTTGGGACCAAGCCATGTGGCTACAGCCGTTGCAACACTTGCCCTTTTTTGATATCCAGACTACTCAACACATTAGCTTCCCCAAGGGCAGTTTTCAGATACACGACGGTTTCCTTTGTACTAGCCGCAATGTTGTCTACGCCATTGTTTTCACAGCTGCCAGATGTCTTACATACGGGACACCGACACTCTGACAGGTGTACTGAACACCTCCGTAATATCAAGCAAGATAAAAAGTGTCCCGTCTCTAAAGTCTTAAATAGAAGTGACAACCAGGGCAAGGCGGACTTAACAATAAGCGCAATCATGACCAGCACTAACACACCTAGCCGGGTGAATTTGGAACACAAGCTTATACTAACCTATGGCACCTTGACACCAAATGGCCTGAACGTCATGTTACTATTCACAGCTTGAGCCTAGCTCCGCCCTTCCATGTCATGACCTATCACAGTGGACTAACTTCTCCTCTTTTTTTTCCTCTTCCCTATTTAATCCCTCACCCACTTATTTTCTGTCATAATTCTTTTGCCGCCCTCTCACTCTCAGACACTACTTCTCAGCTAAGTGCTATATTTTTATATATATATATTTTAAAAATTGTTTCTGTTTTATCTGTTGTTTGTTTGCTGCCTGCCGACATGTCATTGTTTTGTTGTGTTCCTTTTTTCAGGTTTAATCTTACTTTCTTTCACTCATTTCCTATCAGTCTATAGCAGGGTTTCCCAAACAGGACCAGTTGGGTGCAAGTAACACTTCAGAAGCCTACCCTTTAGTAGTGACTATCACCGAGAGTATCAGCTTATACTCTATAAACTATAGTCTATAAACTAGCCTAAACAGAGGAGACATTGAATTGATTAGCTTTTGAATTAAAAATAACAATAAATTGCTCTTACCCCATCATTGTATTGATCAATCAAAGGCATAGTAAAACAACTTTGCCAGTCACGTTAATTTGTCCATTTGACATACTCTAACTATTTACCAGTGGTGTCTGTTCAAAGGGCTTAATTAACTTAAAAAGTCTAAGTATGAATTTTATTGTTATTTAATGACTGCTGATATTTGTGTTTGAAAATTATATCAAAGAGCTTTTCTTGTTCGTGTGTGAAAAAATAATATTATTTCAACTCTTATCTGATGCAGACGATGTAACCATTCTAATTCTATCGTCTTTATTTTTAAAAAGAAATTAATTAAAAATCATGTGTCTATCGCAATTCCCTAGTGCCCCCTTTGGCAGTCTCAATGTCCCTAAATTCTTTAATGCCCCCCCCCCCCCCCCCATCGCCTAAACAGGCATCCCACCCAAGGGCGTTACTACTTGCTTCGTAGATGCCTATAGTGTGAGTACAGAATAAAAATTAAGAACATTGATAGTGCCATATCAATTGTGTTGAATTGTGAACAACTCAACTCTATCCTTACTTAAAGTTAGTCTACCCACCTAAATAAAAATAATTATGTGACAAGGTGTATGTAGCGACTTTATAATATCCCTAAACGGTGTTGCAAAAACCAACTTCTCTCCTCAGCGATCAATGGCATGTAATTTGTAAAAAGCACAAAATAGAGCTTTGTAAACACCATAAAGCTAAACACTATAAAGCTCACAAAAACACAAAAGAGTTCTCCACACCCTTCAATGTGAATGGACCATCTCAGGTTCTTTTTCAAAGTTGTGTATTTAAAAGAATATTTAATTATATGTTTGATTAAGAAACTTAGACTAAAAGTAAAGTACAAATAAAGAGTAAGCTAAATAACGATTGCCTTAGACTCAATTTGGGCAACCCTCTTGCCAACAAACACATGGCAAATGGACCTCTAAAGTGTGGCGAATTTGTTTTTGCCCAAATTATTTCTTTTAAAGTTACCATTGTGTGTATGATAAAAAAACATTCTTACCCCACCAGCTGTTATAACAGCCAGCTACTGTTTTTGCAGCATGTCAATGGAGAGGAACAAATGACTGTGCATCAAATTTTGAGCAAAGTACTATTTAAAAGCTTATTTCTTCATTTAATTTTTATTTAGTTGTTCGATTTCATGATATATAGCAAGGAAAATTTTATTTTTCAACATTCAAAGATATTTGCCTTCAACTTTTATGCTTAGTGTTTTTACTTTCATAGCTGATTTATTTTTCTCAGACTCAGTAGTTTAATGGGTATGCAATTTTGACCTTAGAAAAATAAATTAATATGCTATATAATTATTTATAATAGGTCTAACATTTTTATTTGAAGGAATCTTATTATGGTAGAGGAATCATTTTGGCTGACAGAGACATGGTTGAACAATCATCAGGTAATTTAACTTTAAATAGAACTATTCATTTTAATTGACATAACAATGGCAAAATCAAAATAATACAAATATTTACTGGGACCTGTAGTTTGATTCTCCAAGAGAGGATGGTGTCATTAAGAGAGGATAGTGTCATTAAGAGATGATGGTGTCATTAAGAGAGGATGGTGTCATTAAGAGAGGATGGTGTCATTAAGAGAGGATGGTGTCATTAAGAGAGGATGGTGTCATTTTGCTGGCAATGTCTCCAGCTGAAAATGGAGAAACAACCGTTTCCCTGTAAAGAAATCTCCCACTCTCCACACATCTGGTAATCTCCCAGTCTCCACACATCTGGTAATCTCCCACTCTCCACACATCTGGTAATCTCCCACTCTCCACACATCTGGTAATCTCCCACTCTCCACACATCTGGTAATCTCCCACTCTCCACACATCTGGTAATCTCCCACTCTCCACACATCTGGTAATCTCCCACTCTCCACACATCTGGTAATCTCCCACTCTCCACACATCTGGTAAGGGAACCTCAAATAGTCAATACAGCAAAGCATCATGGTCTGGAGTTTCATTAATATCTATGTGAGACCACCAAGGGATCCCATGTCACAGGGAAAAGGGTCACTACATAGCAAGGGTTTGCAGTAGGAGTTTTCCTTCTCTTACTTAAGCCACCATCTAAGGTTGACAAGGCCTGTATACTGTAAACCCTATTTATGTTTTTATTATTACTGGTAATTCTGGGCTTTACAACCCATGAGTATGTGTGTCATGTTCTGGTGTTGAAAAATCTAACCACACAGTCAGCCAGTAATATATATTTACAGATATTGACATTTATTTAATTTAATCAAATACGTTTTGAATGAATTTCAGATGAGTTAATGGCAGAGGCTGATGTTGTTGATGTGGCTTTTCTAGTGGTGGGAGATCCATTAGGGTAAAAGTTAAAATACACAATTATTTAGCTAATATAAGGTCGCGACATGATATTAAGTCCCCTTGTTATAGTGTTGCTATCCTTTCTATATATTTAACAACTGGTTTTCAATTGAAGAAGCAATTGAAAATAATTTCAAATATTTGTTAACATTATATAGGTCTGATTTGTAAATGAAATAGGCATTTTATGAGCAGCTTGTCAATTTGATGAACTGCTGTATACAGATTCATTGGGGTTTATAACATACTTTGATATTAAGAAGGGTCTAATTTACTCATGCTGAATGTTTAACAAAAATTGTATAGTTAATATTAATTAATCAAGTTTTTACATTTAACTTCTTTAATTATATTGTATGACTTAAGTTTAAAATATGTATTCAAAGGGCCACAACACATACAGATCTCATACTACGAGCAGTTGAAAAAAATATACCATATCGTGTTGTTCACAATGCTTCAATTATGAATGCTATTGGATGCTGTGGGTTGCAGGTAACAATTATAATAATAAATGTGTTGTTGCTTCAAGTATAAATGCTATTGGTCGATGTGGGTAGCATATGACTTTTATAAAAAAAAAGATAAAAACAAAATCATGTTGTTTGCAATGCTTCAATTATCAATGTCGTTGGATACTGTAAGTTGCACGTGACTTGTGTTAAAATAAATAATTTTTTTTTCACGCATGCTTTTAGGAAATAAAATTGTAGGCACATATGAATCTAAAGATAAAATTATTAAGTTTTTAAAAAAAAATTATCTTTCTTTCTAAAGTTTAAAAAAAATTATCAAACTATTACCAAATGTTGAACATTCACCACAAAAAAAACAATGTTTCATCATATGTGAACGTATGTTAATTTATTTTTCATTAGCTAAACAACTATGGTCAAACTGTTTTTATTGTGTCACTATTTCTTAGCTAAACCACTAAGGTGAAACTGTCGTTACTGTGTTTCTATTAGCTATACAACTACGGTGAAACTGTTTCTATAGTATTTTGGACTGAAGAATGGAAGCCTGAAAGCTTCTATGACAAGATTCTAGTCAACTTAGACAGAGGTCTGCACACGCTGTGTCTCTTAGGTTTGTTGGCGTCCATTAGCAGCTGAATATGTTTAACCTTGCTAATCATTAATCATTAAGTAGTTAAGTTACAAAGCTTTAATTTTATGCAATGTTATTGTTAAAAGAAGCATCATAAATTTGATCAACATTATTTTATTAAATGGCTTTTTTTGTGCTGTTTTTCTTTTCATTGGACAGATATTAAAATGAAAGAGCAGACGATAGAGAATCTTATGAAGTGAGTCCCTCATAGAGTGTTTTGGTTATATCTATAGATACAAATTAAGTGCATGTTGCTTACCATCCTTATGTGATGATGCACTAAAAATTAATCAGTTTCTATCAATATAGCTTCCATTGAAAAATTGTTTTAAAAACTTGTCAGAATTGTATTTAAAGTACAGGTATTTTAAGATTTAGTCATTCACTCCATTTATATCCAGAGGCGGAATGGGGGGGGGGGGGGGGGGGATGCTGGTTTGCTTCTAGGCCATCAGGAACTTAAATATCATATATTCAGCTTTTGAAAAATCTCGACAACTCCCTTACATCATATGTTTTTGTAAAAATCTTACAATGAAAAACCCTGTAGAATAATTACTTTAAAATTGCTTTGTCTACGACTAAGTCTAATAAGATTCACCCAAAATTAAATATATACGTTATTAATTGTTTTATGTTTTATATATGTTAAGTTAGAAATTATTATTAAGCTATTTTATTTTATAAGATGAATAAAAATTTTCCCCGTTTATAAATTTGTAATAATTTCACCAGAGGGCGCCCCATATATGAGCCACCTCGTTTTTTAAGTGCTTCTCAGGCTGCCCAGCAACTTCTGGAAATAATTGAAAACAGAAGAGATGAAAAGAAAACAAATTCAGGTGAATTTTTGTGTGTGGTTATAAGTTGCCTGGAATTAATTTCTCTATATTTAACAGCTCGACTAGATTTTATTTTTTTACAAAAATGAGTCTTCTTTGAAAGTCTACGTCAATTGACTTTAAAATCAATTTCTTCATATTTGTTTTTAAATGTTTTGTGAATATTCTTGCAATAAATCATTGTACCTGTATTATAGTATAAGTCATATTTGCAAAGCTTTAAAATGTGTTGACATTAAAATTTGTCTTTAAGGTCAATATGGGGCATTATAATTATAATTATAGGAAGAAGTGGGTCTACGCAGCATAGCGGGTTTCTGTGTTTGAATAATTACTTATAAATGAAATTACTTATGAATATCTTACATTACAGTTTAATGGAGAGATATTTTTCTTGCCTGTGTTATTATTTAATACAGGTACACTGAAAATGAATAATTCATTGTAAAAAAATTCCACCTATTTGGATATATATAAGAGTCTGATCTTATGTCGTTTCATTATGTCCCTTTTACTTGTCATAATGAAACTCATTTCTTGAAAAAGCTTATTATGTTCTATCAATTTACAGATCTTACGCCTAATTCAATTTGCGTAGCTGTAGCAAGAGTTGGTGCAGAAAATCAAAAAATTGCCACAGCCAGCTTAAAAGAAATGGCTGGTTTGAACTTAGGGCCACCCTTACATTCATTGGTCATTCCTGGTCACATGCATCCCTTGGAGAAGCAGATGTTAAACTTGTTTGCTGTTAGTGATAATACAAAAGCTTTTTTAACCCCAGAGAACTTGGATAAATAAATATAAATGTAAAATGTAATGAGTTTTTTTTTATCTTCAAGTGTGTTGTTTTATGCTGGCAGAACCGTACAGGTATGTAGAACCCTTCATCTAATATGCTGGCAGAACCAGTGTGTAGAACGCTTCATCCAATCACATTTTGTCTTGTTAAGAAATCTGTGGCTCCAACACATAAAAGCTCATAGTGTATATGATGATATCACTATCACTAGATGTTTTGTTTCAAACCTGAGGCTAATACACATCTTGTTGAAAGATGTTTGATTTTGTATTTATATTTCTGGTTGATTTGTAAAACATACTATATTGTAAAACAAAATAATGCGTTCAAAAAGAAATTTGACGCAAAATTTTAATGTGTAAACTAAAAAAAAAAAGATTCGATCAAATTTCCGTCTATCAATTTTGCGTTGACGAAATTTCTTTTGATCAAATTTCTGGATACGGATTCTGACACAATGCTGGCCCACTGCGAATCCAGTACTAAACTGTACAAGTATTCTTAATATTCCATAGCCTGTGATCTGTGTCGTGAATCACACTCTCGTTTTCCGACACAGCTTTGTGTGTTTCATCTTTTGGAATTTGCAAAAAGTGGGGGGGGGGGGGGAATAGGCAATGGTATGTCTGGAACTGGATTGCTGGGTACAGTAGTGGATATAGATGATGCTACTGTATTTTGAGGAGCAGAACTAGTAACTTTTATTACGCTTGGATTCAACCAAGATGTTAATTTTGCAAGTTTAACCTTTTTCCTTGTCACCTCTGCAGCTCCACTCTTAAAACTGCGTTTCATTTCCCCTTAAAGGGTTATACGCCTAGAAGCATATACATTTGTTATAAATATTTTTATTGTAATAGTGGCGATCCGTTCAAAAGATGATTTAAAAAATTAATAAACGTAATTATTTTTAATAAAGTATTAGTCTTCCCTTTCCAACTCACAAGTGCTCAGCTATAAAAACGATCCTTGGGAAATGACTGATATGGTGCAATCAATCAAATCGATCTCTGTGTTTGAGCTATACTGTGTAATGTAAGATGAACATGACTTTCAGATTTTAACAGTGACTGCATATGAATATGATTATTATGCATAAACTCCTATATATTTCTGCCCTCAGCTCAGATCTACGGTGACTTTTTGGTTCTATTTATCTTCTAAATATATTTTTCAGACACAGAAAACAATATATATTTTTTAGTCTAGAATTTACTAGAAATAATAAATTTATTTGTTTGTTATATTAATAATAAATTTACTTTTAAAAGAATTATTCATTGGTGACCTCCAATTCCTTTATATAATTCTAATTAACTTCAGTCGTACTTTAACTGGTGCTAGGATAACTTTTCTTCACTTATTGCCCCATCTGTGGCGTAGCTAGGGTTATTACCGCCCCGGGCCAACATCTTTGTCTAACATGATTGTAATTACCTTACTTTTATTTCGATTCATATCTGGGAAATGTAAAACTTGTTGACGAGAGTTATTCCTCTTTAAAAGTAATAAAACTGTCCACCTTTGAGTCGCATTTATAACATTACTGGAATGTGCTGATTTATTGTGGGTTAAAATTTGGAAATTGGGAATTTTTAATCCAATTCAATTGTCAAAATCTTTTACTATTCATTTAAAAATATGTAAATCATGTAGCGGTAACTCTAATCCAGTCAAGATTAGATTATTGTAACAGTTGTTTGTGGGGTTTGCCTCGGAATCAAATTCAGAGCCGTCCAGAGGGTGCAAAATTCTGCAGCACGCTTTGTGTCGCGGAAAAAGAGATCAGACCACATCACCCCAGTTCTACGAGATCTCCATTGGGTTCCTATTAGTAAGCGCATTGACCACAAGATTCTGTCCTTGGCGTATAGCTGCATAGAAGGCTCTGCACCAGAATATCTGAAAGAACTGCTTTATAAACATGTAACCTTAAAGAACCTGCGGTCCTCAACTCAGTCCTTACTGAAAATTTCCAGTGTGGATGAACACAGAAAAAAGTCGTACGGAGTGCGCTCTTTTGAAGCGGTAGCGCCAAAGTTATGGAATAGTTTACCTCCATCTTTGAGGAGTACTGACAAAGACAGAAAAACAGTTAGGAAAAATTTAAAAACTTTTTTGTTTAATAGATTTGATGACACTAAAGCGCAGTGAGCATGCTACAGTAGCATGGATACCAGCGCTATAGAAGTATCCAATCAATCAATCAATGCCTCTATAAGAGTGAGTCCTCTAGAAACGTGGGGCCGCTACAAGCGCGGGGCCCTGGGCCAGTGCCCACTGGGCCCATGCCTTGAGACGGTACTGGTTCAGGTGTAATCGGAGATAGAGAAGCACGCGGGACTTTGAGTATTTTTTGGGAGAGGGGAAAAAAAAGAAAAGAAATGTAAAGGCGACTAGCGACATCATACCAGCCGATGCGCTCCCGTGTGTTTGACTCGGGATGAAGCGTAGAGTGGCCTGGTGTCCGCTGGTTAGAAAAAGAAATGCAAAGAAGTTGGGACTTGGTAGGCATATCACGTACCATCGACATTTGATAGGGCAGACATTTGAAAGATGCGTCGCCGGCACGAAGGCCATGCGATCAGCACAAAGTTATCCAGAGTCATGACCAATGGGGACGACGAGCACGAGTCGCCCCGCGGGCGACGATTGGTTTTGAACTAATAATGGCGCTCTTTCCAAAAGAGGTCGGAGCTTGGTAAGCATGTATTAGCTCTAGAATCGCCACAGTTATCCAAGTAGGATCGTGTCATCTAAGGAACCTCGACTGATTTAATGAGCCATTCGCGGTTTCACCGTCAAACAGTGTGAACTTAGACATGCATGGCTTAAATCTTTGAGACAAGTAAATGACTACTGGCAGGATCAACCAGATAGCTATCAGTTACTCTTCGACGACAACTCTCATGCACGGATGAGCGAGACAGGGACACAACGAGGCAGGAAATTGGCGCCACGACCATGGCGGATCCCGTCAACCTCGGCCAACTTCTCGTTGTTGTTTTTTTTTTCTCAATGCTTCGCAAGCCGTCTCCGCGGACGGTGTGAACGCCAATCGAGTCACAACCTAGGACGATTGCCGGGAGGACAAGTGCTTGGAATGCAGCCGACGTTCCGACCACATAGCAACAGGCCGCGGTTCAGGTACAAAGGCCGTTGACGTTCACGGGGACTCGTGATTCGTTCAATTTTCCACATGCTGGACCCCGACCCGTTGAGGCTTCCTGTTTCACGGTTCACGAACACCGGGTTGACAACACAAGGCCTTTCGCCGGGTTTCAGTAACTTCATTAAGCGCATTGGGTTTTGAAAGAAGCAGCTGGGAGATACAAGAGAGAGAGAGAGATGCTGATGAAAAAAGAAAGAAAAAAAAGGTACGGAGCGCCGCGCCTGCGGTGAAACGCCATCGTCCGGCCCGACCCACACTCACCGGACACGACTGAGCAGGATGTGTCGCGGCTGCAGCGATGGAACTATACAGCATAGCCCAGAGCGCTGTGCGCATGGTGTCAAGGCCTACATTGACCCGATGACGCTCACCCCACCGTCTTCACTTTGACCCTCGCTGCGGCTCGCCGCATACGGACGACCACCGCCACGAGACTCGAAACGGACAGGTACCGCTTGGGGACGCCCATACGGGACATGCTTTGACCAGGACTGATCCAGGACAATTTTGCTTTTCCCGACAATCGTTCTCAAAAGCCGCGGGGGACTGCGCTGGCCACGCTTAAACCGTTTTAGCCAGACCGTCGATTGCCTTTCTATTCACAATGTTTATAACATTTTTTATCAAATGAACCCTCTACCACCAAGGTGAACCCTAACCGCAGTATATAAACCAGTAAGATTATCAGTATTAATATCTGCATACATCATTATATATAACTCTTATGACTTGATTCTATATCCATCTTTATAGGTGGTATATGTATCAATTTGTGTATCTGTATATATCATTCTATACATCACTATATTTAACCCTAAGCCTAACCCTAATAGTAATATATGTCTCTACATATGTATATCTATATGTATATATCATTATATCTATCCATACATCAAACCCTAAGTCTATAATAACCCTAACCCTAACCCTAACCCTAATTGTAATAGATGTCTCTACATGAGTATCTCTATATGTACCACTATATGAATATATCATTATATCTATCCATATATCTAACCCTAATCCTAAAAGTAATATATGTATCTATATATGTATCGGTATAGGTGTATGTATCTGTATTGGTATCAGTATACATCATTGTATCTAACCCTAACTCATTATGTGTGTAGCCCTATGCCTATATATATATATATATATATATATATATATATATATAAAATTGTGTATAATACCTACCTGTATAAATGATGCCTCATCTTGTAGGTGGAATATATGGTGTATATGGTGCTACTGGTTGATAGTCTGTGGTAATTTGTGGTGCTCACGGACTTGGGGGAATAAAGTAGACTGAAGTCATTTACTATTTACTCAACGCATTTTTTCGACAATACTTGCCGATGTCAATTTCTGAGGTTTACATGATTTGTGTGTAACTTGCCGATGTGGTAGGAACATGATTTTATTATTATTTGGAAGTAGTTGTAGTACACTACAATCGCCCTGGGAAGTTAAGTCGGGAGCTGGATTGAAAAAGCCAGTGTTTCTTTCAGGCATACCTCCGGGGGGGCAGTCGGAGCAAGTCAAGTGCCCCCCCCCCCCCCGGGGGAAAATGTGTAAGAAAAAATAATGTTAAAAAAAAAAAAAACTACTCTAAATTTAATTTTTATAAAAATTTTTAAAGTTATTGAAATGTGTGTCTTTAATCAATTACAATTATTGGAACAAATAAAATATCGCTTTGTTCGATGTATATTGATGATCCATAGCGTTCAGGTTAATCTTCTTACAGGCTCGCAGAAATCGATTATAAATATCGTATTGTTTTGAAAATTGGCCGCTCCTGATCATAAGCAAAATCTTACTTTTTCTGATTCGCAGATATCGGTATCTTTTATTTAATTACATTTTGCAGCTGCAAAAGTTGAAAGACTTTTTAATAACCCTGTATTAAACTACCTTTTCATCGATATAAATGTCTGTAAATTAAATATATTTCTTGCTAAGAAATAGACATGTCAATCTGTTTTCAAATTATATTGTATAATAGCATCATGCTTTAAAAAATCATTTTTAGCAAACATTTTAATGTAGTAGATTCCATAGATGTATGCTGACATAGATTAAATGAAAATTTAAATAAATAATAATAATTTTAAAACAAAAAATTAAGAATTTACCGGTTACATACAAATAGTGGACATTTCATCATAATTATTAAATCGAGTGTTTCAAATTTTTTAACACAGTTTCGGGAACAGAGTAAAATGATTTTTTTAAAAAAATAGTCTTTATTTATTAAATCCCCAATGACTTTTCTCTGTTAATATAATAATAATAAACACTCTTTCCCAGCTGTTTGAACTATTTAAAAAAAGAATATTTTAAGATTATAATCCAGTAGAAAGAATATATATATTTAAACAACGAATAAAAAAAAATCGAGTATTTCGATTATCTTGTAAATGCTATTTTGGTAGTAGTTAAAAAAAATTATATGGAATTGGTAAAAAAATTGTTTTCAAGTATAATATCGAAGATGCAAGTTTTAATGAACTGAAGCAAATTATAGTACTCCAAATTTCTTAATTAACATTTCAATCAACTGAATATTGAGAATTGAAACTTTAATAATTTATACGAAAAAAAATCACACATTAATAAATATATGACATGAGTCTTTTGTAAACAGTTCTTGACTTCTGAACAATTATGTCGGTTACATATGATTTATAAATAAATACCAATTTTGAAAACCCATAAAGATATAATCTTTAGCCTTTTGTACAGAAAAGCTTTTTTTCTTTTTGACTTTGGTGAAACTTGGAAATATTTTGAAATAAACGTATGTTTTTTGTTTTTCTTTTTCGTTCAAAATGTAAAACTATTTTAGCATTTCTTTTTTGGGATAGATACCTTTTTTGGAAGGAATTCTTTTTTCTTAATTTTAAAATTATTTTGTAGCAAATTCATTATTTTTATGTAGTTGATCCCTAAAATATTTTAAAATAATAACTTTAAAAATGCATTACTTTTCAATTTTAAAAAAAAATTTTGCATACCACACCTAGTCAAGCAGAGACGTCGCTTGACTCTTTATGGCACCCGTGCTACTTTTCGTTTTTTTCCTTCCCTACCTAGCAGTAAAAGTTGATAATTTAATATAATTACAGCCCAACTTTAAGCCCTAAAATATTCGAGACCCCATGCAGTTATGTGGGTTGCAGACCTCACACGATGGCTCTTAGGTCAAATGACACATAAAATCTTAACTAGCATCTCTCCCGTTGCTCTACAGTTAAGTGTATAATGATGAGAAACTAACTTTAACTACGGTATGTAAAAAAAAATACATTCTTGCATTTTGAATTTATCAAAAAATTTCCGGGTCCTATAAAGTTTTAAGGGGTGAGGCTAAGCTAAGGAGTATTTCTCGATAAAAAAAACACACCCTAAGGGCTCCCAACTGGACTGAATTTATTTAATATTGTGCTGGTGGAAGAGTTAGTGATGTCCTGTTATTATCGTTATTTCTAGCGCTTCCCACCCAAATGTCAAAAATGTTTACATCAGTGGCGCTTCATCCCATTTAGGGCCCTGGCCTGCTCCACCACATTCTTCCATTGGGATCGATCCATCGCTTTACACCTACATGTGCGAACCCAAACCTTTGTAAGCCCTTCTCTACATCGTCAATCCATCTCAGTCTTGGTCGACCGGTGAGCCGCCTGCCCCTAGGTTTCTGCCTGTAGATCGTTTTTGTTGCTCCAGAATCCGGCATCCTTTCAATGTGTCATAGGGCAGTCTGCCTTTTTTTTTATATTGTTGTGGCTATGGATGGGTATTTGTACAATTGATATAGCTCTTGGTTTGTACGGATTCCCAAAACAAAATTGTCTATCATCGGGTCATATATTTAGCAGGTTCTCTTCTTTTCTGGTAGGAACCAAGTCTCACTACTGGTCTTGTGATAGTGATGTATACTGCCTTCTTTGTTCCCTTAGCGAGATTTTTGCTTTTAAGTAGCATTTGTAAACTGAAATAAGAACGGTTGCATGCTGTTATTCTTTCTTGCACCTCCGATTGTATTTCCTCTTGCTTATTTATAGTCACCCCAAGATATTTGAAAGTAGCTACCCTCTCAAAGGCGTAGATGTTCATATTGATGAAGTCATCAGTGCGTATTTCCTGACATTATCATAAATATTGCCTTCGCTTTATTTACATCAAGACCAGCTTTGACCGTCACATCTTCAAGTTCCCTGAAAGTTTTAATTATATCATCAATGCTGTTTCTACCAAGTAGCGCTATATCGTCTGTGTAGGCCAGGTATTGCAGTGGCTGGCTTTATAAAGTTCCTTATGGTTGTTCTGTACCACCTCTCAGGTGCTCACAAGTATGTTTCTAATGCTTTTTTCTAAAGTGATGTTGAAAATGATACACGGATTTCCTCGTCTGAGGCCCAGATTGATTGGGAACTCCCTCAAGTACTCCCTCTGTACTTTGATTCTACTTTTGTTGTTATCCATCGTCATATGTATGAGTCGGGAAAGTCTGTTAAGGACTACAAGTTCCAGCACATCATCGTTCATGTATTTTCTGTCTAAGCTATCATAAGCTGATTTGTAGTCCACATATAGTTGGTGTATGTTGATGTATTCTTAGCATTTTTCTACGAGACATCTAACAGTAAATATATGATCGTTTGAAATGCCCCTTCACACATTGTCTTAAAGATACATTGAAACCAGTGCATAATACCCTCACTAGGTAACTCTTGTTACCAGTGAAATATCCGCATCAACACCAGGCACAGAAACATTGCAAATCCCATCTACATTCATAGGAGCCATAATGATCAATAAATTGATCGTGGGCCCTTAATATACAGAAAAAGAAGAAGAAAATTTTGCACCACAATGCATCACTGCATTTTGAATTTATTATTTTTAAATTAAGGTGACCCCTGCCCTCACTTTTGCTCAAACTCTTCGGATTCCTCAATTTCTGCTACCCCCCCCCCCCTTTTTTTCCTTGACGTCGATCAATGTGATTACCGGGTTGAATCTAATCTTGTGTCAAATGATTTTCTTCGGCACACCACAAACAGAATGAATTTAGTTTGTGTCTGGCACTGGTCGCCATAATGCCTCCCCTGATGCTTGAAA
Source organism: Omphiscola glabra (assembly GCA_964017045.1). Lineage (NCBI taxonomy): Eukaryota > Metazoa > Mollusca > Gastropoda > Lymnaeidae > Omphiscola > Omphiscola glabra. The sequence continues at coordinate 50,160,600 of OZ024796.1, read as the reverse complement.
AATTATTTGCCCCGATCAAATGAAAGTCTTATCAAAACATTCGAATCATGTATACTTTAAAATACACCTCTTGATTGTTACACAATCACACATTTTCTGCTGTCCTACTTCCCGATAAAAATTACTTGCCATGACAGCCGAATTTGGTGCTGATATATACACTGCCCAGCGGCGTGCCTAGTTAACGTTAGCGCCACCCTAGGTGGGTTAACTTTTTGCCACGCTACCTTTCTCAATAGAAACTCTGCAGATGTCCGAAAATCCAGCCGCTCTATCTAAAGAAAAAATGACACCTGGGAAGACCAAATGTTCGCCCCCCCCCCCACTTCTACGTCACTGACGTGAGTCTTTGAAGACAGGGGACAAGATTCATTTTTACACCCCCCCCCCCTCCGCTAAACTCTGAAACCTATTATTTTCGTCCATTAAAACTTTAGCCCATTAGATGCCCCCGCTAGTCTGGCGCCCGGGGACATATGTCCCATCTGACACCCCTTAGCTACGCCTCTGGCCACTGAAAAACTGGCACTGCCCCCCCGAACGTCAAAAGTGCTCCCTCGGGGGGAAATTTCTGAAAGAAACACTGGAAAAAGCACCCCCCCCCCCCCCTCTCAAAAAAAAAAAAAAAAAAAAAAAAAAAAAAAAAAAAAAAAAAAAAAAAAAAAAAAAAAAAAAAAAAAGAAATGTCAAGGTGACGAGCGCCGCGGTGCACGTGGCGTCCCGATGCCAAAGCCCACATCGGCGGTGCAAATCCACTGCTCATCGCGCAGTGACTTAGCGAGCTTAACTCGCGCCCGGGGCACAATACCTTTTTAGCGCCCCCCCCCTATTGGAAAACCTTACAATATTATATATGTAAAATATACTATTTAGCGCCCCTTTGTGAGTAGCGCCCAGGGCATGATGCCCCCCCCTCACTACGCGGTTGTCATCGCGCTTCAACCGTTAGTGGGGCCGACACCGACTGGAACTTTACTTGGGGTTTGAAGGGGCGCCCGATCGACAGGCGCCATCGATTTGAGTTTCAGGTAACGGTTTGAACCGGTTTGCTCCGGTTTAACCGGTTTTGACTTTTTCCGGAGAATTTTAACCTGCAGAGCTCGGAGTCGATCGGACAGACGTGTACGGATGACTGCAAGCCTAGTCCAATCGAAGACCTTCAAGACAAGGTATTGAAAAGTTGACGCATCGCTGTCTAATCGGGGGCTGATGCTTACTGTTGCTCTGTAAATAATAAAAATAATAGTAATAATAATAATATAATTAGGGGCCATCCATAAATGACGTCACGCGTCTAAAAAGGGGGGGAGGGGGTCAGATTTTTGTGACGATGTTTGACGAGGGGGAGGGGGGGACTCTCAAGCAATGTGACGTCACATGAAAAGTAGAATATTGTAGTAAAGAATTGCACTTAATAACCCTAAATTATTGACATTTTTAACATATTCTTTTATACAAAAATCTTATTTTATTTTTAAACTACTATCACTGAGACGGAGAGAATCAGTTCAGGTATGTGAGGTTCCAATAATGGCTCAGATCAGGTTACAAGACACCAAGGAGGAGGGGACTGGGGGTGTCGTTGCCATGCCAGTTGTGAGAATTTATGGCTAAATGTGGACACAGGAGTCATCCAGGGGAAGTGGAATTGAAAGAATACAATGGTTGACCTTGGGGTGGGTGGGTGGTGGTAAATGCTCTATTATTATTTTTAAAGTTTTATTTTCTTATAGATATGTATTTCTTTTGAAATTTATTTCCTTATAGATGTGTATGTATTTTATTTTTAAAAAATTATTTTCTTTTAGATATGTATGTATTTTATTAAATTTATTTTCTTCAATATACGTTAGGTATATTTTTTTTCTTCAATATATATATGTATTTATTTTAAAAATAGATTTTCCTCAATATTTGTATATATTTTTTTTTTAAATTTTATTTTCTTCAAAATATGTATTTATTTTATTTTTAAAAATTTATTTTCTTACAGATATGTATGTATTTAATTTTTAAAAAAATTATTTTCTTATAGATATGTATGTATTTTATTTTTATTTTTTTTTCTTATAGATATGTATGTATTTTATTTTTTAAATTTTATTTTCTTATAGATATGTATGTATTTTATTTTTTAAAATTTATTTTCTAATAGATATAAATGTATTTTATTTTTTTTAAAATATTTTCTTATAGATATGTATGTATTTTATTTTTAAAAATTATTTTCTTATAGATAAGTATGTATTTTATTTTTAAAAAATTATTTTCTTATAGATATGTATGTATTTTATTTTAATTTTTTTTCTTATAGATATGTATGCATTTTATTTTATAAAATTTATTTTCTTATAGATATGTATGTATTTTATTTTTAAAAAATTATTTTCGTATAGATATGTATGTATTTTATTTTTTAAAATTTCTTTTCTCATAGATATGTATGTATTTTATTTTTAAAAAAATATTTTCTTATAGATATATATGTATTTCTTTTTTTTTTTAAATTTTTCTTATAGATATGTATGTATTTTATTTTTTTTTAAATATTATCCTATAGATATGTATGTATTTTATTTTTAGAAAAATATTTTCTTATAGATATGTATGTATTTTATTTTTAAAAAATTATTTTCTTATAGCTATGTATGTATTTTATTTTTTTAAATGTATTTTCTCATAGATATGTATGTATTTTATTTTTAACAAATTATTTTCTTATAGATATATATGTATTTTATTTTTTTTAAATTTTTTTCCGATAGATATATATATGTATTTAATTTTTAAAAAAATTATTTTCTTATAGATATGTATGTATTTTATTTTTGAAATATTATTTTCTTATAGATATGTATGTATTTTATTTTTAAAAATTTATTTTCTTATAGATATTTATGTATTTTTTTAAAAAAAATATTTTCTTATAGATATGTTTGTATTTTTTTTATATTTTTTTCTTATATATATGTATGTATTTTATTTTTTAAATTTTATTCTTTTATAGATATGTATGTATTTTATTTTTTTAAATTTATTTTCTTATACATATGTATGTATTTTATTTTTTAAATTTTATTCTCTTATAGGTATGTATGTATTTTATTTTTCAAAATTTATTTTCTTATATATATGTATTGTATGTATTTTTTTTTAAAATTTATTTTCTTATAGATATGTATGTATTTTATTTTTTTAAATTTATTTTCTTATTCATATGTATGTATTTAATTTTTTTAAATTTATTTTCTTATAGATATGTATGTATTTTATTTTTTTAAATTTATTTTCTTATAGATATGTATGTATTTTATTTTTTTAATTTTATTTTCTTATAGATATGTATGTATTTTATTTTAAAAACTTTATTTTCTTATAGATATAAATGTATTTAATTTTTTAAAATTTATTTCTTATAGATATGTATGTTTTTTATTTTTTAAATTTAATTTTTTTATAGATATGTATGTATTTTTTTTTTTTAAATTATTTTCTTATAGATATGTATGTATTTTATTTTTTAAAAAAGTATTTTCTTATAGATATGTATGTATTTAATTTTTTTAAAATATTTTCTTATAGATATGTATATATTTTATTTTAAAAAATTATTTTCTTATAGATATGTATGTATTTTATTTTAAAAAGTATATTTTCTAATAGATATGTATGTATTTTATTTTTAAAAAAATATTTTTTTATAGATATATATGTATTTTATTTTTAAAAAATTATTTTCTTATAGATATGTATGTATCGTATTTTTTAAAAATTATTTTCTTATAGGTATGTATGTATTTTATTTTTTGTTAAATGTATTTTCTTATAGATAAGTATGTATTTTTAAAAAATAATATTTTCTTATAGATATGTATGTATTTTATTTTTTAAAAATTATTTTCTTATAGAAATGTACGTATTTTATTTTTTTTAAAAATATTTTCTTATAGATATGTAAGTATTTTATTTTTTAAATTTTATTTTCTTCAATATATGTATGTATTTTTTAAAAATTTATTTTCTTTTAGATATGTATGTATTTTATTTTTTTAATTTTATTTTCTTAGATATAATTATGTATTTTATTTTTAAAAATTTATTTTCTTATACAGATGTATGTATTTATTTTTTTTAATTTATTTTCTTCAAGATATGTATGTATTTAATTTTTTAAATTTTATTTTCTTATAGATATGAATGTATTTTATTTTTTTAAATTTATTTTCTTCAAGATATGTATGTATTGTATTTAAAAAAAAATTATTTTCTTATAGATGTGTTAGTATTTTATTTTTTTAAATTTTCTTTCTTATAGATATGTATATAGTTTATTTTTTTAAATTTATTTTCCTATACATATGTATGTATTTATTTTTTTAAATTTATTTTCTTATTGATATGTATGTATTTTATTTTTTTAATTTTATTTTCTTATAGATATGTATGTATTTTATTTTTTTTAAATTTATTTTCTTATAGATATGTATGTTTTTTATTTTTTAAAATTTATTTTCTTTTACATATGTATGTATTTATCTTTTTAATTTTTTTTCTTCAAGATATGCATGTATTTTTTTTTTAAATTTATTTTCTTCAAGATATGTATGTATTTTATTTTTAAAAAATTATTTTTTTATAGATTTGTATGTATTTTATTTTTAAAAAATTATTTGTTATAGATATGTATGTATTTTATTTTTTAAATTTTATTATATTCAATATATGTATTTTATTTTTTTTATTTTATTTTCTTATAGATATGTATGTATTTTATTTTTTTAAAATTTATTTTCTTATAGATGTGTTAATATTTTATTTTTTTAATTTTATTTTCTTATAGATATGTATGTTTTTTATTTTTTAAAATTTATTTTCTTTTACATATGTATGTATTTATCTTTTTAATTTTTTTTCTTCAAGATATGCATGTATTTTTTTTTTAAATTTATTTTCTTCAAGATATGTATGTATTTTATTTTTAAAAAATTATTTTTTTATAGATTTGTATGTATTTTATTTTAAAAAAATTATTTGTTATAGATATGTATGTATTTTATTTTTTAAATTTTATTATATTCAATATATGTATTTTATTTTTTTTATTTTATTTTCTTATAGATATGTATGTATTTTATTTTTTTAAAATTTATTTTCTTATAGATGTGTTAATATTTTATTTTTTTAATTTTATTTTCTTATAGATATGTATGTTTTTTATTTTTTAAAATTTATTTTCTTTTACATATGTATGTATTTATCTTTTTAATTTTTTTTCTTCAAGATATGCATGTATTTTTTTTTTAAATTTATTTTCTTCAAGATATGTATGTATTTTATTTTTAAAAAATTATTTTTTTATAGATTTGTATGTATTTTATTTTAAAAAAATTATTTGTTATAGATATGTATGTATTTTATTTTTTAAATTTTATTATATTCAATATATGTATGTATTTTTTTAAAATTTATTTTCTTTTAGATATGTATGTATTTTTTTTTTAATTTTTTTTTCTTATAGATATTTATGTATTTTATTTTTTAAAATTTATTTTCTTATACAGATGTATGTATTTATTTTTTTAAATTTATTTTCTTCAGGATATGTATGTATTTTATTTTTTAAATTTTATTTTCTTTTAGATATAAATGTATTTTATTTTTTAAATTTTATTTTCTTCAAGATATGTATGTATTGTATTTTTATAAAAATTCGTTTCTTATAGATGTGTTAGTATTTTATTTTTTTAAATTTTCTTTCTTATAGATATGTATATAGTTTATTTTTTAAAAATTATTTTCTTATAGATGTGTATGTATTTTAATTTTAAAAAATATTTTCTTATAGATATGTATGTATTTTATTTTTTTAATTTTATTTTCTTATAAATATGTATGTATTTTATTTTTTTAAATTTATTTTCTTCAAGATATGTATGTATTTTATTTTTTAAAATTTATTTTCTTATAGATATGTATGTATTTTATTTTTTTAAATTTATTTTCCTATAGATATGTGTGTATTTTATTTTTTAAAATTTATTTTCTTATAGATATATATGTATTTTATTTTTTAAAATTATTTTCTTAAAGATATGTATGTATTTTATTTTTTAAAAATTATTTTCTTATAGATGTGTATGTATTTTATTTTTAAAAAATTATTTTTTATAGATATGTCTGTATTTTATTTTTTAAAAATATTTTCTTATATATATGTATGTATTTTATTTTTTTTTAATTATTTTTTTATAGATATGTATGTATTTTTTTTTTTTTAAATATTTTCTTATAGATATGTATGTATTTTATTTTTACAAAATTATTTTTTTATAGAAATGTATGTATTTTATTTTTACTTTTTAATTAATTTAAGATATGTATGTATTTTATTTTTTAAAAATATTTTCTTATAAATATGTATGTATTTTATTTTTACAAAATTATTTTCTTATAGATATGTATGTATTTTATTTTTTTTTAAAATTCGTATAGATATGTATGTATTTAATTTTTTTAAATTTATTTTCTTATAGATATGTATTGTATGTATTTTATTTTTTTTTATTTATTTTCTTATAGATATATATGTATTTTATATTTTAAAATTATTTCTTATAGATATATATGTTTTTTATTTTTTTAAATTTATTTTCTTATACATATGTATGTATTTTTTTTCTTCAATATATGTATGTATTTTATTTTTTTAAATTTATTTTCTTATAGATATGTATGTATTTTATTTTAAAAAATTTATTTTCTTATAGATATGTATGTATTTTATTTTTTTAAATTTATTTTCTTCAAGATATGTATGTATTTTATTTTTTTAAATTTATTTTCTTATAGATATGTGTGTATTTTATTTTTTAAAATTTATTTTCTTATAGATATGTATGTATTTTATTTTTAAAAAATTATTTTCTTATAGATATGTATGTATTTTTTTTTTAATTTTATTTTCTTATAGAAATGTATGTATTTTATTTTTTAAAAATTATTTTCTTATAGATATGTATGTATTTTATTTTTTTAAATTTATTTTCTTATAGATATGTATGTATTTTTTTTAAAATTATTTTCTTATAGATAGGTATTTATTTTATTTTTAAAAATATATTTTCTTATAGATATGTATGTATTTTATTTTTTAAAATTTATTTTCTTATAGATATGTATGTATTTTTTTTCTTTTTTTTTTTTCTTATAGATATTTATGTATTTTATTTTTAAAAATTTATTTTCTTATACAGATGTATGTATTTATTTTTTTTAATTTATTTTCTTCAGGATATGTATGTATTTTATTTTTTAAATTTTATTTTCTTTTAGATATAAATGTATTTTATTTTTTAAAATTTATTTTCTTCAAGATATGTATGTATTGTATTTTTATAAAAATTCGTTTCTTATAGATGTGTTAGTATTTTATTTTTTTAAATTTTCTTTCTTATAGATATGTATATAGTTTATTTTTTAAAAATTATTTTCTTATAGATGTGTATGTATTTTAATTTTAAAAAATATTTTCTTATAGATATGTATGTATTTTATTTTTTTAATTTTATTTTCTTATAAATATGTATGTATTTTATTTTTTTAATTTTATTTTCTTCAAGATATGTATGTATTTTATTTTTTAAAATTTATTTTCTTATAGATATGTATGTATTTTATTTTTTTAAATTTATTTTCTTATAGATATGTGTGTATTTTATTTTTTAAAATTTATTTTCTTATAGATATATATGTATTTTATTTTTTAAAATTTATTTTATTATAGATATGTATGTATTTTATTTTTTTTAATTATTTTCTTAAAGATATGTATGTATTTTATTTTTTAAAATTATTTTCTTATAGATGTGTATGTATTTTATTTTTAAAAAATTATTTTTTATAGATATGTCTGTATTTTATTTTTTAAAAATATTTTCTTATATATATGTATGTATTTTATTTTTTTAAATTATTTTTTATAGATATGTATGTATTTTATTTTTTTAAAAATATTTTCTTATAGATATGTATGTATTTTATTTTTTTTAAATTATTTTTTATAGATATGTATGTATTTTATTTTTACAAAATTATTTTTTTATAGAAATGTATGTATTTTATTTTTTCTTTTTAATTAATTTAAGATATGTATGTATTTTATTTTATAAAAATATTTTCTTATAAATATGTATGTATTTTATTTTACAAAATTATTTTCTTATAGATATGTATGTATTTTTTTTTTTTAAATTCGTATAGATATGTATGTATTTAATTTTTTTAAATTTATTTTCTTATAGATATGTATTGTATGTATTTTTTTTTTTAATTTATTTTCTTATAGATATATATGTATTTTATATTTTAAAATTATTTCTTATAGATATATATGTATTTTATTTTTTAAAATTTATTTTCTTATAGATATGTATTGTATGTATTTTATTTTTTAAAATTTATTTTCTTATAGATATGTATGTATTTTATTTTAAAAAATTTATTTTCTTATAGATATGTATGTATTTTATTTTTTTAAATTTATTTTCTTCAAGATATGTATGTATTTTATTTTTTTAAATTTATTTTCTTATAGATATGTATGTATTTATTTTTTAATTTTTATTTTCTTATAGATATGTATGTATTTTTTTTTTAAATTTTATTTTCTTATAGAAATGTATGTATTTTATTTTTTAAAAATTATTTTCTTATAGATATGTATGTATTTTATTTTTTTAAATTTATTTTCTTATAGATATGTATGTATTTTTTTTAAAATTATTTTCTTATAGATAGGTATTTATTTTATTTTTAAAAATATATTTTCTTATAGATATGTATGTATTTTATTTTTTAAAATTTATTTTCTTATAGATATGTATGTATTTTTTTTCTTTTTTTTTTTCTTATAGATATTTATGTATTTTATTTTTAAAAATTTATTTTCTTATACAGATGTATGTATTTATTTTTTTTAATTTATTTTCTTCAGGATATGTATGTATTTTATTTTTTAAATTTTATTTTCTTTTAGATATAAATGTATTTTATTTTTTAAAATTTATTTTCTTCAAGATATGTATGTATTGTATTTTTATAAAAATTCGTTTCTTATAGATGTGTTAGTATTTTATTTTTTTAAATTTTCTTTCTTATAGATATGTATATAGTTTATTTTTTAAAAATTATTTTCTTATAGATGTGTATGTATTTTAATTTTAAAAAATATTTTCTTATAGATATGTATGTATTTTATTTTTTTAATTTTATTTTCTTATAAATATGTATGTATTTTATTTTTTTAATTTTATTTTCTTCAAGATATGTATGTATTTTATTTTTTAAAATTTATTTTCTTATAGATATGTATGTATTTTATTTTTTTAAATTTATTTTCTTATAGATATGTGTGTATTTTATTTTTTAAAATTTATTTTCTTATAGATATATATGTATTTTATTTTTTTAAATTTATTTTATTATAGATATGTATGTATTTTATTTTTTTTAATTATTTTCTTAAAGATATGTATGTATTTTATTTTTTAAAATTATTTTCTTATAGATGTGTATGTATTTTATTTTTAAAAAATTATTTTTTATAGATATGTCTGTATTTTATTTTTTAAAAATATTTTCTTATATATATGTATGTATTTTATTTTTTTAAATTATTTTTTATAGATATGTATGTATTTTATTTTTTTAAAAATATTTTCTTATAGATATGTATGTATTTTATTTTTTTTTAATTATTTTTTATAGATATGTATGTATTTTATTTTTACAAAATTATTTTTTTATAGAAATGTATGTATTTTATTTTTTCTTTTTAATTAATTTAAGATATGTATGTATTTTATTTTATAAAAATATTTTCTTATAAATATGTATGTATTTTATTTTTACAAAATTATTTTCTTATAGATATGTATGTATTTTTTTTTTTTAAATTCGTATAGATATGTATGTATTTAATTTTTTTAAATTTATTTTCTTATAGATATGTATTGTATGTATTTTTTTTTTTTAATTTATTTTCTTATAGATATATATGTATTTTATATTTTAAAATTATTTCTTATAGATATATATGTTTTTTATTTTTTTAAATTTATTTTCTTATACATATGTATGTATTTTTTTTCTTCAATATATGTATGTATTTTATTTTTTTAAATTTATTTTCTTATAGATATGTAATGTATGTATTTTATTTTTTAAAATTTATTTTCTTCAAGATATGTATGTATTTTATTTTTTTAAATTTATTTTCTTATAGATATGTATGTATTTATTTTTTAATTTTTATTTTCTTATAGATATGTGTGTATTTTATTTTTTTAAATTTATTTTCTTATAGATATGTATGTATTTTATTTTTAAAAAATTATTTTCTTATACATATGTATGTATTTTATTTTTTAAAATTTATTTTCTTATAGATATGTATGTATTTTATTTTAAAAAATTTATTTTCTTATAGATATGTATGTATTTTATTTTTTTTAATTTATTTTCTTCAAGATATGTATGTATTTTATTTTTTTAAATTTATTTTCTTATAGATATGTGTGTATTTTATTTTTTTAAATTTATTTTCTTATAGATATGTATGTATTTTATTTTTAAAAAATTATTTTCTTATAGATATGTATGTATTTTTTTTTTAAATTTTATTTTCTTATAGAAATGTATGTATTTTATTTTTTAAAAATTATTTTCTTATAGATATGTATGTATTTTATTTTTTTAAATTTATTTTCTTATAGATATGTATGTATTTTTTTTAAAATTATTTTCTTATAGATAGGTATTTATTTTATTTTTAAAAATATATTTTCTTATAGATATGTATGTATTTTATTTTTTAAAATTTATTTTCTTATAGATATGTATGTATTTTTTTTCTTTTTTTTTTTCTTATAGATATTTATGTATTTTATTTTTAAAAATTTATTTTCTTATACAGATGTATGTATTTATTTTTTTTAATTTATTTTCTTCAGGATATGTATGTATTTTATTTTTTAAATTTTATTTTCTTTTAGATATAAATGTATTTTATTTTTTAAAATTTATTTTCTTCAAGATATGTATGTATTGTATTTTTATAAAAATTCGTTTCTTATAGATGTGTTAGTATTTTATTTTTTTAAATTTTCTTTCTTATAGATATGTATATAGTTTATTTTTTAAAAATTATTTTCTTATAGATGTGTATGTATTTTAATTTTAAAAAATATTTTCTTATAGATATGTATGTATTTTATTTTTTAAATTTTATTTTCTTATAAATATGTATGTATTTTATTTTTTTAATTTTATTTTCTTCAAGATATGTATGTATTTTATTTTTTAAAATTTATTTTCTTATAGATATGTATGTATTTTATTTTTTAAATTTATTTTCTTATAGATATGTGTGTATTTTATTTTTTAAAATTTATTTTCTTATAGATATATATGTATTTTATTTTTTAAAATTTATTTTATTATAGATATGTATGTATTTTATTTTTTTTAATTATTTTCTTAAAGATATGTATGTATTTTATTTTTTAAAATTATTTTCTTATAGATGTGTATGTATTTTATTTTTAAAAAATTATTTTTTATAGATATGTCTGTATTTTATTTTTTAAAAATATTTTCTTATATATATGTATGTATTTTATTTTTTTAAATTATTTTTTATAGATATGTATGTATTTTATTTTTTTAAAAATATTTTCTTATAGATATGTATGTATTTTATTTTTTTTAAATTATTTTTTATAGATATGTATGTATTTTATTTTTACAAAATTATTTTTTTATAGAAATGTATGTATTTTATTTTTTCTTTTTAATTAATTTAAGATATGTATGTATTTTATTTTATAAAAATATTTTCTTATAAATATGTATGTATTTTATTTTTACAAAATTATTTTCTTATAGATATGTATGTATTTTTTTTTTTTAAATTCGTATAGATATGTATGTATTTAATTTTTTTAAATTTATTTTCTTATAGATATGTATTGTATGTATTTTATTTTTTTTAATTTATTTTCTTATAGATATATATGTATTTTATATTTTAAAATTATTTCTTATAGATATATATGTTTTTTATTTTTTTAAATTTATTTTCTTATACATATGTATGTATTTTTTTTCTTCAATATATGTATGTATTTTATTTTTTTAAATTTATTTTCTTATAGATATGTATTGTATGTATTTTATTTTTTAAATTTTATTTTCTTATAGATATGTATGTATTTTATTTTAAAAAATTTATTTTCTTATAGATATGTATGTATTTTATTTTTTTAAATTTATTTTCTTCAAGATATGTATGTATTTTATTTTTTTAAATTTATTTTCTTATAGATATGTATGTATTTATTTTTTAATTTTTATTTTCTTATAGATATGTGTGTATTTTATTTTTTTAAATTTATTTTCTTATAGATATGTATGTATTTTATTTTTAAAAAATTATTTTCTTATAGATATGTATGTATTTTATTTTTTAAAATTTATTTTCTTATAGATATGTATGTATTTTTTTTAAAATTATTTTCTTATAGATATGTATGTATTTTTTTTTTAAATTATTTTCTTATAGATATGTATGTATTTTATTTTTTAAAAATTATTTGTTATAGATATGTATGTATTTTATTTGTTAAAGTTTATTTTCTTATAGATATGTATGTATTTTATTTTTAAAAAATTGTTTTCTTATAGATATGTATGTATTTTATTTTTAAAAAATTATTTGTTATAGATATGTATGTATTATTTTTAAAGTTTATTTTCTTATAGATATGTATGTATTTTATTTTTTAAATTTATATTCTTATAGAAATGTATGTATTTTATTTTTTTAAATTTATTTTCTTATAGATATGTATGTATTTGATTTTTTAAAAATTATTTGTTATAGATATGTATGTATTTTATTTTTTTAAGATTATTTTCTTAAAGATATGTATGTATTTTATTTTTTAAAAATTATTTTCTTATAGATGTGTATGTATTTTATTTTTAAAAAATTATTTTTTATAGATGTCTGTATTTTATTTTAAAAAAATATTTTCTTATATATATGTATGTATTTTATTTTTTTTTAATTATTTTTTTATAGATATGTATGTATTTTATTTTTTTTTTAATATTTTTTTATAGAAATGTATGTATTTTATTTTTTCTTTTTAATTTATTTAAGATATGTATGTATTTTATTTTTTAAAAATATTTTCTTATAAATATGTATGTTTTTTATTTTTACAAAATTATTTTCTTATAGATATGTATGTATTTTTTTTTTTTTAATTCGTATAGATATGTATGTATTTTATTTTTTTAAATTTATTTTCTTCAAAATATGTATGTATTTTTTTAAAATATATTTTCTTTTAGATATGTATGTATTTTTTTTTAAAAATTTTTTTTCTTATAGATATGTATGTATTTTATTTTTTTTAATTTATTTTCTTATACAGATGTATGTATTTATTTTTTATATATATTTTTCTTATAGATATGTATGTATTTTTTTTTTGCTTATAGATAAGTATGTATTTTATTTTTCAAAATTTATTTTCTTATAGATATGTATGTATTTTATTTTTTAAATTTTCTTTTCTTATAGATATGTATGTATTTTATTTTTTTAAATTTATTTTCTTCAAGATATGTATGTATTTTTTTTTTTAAATTTATTTTCTTATAGATATGTATGTATTTTATTTTTTAAAAAATAATATTTTCTTATAGATATATATGTATTTTATTTTTTAAAATTTATTTTATTATAGAAATGTATGTATTTTATTTTTTTTAAAAATATTTTCTTATAGATATGTATGTATTTTATTTTTTAAATTTTATTTTCTTCAATATATGTATGTATTTTTTAAAAATTTATTTTCTTTTAGATATGTATGTATTTTATTTTTTTAATTTTATTTTCTTAGAGATAATTATGTATTTTATTTTTAAAAATTTATTTTCTTATACAGATGTATGTATTTATTTTTTTTAATTTATTTTCTTCAAGATATGTATGTATTTAATTTTTTAAATTTTATTTTCTTATAGATATGAATGTATTTTATTTTTTTAAATTTATTTTCTTCAAGATATGTATGTATTGTATTTAAAAAAAAATTATTTTCTTATAGATGTGTTAGTATTTTATTTTTTTAAATTTTCTTTCTTATAGATATGTATATAGTTTATTTTTTAAAATTTATTTTCCTATACATATGTATGTATTTATTTTTTTAAATTTATTTTCTTATTGATATGTATGTATTTTATTTTTTTAATTTTATTTTCTTATAGATATGTATGTATTTTATTTTTTTTTAATTTATTTTCTTATAGATATGTATGTTTTTTATTTTTTTAAATTTATTTTCTTTTACATATGTATGTATTTATCTTTTTAATTTTTTTTCTTCAAGATATGCATGTATTTTTTTTTTAATTTTTTTTCTTCAAGATATGTATGTATTTTATTTTTAAAAAATTATTTTTTATAGATTTGTATGTATTTTATTTTAAAAAAATTATTTGTTATAGATATGTATGTATTTTATTTTTTAAATTTTATTATATTCAATATATGTATTTTATTTTTTTTATTTTATTTTCTTATAGATATGTATGTATTTTATTTTTTTAAAATTTATTTTCTTATAGATGTGTTAATATTTTATTTTTTTAATTTTATTTTCTTATAGATATGTATGTTTTTTATTTTTTAAAATTTATTTTCTTTTACATATGTATGTATTTATCTTTTTAATTTTTTTTCTTCAAGATATGCATGTATTTTTTTTTAAAATTTATTTTCTTCAAGATATGTATGTATTTTATTTTTAAAAAATTATTTTTTTATAGATTTGTATGTATTTTATTTTAAAAAAATTATTTGTTATAGATATGTATGTATTTTATTTTTTAAATTTTATTATATTCAATATATGTATTTTATTTTTTTTATTTTATTTTCTTATAGATATGTATGTATTTTATTTTTTAAAAATTTATTTTCTTATAGATATGTATGTATTTTATTTTTTAAAAATTTATTTTCTTATAGATGTGTTAATATTTTATTTTTTTAATTTTATTTTCTTATAGATATGTATGTTTTTTATTTTTTTAAATTTATTTTCTTTTACATATGTATGTATTTATCTTTTTATTTTTTTTTCTTCAAGATATGCATGTATTTTTTTTTAAAATTTATTTTCTTCAAGATATGTATGTATTTTATTTTTAAAAAATTATTTTTTTATAGATTTGTATGTATTTTATTTTTAAAAAATTATTTGTTATAGATATGTATGTATTTTATTTTTTAAATTTTATTATATTCAATATATGTATGTATTTTTTTAAAATTTATTTTCTTTTAGATATGTATGTATTTTTTTTTTTATTTTTTTTTCTTATAGATATTTATGTATTTTATTTTTAAAAATTTATTTTCTTATACAGATGTATGTATTTATTTTTTTTAATTTATTTTCTTCAGGATATGTATGTATTTTATTTTTTTAATTTTATTTTCTTTTAGATATAAATGTATTTTATTTTTTAAAATTTATTTTCTTCAAGATATGTATGTATTGTATTTTTATAAAAATATTTTCTTATATATATGTATATATTTTATTTTTTTAAATTATTTTTTATAGATATGTATGTATTTTATTTTTTTAAAAATATTTTCTTATAGATATGTATGTATTTTATTTTTTTTAAATTATTTTTTATAGATATGTATGTATTTTATTTTTACAAAATTATTTTTTTATAGAAATGTATGTATTTTATTTTTTCTTTTTAATTAATTTAAGATATGTATGTATTTTATTTTATAAAAATATTTTCTTATAAATATGTATGTATTTTATTTTTACAAAATTATTTTCTTATAGATATGTATGTATTTTTTTTTTTTTAAATTCGTATAGATATGTATGTATTTAATTTTTTTAAATTTATTTTCTTATAGATATGTATTGTATGTATTTTATTTTTTTTAATTTATTTTCTTATAGATATATATGTATTTTATATTTTAAAATTATTTCTTATAGATATATATGTTTTTTATTTTTTTAAATTTATTTTCTTATACATATGTATGTATTTTTTTTCTTCAATATATGTATGTATTTTATTTTTTTAAATTTATTTTCTTATAGATATGTATTGTATGTATTTTATTTTTTAAAATTTATTTTCTTATAGATATGTATGTATTTTATTTTAAAAAATTTATTTTCTTATAGATATGTATGTATTTTATTTTTTTAAATTTTCTTTCTTATAGATATGTATATAGTTTATTTTTTTAAATTTATTTTCCTATACATATGTATGTATTTATTTTTTTAAATTTATTTTCTTATTGATATGTATGTATTTTATTTTTTTAATTTTATTTTCTTATAGATATGTATGTATTTTATTTTTTTTAAATTTATTTTCTTATAGATATGTATGTTTTTTATTTTTTTAAATTTATTTTCTTTTACATATGTATGTATT
Source organism: Omphiscola glabra (assembly GCA_964017045.1). Taxonomy (NCBI): domain Eukaryota; kingdom Metazoa; phylum Mollusca; class Gastropoda; family Lymnaeidae; genus Omphiscola; species Omphiscola glabra. The sequence goes on along the minus strand of OZ024796.1, from coordinate 50,144,034 downwards.
TATCTTTTTAATTTTTTTTCTTCAAGATATGCATGTATTTTTTTTTTAAATTTATTTTCTTCAAGATATGTATGTATTTTATTTTTAAAAAATTATTTTTTTATAGATTTGTATGTATTTTATTTTAAAAAAATTATTTGTTATAGATATGTATGTATTTTATTTTTTAAATTTTATTATATTCAATATATGTATTTTATTTTTTTTATTTTATTTTCTTATAGATATGTATGTATTTTATTTTTTTAAAATTTATTTTCTTATAGATGTGTTAATATTTTATTTTTTTAATTTTATTTTCTTATAGATATGTATGTTTTTTATTTTTTAAAATTTATTTTCTTTTACATATGTATGTATTTATCTTTTTAATTTTTTTTCTTCAAGATATGCATGTATTTTTTTTTTAAATTTATTTTCTTCAAGATATGTATGTATTTTATTTTTAAAAAATTATTTTTTTATAGATTTGTATGTATTTTATTTTTAAAAAATTATTTGTTATAGATATGTATGTATTTTATTTTTTAAATTTTATTATATTCAATATATGTATTTTATTTTTTTTATTTTATTTTCTTATAGATATGTATGTATTTTATTTTTTTAAAATTTATTTTCTTATAGATGTGTTAATATTTTATTTTTTTAATTTTATTTTCTTATAGATATGTATGTTTTTTATTTTTTTAAATTTATTTTCTTTTACATATGTATGTATTTATCTTTTTATTTTTTTTTCTTCAAGATATGCATGTATTTTTTTTTAAATTTATTTTCTTCAAGATATGTATGTATTTTATTTTTAAAAAATTATTTTTTTATAGATTTGTATGTATTTTATTTTTAAAAAATTATTTGTTATAGATATGTATGTATTTTATTTTTTAAATTTTATTATATTCAATATATGTATGTATTTTTTTAAAATTTATTTTCTTTTAGATATGTATGTATTTTTTTTTTATTTTTTTTTCTTATAGATATTTATGTATTTTATTTTTAAAAATTTATTTTCTTATACAGATGTATGTATTTATTTTTTTTAATTTATTTTCTTCAGGATATGTATGTATTTTATTTTTTAAATTTTATTTTCTTTTAGATATAAATGTATTTTATTTTTTAAAATTTATTTTCTTCAAGATATGTATGTATTGTATTTTTATAAAAATATTTTCTTATATATATGTATGTATTTTATTTTTTTAAATTATTTTTTATAGATATGTATGTATTTTATTTTTTTAAAAATATTTTCTTATAGATATGTATGTATTTTATTTTTTTTAAATTATTTTTTATAGATATGTATGTATTTTATTTTTACAAAATTATTTTTTTATAGAAATGTATGTATTTTATTTTTTCTTTTTAATTAATTTAAGATATGTATGTATTTTATTTTATAAAAATATTTTCTTATAAATATGTATGTATTTTATTTTTACAAAATTATTTTCTTATAGATATGTATGTATTTTTTTTTTTTAAATTCGTATAGATATGTATGTATTTAATTTTTTTAAATTTATTTTCTTATAGATATGTATTGTATGTATTTTATTTTTTTTAATTTATTTTCTTATAGATATATATGTATTTTATATTTTAAAATTATTTCTTATAGATATATATGTTTTTTATTTTTTTAAATTTATTTTCTTATACATATGTATGTATTTTTTTTCTTCAATATATGTATGTATTTTATTTTTTTAAATTTATTTTCTTATAGATATGTATTGTATGTATTTTATTTTTTAAAATTTATTTTCTTATAGATATGTATGTATTTTATTTTAAAAAATTTATTTTCTTATAGATATGTATGTATTTTATTTTTTTAAATTTTCTTTCTTATAGATATGTATATAGTTTATTTTTTTAAATTTATTTTCCTATACATATGTATGTATTTATTTTTTTAAATTTATTTTCTTATTGATATGTATGTATTTTATTTTTTTAATTTTATTTTCTTATAGATATGTATGTATTTTATTTTTTTTAAATTTATTTTCTTATAGATATGTATGTTTTTTATTTTTTTAAATTTATTTTCTTTTACATATGTATGTATTTATCTTTTTAATTTTTTTTCTTCAAGATATGCATGTATTTTTTTTTTAAATTATTTTCTTATAGATATGTATGTATTTTATTTTTTAAAAATTATTTGTTATAGATATGTATGTATTTTATTTGTTAAAGTTTATTTTCTTATAGATATGTATGTATTTTATTTTTAAAAAATTGTTTTCTTATAGATATGTATGTATTTTATTTTTAAAAAATTATTTGTTATAGATATGTATGTATTATTTTTAAAGTTTATTTTCTTATAGATATGTATGTATTTTATTTTTTAAATTTATATTCTTATAGAAATGTATGTATTTTATTTTTTTAAATTTATTTTCTTATAGATATGTATGTATTTGATTTTTTAAAAATTATTTGTTATAGATATGTATGTATTTTATTTTTTTAAGATTATTTTCTTAAAGATATGTATGTATTTTATTTTTTAAAAATTATTTTCTTATAGATGTGTATGTATTTTATTTTAAAAAAATATTTTCTTATATATATGTATGTATTTTATTTTTGTTTAATTATTTTTTTATAGATATGTATGTATTTTATTTTTTTTAAAATATTTTCTTATAGATATGTATGTATTTTATTTTTACAAAATTATTGTTTTATAGAAATGTATGTATTTTATTTTTTCTTTTTAATTTATTTAAGATATGTATGTATTTTATTTTTTAAAAATATTTTCTTATAAATATGTATGTATTTTATTTTTACAAAATTATTTTCTTATAGATATGTATGTATTTTTTTTTTTTTAAATTCGTATAGATATGTATGTATTTTATTTTTTTAAATTTATTTTCTTCAAAATATGTATGTATTTTTTTAAAATATATTTTCTTTTAGATATGTATGTATTTTTTTTTTAAATTTTTTTTTCTTATAGATATGTATGTATTTTATTTTTTTTAATTTATTTTCTTATACAGATGTATGTATTTATTTTTTATATATATTTTTCTTATAGATATGTATGTATTTTTTTTTTGCTTATAGATAAGTATGTATTTTATTTTTCAAAATTTATTTTCTTATAGATATGTATGTATTTTATTTTTTAAATTTTCTTTTCTTATAGATATGTATGTATTTTATTTTTTTAAATTTATTTTCTTCAAGATATGTATGTATTTTTTTTTAAAATTTATTTTCTTATAGATATGTATGTATTTTATTTTTTTAAATTTATTTTCTTATAGATATGTGTGTATTTTATTTTTTAAAATTTATTTTCTTATAGATATATATGTATTTTATTTTTTAAAATTTATTTTATTATAGATATGTATGTATTTTATTTTTTTAAAATTCTTTTCTTAAAGATATGTATGTATTTTATTTTTTAAAAATTATTTTCTTATAGATGTGTATGTATTTTATTTTTAAAAAATTATTTTTTATAGATATGTCTGTATTTTATTTTATAAAAATATTTTCTTATATATATGTATGTATTTTATTTTTTTTTAATTATTTTTTTATAGATATGTATGTATTTTATTTTTACAAAATTATTTTTTTATAGAAATGTATGTATTTTATTTTTTCTTTTTAATTAATTTAAGATATGTATGTATTTTATTTTTTAAAAATATTTTCTTATAAATATGTATGTATTTTATTTTTACAAAATTATTTTCTTATAGATATGTATGTATTTTATTTTTTTTTTTAAATTCTTATAGATATGTATGTATTTAATTTTTTTAAATTTATTTTCTTATAGATATGTATTGTATGTATTTTATTTTTTTAAATTTATTTTCTTATAGATATATATGTATTTTATATTTTAAAATTATTTCTTATAGATATATATGTTTTTTATTTTTTAAAATTTATTTTCTTATACATATGTATGTATTTTTTTTCTTCAATATATGTATGTATTTTATTTTTTTAAATTTATTTTCTTATAGATATGTATTGTATGTATTTTATTTTTTAAAATTTATTTTCTTATAGATATGTATGTATTTTATTTTAAAAAATTTATTTTCTTATAGATATGTATTGTATGTATTTTATTTTTTTAAATTTATTTTCTTATACATATGTATGTATTTTATTTTAAAAAATTTATTTTCTTATAGATATGTATGTATTTTATTTTTTTAAATTTATTTTCTTCAAGATATGTATGTATTTTATTTTTTTAAATTTATTTTCTTATAGATATGTATGTATTTATTTTTTAATTTTTATTTTCTTATAGATATGTGTGTATTTTATTTTTTTAAATTTATTTTCTTATAGATATGTATGTATTTTATTTTTAAAAAATTATTTTCTTATAGATATGTATGTATTTTTTTTTTAAATTTTATTTTCTTATAGAAATGTATGTATTTTATTTTTTAAAAATTATTTTCTTATAGATATGTATGTATTTTATTTTTTAAAATTTATTTTCTTATAGATATGTATGTATTTTTTTTAAAATTATTTTCTTATAGATATGTATGTATTTTTTTAAAAAATTATTTTCTTATAGATATGTATGTATTTTATTTTTTAAAAATTATTTGTTATAGATATGTATGTATTTTATTTTTTAAAAATTATTTGTTATAGATATGTATGTATTTTATTTTTTAAAGTTTATTTTCTTATAGATATGTATGTATTTTATTTTTAAAAAATTGTTTTCTTATAGATATGTATGTATTTTATTTTTAAAAAATTATTTGTTATAGATATGTATGTATTATTTTTAAAGTTTATTTTCTTATAGATATGTATGTATTTTATTTTTTAAATTTATATTCTTATAGAAATGTATATATTTTATTTTTTTAAATTTATTTTCTTATAGATATGTATGTATTTGATTTTTTAAAAATTATTTGTTATAGATATGTATGTATTTTATTTTTTTAAGATTATTTTCTTAAAGATATGTATGTATTTTATTTTTTAAAAATTATTTTCTTATAGATGTGTATGTATTTTATTTTTAAAAAATTATTTTTTATAGATGTCTGTATTTTATTTTAAAAAAATATTTTCTTATATATATGTATGTATTTTATTTTTTTTTAATTATTTTTTTATAGATATGTATGTATTTTATTTTTTTAAAAATATTTTCTTATAGATATGTATGTATTTTATTTTTACAAAATTATTTTTTTATAGAAATGTATGTATTTTATTTTTTCTTTTTAATTTATTTAAGATATGTATGTATTTTATTTTTTAAAAATATTTTCTTATAAATATGTATGTATTTTATTTTTACAAAATTATTTTCTTATAGATATGTATGTATTTTTTTTTAATTCGTATAGATATGTATGTATTTTATTTTTTTAAATTTATTTTCTTCAAAATATGTATGTATTTTTTTAAAATATATTTTCTTTTAGATATGTATGTATTTTTTTTTTAAATTTTATTTTCTTATAGATATGTATGTATTTTTTTTTTTTAAATTTATTTTCTTATACAGATGTATGTATTTATTTTTTATATATATTTTTCTTATTGATATGTAAGTATTTTATTTTTTTAAATTTATTTTCTTATAGATATGTATGTGTTCTATTTTTTTAAATTTATTTTCTTATAGATATGTATGTTTTTTATTTTTAAATTTATTTTCTTATAGATATGTATGTATTTAATTTTTTTTTTAATTCTTATAGATATGTATGTATTTAATTTTTTAAAATTTATTTTCTTATAGATATGTATTGTATGTATTTTATTTTTTTAAATTTATTTTCTTATAGATATATATGTATTTTATATTTTAAAATTATTTCTTATAGATATATATGTTTTTTATTTTTTTAAATTTATTTTCTTATACATATGTATGTATTTTTTTTCTTCAATATATGTATGTATTTTATTTTTTTAAATTTATTTTCTTATAGATATGTATTGTATGTATTTTATTTTTTTTAATTTATTTTCTTATACATATGTATGTATTTTATTTAAAAAAAATTATTTTCTTATAGATATGTATGTATTTTATTTTTTTAAATTTATTTTCTTCAAGATATGTATGTATTTTATTTTTTTAAATTTATTTTCTTATAGATATGTATGTATTTATTTTTTAATTTTTATTTTCTTATAGATATGTGTGTATTTTATTTTTTTAAATTTATTTTCTTATAGATATGTATGTATTTTATTTTTAAAAAATTATTTTCTTATAGATATGTATGTATTTTTTTTTTAAATTTTATTTTCTTATAGAAATGTATGTATTTTATTTTTTAAAAATTATTTTCTTATAGATATGTATGTATTTTATTTTTTAAAATTTATTTTCTTATAGATATGTATGTATTTTTTTTAAAATTATTTTCTTATAGATATGTATGTATTTTTTTTAAAAATTATTTTCTTATAGATATGTATGTATTTTATTTTTTAAAAATTATTTGTTATAGATATGTATGTATTTTATTTTTTAAAAATTATTTGTTATAGATATGTATGTATTTTATTTTTTAAAAATTATTTGTTATAGATATGTATGTATTTTATTTTTTAAAAATTATTTGTTATAGATATGTATGTATTTTATTTTTTAAAGTTTATTTTCTTATAGATATGTATGTATTTTATTTTTAAAAAATTGTTTTCTTATAGATATGTATGTATTTTATTTTTAAAAAATTATTTGTTATAGATATGTATGTATTATTTTTAAAGTTTATTTTCTTATAGATATGTATGTATTTTATTTTTTAAATTTATATTCTTATAGAAATGTATGTATTTTATTTTTTTAAATTTATTTTCTTATAGATATGTATGTATTTGATTTTTTAAAAATTATTTGTTATAGATATGTATGTATTTTATTTTTTTAAGATTATTTTCTTAAAGATATGTATGTATTTTATTTTTTAAAAATTATTTTCTTATAGATGTGTATGTATTTTATTTTTAAAAAATTATTTTTTATAGATGTCTGTATTTTATTTTAAAAAAATATTTTCTTATATATATGTATGTATTTTATTTTTTTTAAATTATTTTTTTATAGATATGTATGTATTTTATTTTTTTAAAAATATTTTCTTATAGATATGTATGTATTTTATTTTTACAAAATTATTTTTTTATAGAAATGTATGTATTTTATTTTTTCTTTTTAATTTATTTAAGATATGTATGTATTTTATTTTTAAAAAATATTTTCTTATAAATATGTATGTATTTTATTTTTACAAAATTATTTTCTTATAGATATGTATGTATTTTTTTTTTTAATTCGTATAGATATGTATGTATTTTATTTTTTTAAATTTATTTTCTTCAAAATATGTATGTATTTTTTTAAAATATATTTTCTTTTAGATATGTATGTATTTTTTTTTTTTATTTTATTTTCTTATAGATATGTATGTATTTTATTTTTTTAAATTTATTTTCTTATACAGATGTATGTATTTATTTTTTATATATATTTTTCTTATAGATATGTATGTATTTTTTTTTTTGCTTATAGATAAGTATGTATTTTATTTTTCAAAATTTATTTTCTTATAGATATGTATGTATTTTATTTTTTAAATTTTCTTTTCTTATAGATATGAATTGTATGTATTTGATTTTTTAAAATTTATTTTCTTATTGATATGTAAGTATTTTATTTTTTAAAATTTATTTTCTTATAGATATGTATGTGTTCTATTTTTTTAAATTTATTTTCTTATAGATATGTATGTTTTTTATTTTTAAATTTATTTTCTTATAGATATGTATGTATTTAATTTTTTTAAAATTATTTTCGTATAAATATGTATGTATTTTATTTTTCTAAAATTTATTTTCTTATAGATATGTATGTATTTTATTTTTTTAAATTTATTTTCTTCAATATATGTATGTGTTTTATTTTACTATTATTATTTTTTTTATAATAACTATTATTGCTATTATGGCTGTTATTACTATTGTTACTATTATTTATATTAGTAATATTATTATTGTTATTTCTATTATAACTATTATAATTATTACTATTATTATTACTATTATTATTACTATTTATATTATTATTACTGTTATTACTATTACTATTATCATTTTATTTTTATTATTACTATTAATATTGTCTTTACTATTATTACTTATATTACTATTATTATTTTTATTTCTATTATTACTATTATTATTATTACTATTGTTACTATTATTACTAGTATTAGTATTATAACTATTATCACTATTATTGTTACTTCTTCTTCTTTCGCCTTTTCGTCCTCGAGGAACAGCAGCCAATCTTCATCGACGTCTGTGATTAGGACATAGGCCGCCTACAAGAGCCCTCCAGGCATCACGATCCTGAGCCAATCTCTCCAGCCTCCCCCAAGTGTGGCCAAGTTTCTTGGTATCCGCCTCCACTTCACGGCGCCAAGTGTTCCTATGCCTGCCTCTTTTCCGTTTTCCTTGAGGGTTCCAATTCAAGGCTTGTCTAGTTATGCTGGAGGCAGTTTTCCTGAGCGTATGGCCAATCCATCTCCATCTTCTCTGGAGGATCTCTTGTTCTACCGGTTCTTGCTTTGTCCGCTGCCACAGTTTCTGGTTGCTGATTCTGTCGGGCCAAAGAATCCCGAGAATCCTTCTTAAGCAGTTATTGATGAAGGACTGGATTCTCTTCATATTCCCAGCAGTGATTCTCCATGTTACTTTTGTTACTATTATTACTATTATTATTAGTATTATTACTATTATTATAATTATAAATATTATTTCTATTATTAATAATATTAATATTATTTCTATTATTAATAATATTAATATTATTTCTATTATTATTATTACTATTATTATTGAGAGTATTTTAACTATTATTACTTTTATTACTAGTATTACTATTATTATTATTATATTTATGGTTACAATTATTACTGTTTTTACTATTATTATTATTATTATTATTACAATTATAACTATTATTACTATTATTGCTATTATTACTATTATTCTTATTACTATTATTAATATCATTTTATTACCATTATTACTATTTTTACTATTATAACTTATATTACTATTATTACTATTCTTATTATTATAACTATAATTTCTTTTATTACTATTTTAACTTTTATTGCTATTATTAGTATTATTTATATTATTATTACTTTTATTACTATTATTATTAGTATTATTATTATTACTATTATTATTAATATTATTACTATTATTATTTTAATATTATAATTCTTATTGCTATTAATATTATTACTATTATTACTATTTGTATTATTATTACTATTATTATTATTATAATCATTATTTCTATAATTACTATTATTATTTTTTTATTATTATTATTACTATTAATATTACTATTACTATTATAATTATTATTATTAATATTATTACTATTATTGCTATTATTAATATCATTTATGTTACTCTTATTTTTATTACTATAATTTTTATTTCTATTATTCCTATTATAATAACTATTATTGTTATTATTATTATAATATTATTACTATTATTATTTATACTATTTTTACTATTATTATTATTATTAAAATATTATTATTATTACTATTATTATTACTATTTTTATTATTATTATTACTATTATTTTTACTATTATTACTAATTTTATTATTATTACTATTATAACTATTATTACTCTTATTATTTTTATTATTAATACTATTATTATTACTATTACTCTTACTATAATTATTATTATCACTATTACTATTACTAATACTATTTATATTATTATTGTTATTGTTTTGTTATTGTTTTTTGTGTTTTTTTGCTATTGTTATTACTATTACTAATATTACTATAATTATTATTATTACCAATTCTATTACCATTACTTATATTATTATTATTAATGTTATTGTTATTATTATTGCTATTATTTAAAATTATTATTCTTGTTTTTTATTATTGTTTTGTTACTTTCTTTGTTTTTGTTATTTTATGTTATGCAATTGTTACTATTTTGTTATTGTCACTGTTATTTTTACTATTACTATTATTATTACTATTAATATTACTATTACTATTATTATTATTGATATTTTGAACCGGTTTGCTCCAGTTAACCGGTTTTGATCTTTTCCGGTTATTTTTAACCGGCACAGCCCGGAGTCGATTGAACAGACGTGGTCATGTAAAAGTTCTGGGGTGGATGGTGTGAATATGCATTAGTTTTTGCTTTGTCTGTATGCAGCTGTTCTTTATTACATACATGCAATACATGTATTTTATTTTATTGTCACGATTATGTCTCTTTTTCTAATATTTTTATGTACAGCGCGGTGAGCCCAGCCCTAGGCTGGAATACCACGCTATATAAGACAACTAATAATAATAATGTCGCCAAGCCTAGAAAACGTTCAACACAAGGCCACAAGGTATTGAAATGTTGACGCATCACTGTCTTAGCGGTATTCATAATCGAGGGGGGAAAAAAAAGAAATGCAAAGAAGTGAAATTTTTGAAACATCGCGACGTTGATCATCCGACTACAATAAGACTCAAACTCCATACAAATAAATGAACTCCACAACATAATGGTAATTTTCTTTAATTTTAATGGAACAATGTACGCATAAAATATTTACACACAAATCAAGTACCATATATACTCATCTATAAGTTAATCTCGCCTGTAAGTCAAGGGCAATTGTTTTACCAATTATTATGAAATATGCTATGTTAAGGGTAAAACTTAATAAAATTCTGTGACGTTTATATTTTGTAATACTTAGCTGCACTGTATACCGGTACTAAAATATGGCCGGCGTCATTGGGCCTAAATTCTCTCGCAGTTGGTGGTATCAAGTGGCCTCCTCGCGATTTATATCAGTGTCCTCTACCCTCCCGATGATAGCGGCTGATGGACTCAGAAGTCAGTGATGACACGTGTGGTTTGGTCTCAGATTTCATTGTTAAGCTTCAACAGCTGTTCTTGTTCTTCTCTTTGTGCATGTGTACCAGTGTCTTGGAAAATGTACCGCTACCTGTACTCGTTGTGCATGTGTACCAGTGTCTTGGAAAATGTACCGCTACCTGTAGTTAGTACGCTAGCACTACTGATAACTCAACAATGCCCCTACATTCAATGTGCCATACAAGACTCTATCAAAACTAGCACTGACTCGTAAGTCGACTCTACGTTTAAAATGAAGTTTACAACTAACATTTCTCGACTTATACATGAGTATACAGTGTAATTTAAAATAAGCAATACAAAATGTTTGACCAGTTAAGAATTACAAAGAATACATATTTAAACAGATGAATACATCATTTGCATGAAATCAGTTGTTGAACACACATACTTTATGCTATAGCAAAGGTGTTCACATAGTAATACTCACACAATACTGACAAAGTAGTGATATTGATTGATCAAATGGTCAGCCTGGCTACTGCTAAAGTATAGTGCTCGGTCAGTCTGGCTACTGCTAAAGTATAGTGATCGGTCAGTCTGGCTACTCTAGTGATGGTCAGCTTGGCTACTGCTAAAGTATAGTGATCAGTCAGTCTGGCTACTGCTAAAGTATAGTGATCAGTCAGTCTGGCTACTGCTAAAGCATAGTGATCAGTCCGTCTGGCGACTGCTATAGCTTAGTGGTTTTTGCCTGTTCAAATAACTGTACTTGATGTCAACATTACATTTTGCAGGAAACATTTTTATTGACTTTGCTTAAAAAATTAAAGAGATCCTATCAAATAGATACTTTCATTCATTAGAAATAATATACTAGTACTTGAAGTTCCATCTTCTTTCTGGCCAGTACCGACTTAAAAAACAGAAATTCAAGAATTTTTATATTTTTCACATTCTCCAGAAATGGTAAGGATTAAGGGGAACAGAATCCAACCCATCTTTATCATTGTATTGATTTTTTCAATGGAATATAGTAACTATAGCTAAATTAAATAAGCGGTTGTGGAATAATCTTAAACTGATAGTATAAAATTAAGAGTCTATCAGGCATGTGTGGTTAGTACTACGCTCCTTTATGGCAGTGAAGTGTGAACCATATATGCCAGGCATAAGTGGAAATTCAAGTTTCCATCAAAGTTTGCGTTGCAATTTACGCATTCGATGGCAGGACTATGTGCCTAACAGCAGTTTTGGAACATGCAAAAATGTGTGGCATATTCTCCACTCTTAGCAAGAGGCGCCTTCACTGGATAGGCCATGTAAGGAGAATGAAGTAAGGCCATATTCCAAAGGGTCTGTTGTATGGAGTGCTGACAGAAGTGGCAAGACTTATGGGATGACCGCCACTGCGATTTAAGGACGTTTGCAAAAGGAGCATGAGGGAAGCCAACATAGTAATCAACGAATGGGAGATCATCACAGAGCACCGTTCCAGCAGTGTATGAAGGAGTCAAAAAGGCAGAAGATGTGCAAAACAAAGCCCTTGCAACAAAATGAGAACTACGGAAGGCCACATTTAACCAGGAGTCAAGGTTCTCCTGTGAGAAATGCAGCCAAGAAAGCCATTTCATGATCGGCCTAATAAGCAATACAATGAAGTGTCCATGGCTTGACCATGATCTCGCGAAGACGTAAGGATGTGATAAGATGTATATCGTAATATTTTATCGCATATAAAGTAATCTGATCACATCAACCCAGTTCTTGAAAATCTCCACTGGCTTCCTGTGAGTGAGCGTATTGACCACAAAATTCTGTCCCTGGCATATAGCTGTATATAAGGCTCTGCACCTGTTTATCTTCAAATAAATGATTTCTAAACATATATCCATACAGAACCTGCACTCTTCAACACAGTCCTTACTGATTACTGAGAGTTCCCAATGTGGGTGGACACAGAAAGAGGTCGTACGGAATGCGCAATTTTGAAGCTATTGCGCCTAAATTGTGGAACAGTTTGGCTCAATCTCTGAGGGAGATTGAAAATGATAAAAAGTCATTTAAAAACCATTTAAATTTAAATACATTTTTTCTTTAAATAGATTTTAGGACATCAGAGTGCTAAGAGCATGCCAAAATATCACGGACACAAGCGCTATAAAAGTACTCAATCAAGCAATCAATCAATAATATAGTTGTAATATACAGTAATTAAAATAAAGTGAACAAAATTATTCTGCTGAGAACATATCTTTACTTTTCTTGAATAAATGAAACCAATCCATGAATTTGTATGCCACAACATTCCTGGGATGAAGAGTCTGGTAAAAAATATAAATCTTTAATACACTACTCTATATACACAATTCCAGGTCAGATTAAAGTTTCTGAAATACGATTCTGAGCGTACCTGACAATAACAATACACACTTATTTTTTAACAATTAACACGTTTTTTAATCATAACAACACATAAAACATCCATAAATGTAATAGCACACATTTAATCAACAACACAAGTTAAATGATAAGAATCATCTCTCTGGGATAGACAAAATGCCATGTACATGATTATAACGTGATATCAATGCCATTAGTATTAAATCACAGCAATCACAAAAATAATGAGCCCTCAAGCCGAGTTAACAGTGGTCTGAAGACCACAGATTGAGAACCTCGGCTATTTACAGACTTTTCATTTTTCTAAATAAATACAGTTTTCACATATGTTCAAGCTCATTAGCCATGCAAGCTAAGGGGTGTCTCGGCACATTGTATGCATCAAAAAATCGCAAACTTCAAAACTAAAGGGAACACAACTTTGTATTGAAACCACAAATATGCAAACCTGTTTAGGAGGTTACAAAGCATGAAATCAAAGAACTTCACAACTCAATGACCACTGGGCAACAAATTGATGTCATGAAGCTTTAAGCATTTTTTACATTTGTTATAATTAAGGCTGGGATGTCACCATTGCATGAAATGGCGTGGTCATTTTAAAGTAAGCATTCCAATTATTTATAAAAGAAAAAGAACCATTGATTCGGTCTGATGACCAGCTATTACAAAAGGGCTTTACTTTTTTATTTACATTTATATATAAACACATTAAAATTTATCAAAGAGTTCATTCCATTTGCACAGACAGATGTCAAATTTATTTAACTTTTACATTCTCACTTGTTTGGGATACAATTTTAAGCGTCATGTAGCGGTAACTTTATTTATTTTTCAAGAGAATGCTGACTAATAAACTTGGGCATTAAATAAAATTTTAGAATATGCTCATAAAATTAACATTGGTTAGTACAAATTAGTAGAAACCACAAAAACATAGATACATTTATTTAGATATTAGTAAAACTAAATCACAGGCCAGGCAATTGTTTTCTTGAATTAACAGCATATCAAGTTTAACTGTCACTTGAATGCCTGTGAGTGATATTTTTCAAAGGATATGCCTATTCACTTTACGGGCACTTTTATTGATATCACAATTAATGTGAATTTAACTTTGTGATTCAAATTAAATTTTTTGTTTCTTCCCATTTTCATCCCTAAATTTACTCGAGCTAGCTTTCCCGATTTTTCATCAGATGAAATTCCTTTTTATTTAACAAAAACCAAGGAAATTAAATGTAATAAAATTCTGTAATTAGCTTTTACTTAAAGCGCAAAAAGTAATATAAAATTATTTACTATTAGTGTAAACAGGATGAGTTTACTGCCTTCAAAATTAGCTCTACGATGTTTGATGTATACCCGGTACCTCAATGTTGCCTGGCATTCAAGATTTCATAACGTGGAAAAAAGATATGATGTGACTCTCTGGATTCTGTGCACTAACAATGGTATAGAATGGATCAATGCTCACTGATCTTCAGAATAGCTTTTTATCAACCATTATTTCAAGCCACTGGCAAATTTTGAGAGCCATACAACAATCACAGTGAATAGTATCTATTAAAACATTAATTGTTGAATGTTGACCTCAAAATATTTTAGAAATTAAGGCCAGCTCATTTATAGATTGAATAGGAATGTGTTACCTCTTTAGAATAAAAAAATAACTTGCAGTAAAAATAACCTTTACCGATATCATGGTCGGTTACTCGTCATGGTCGGTCATCTCTCGTTATGGTCTGTCTCTCTTCATGGTCCCAAGCTTTGGAGATCAATAAAAAAATTTCTTTCTTGTTCCATGCTCAGCACACTCAATAAAAACTTTTTAACATTATGTGCATGCATTCAGCTGTCTCAATAAACCATGACATTTAAACTGTCTGCAATATCATTTTTATTTCCCATAGAACAGTCTTTAATTTTCTATCATCTTGTCTGAAAATTGGCTAAGAAAAACAATATTCTAATTCTAGAAAAAAAAATCAAAATTTTTCTGGGATATATAATGACTTTCAAAATCGACTACAGCCAAGACATTATTGAAGCAAACATTATGGAAAAAGAACTGCTAAATCTTTGAATACCCAATCCTCATAAGTAGAGCAAGTTTTCAGAAACCAGACATATTAACATGCAGGAAAATTTAAACAGTATCAAGGGAGCAGTACACTTGACCATTAAATCTTAAAAGAAGACACAAAACATTTTCAGCCTGAAAAGTTCCATCGAATTTCAATGTGTGTGCACATCTATAAATTCTGATGTGTAATGTGCCTCTCAATGATAAACTATGATATATAGCTTACCATTTATTGGCAAAGTGTTAGAAAATATGAATTGTTTTAAAGTAAATTAAAAATCCTTTATATGCATTTTTTATTATTTTATTTTTTTATTAATATTCTGATGACCGACCCGCTTTTATAACGCAGTAGTTTTATTTCACCAACTACTTCAGAAAAACAAAAGAAAATCTTAAGCACCAAACGCACTTGCGATATTTTTTTTAAAGAATCCCATTTAGCGCAGTTATCAGGAAATTTATTTCATGAAATTAGTGGCATCACATTTCCTTTAACCCCCCTTGAAAAACTGTTTTTTGGGGGGTTGGGGCTGAAAATATATTTGATAGAATGTGTTGTTCATCGGCAATGAGTCTACGTGCCAAGTTTCAGCTCAATAGGTTGACAGGAAGTGGGTCTATAGCCATCGAAGATTTTGCCCTAAACACACAAAAGTGAAGTTAATATAAAGGATTTAAAAAAACAGCCAGACAAGTTCCTTAATTTCAGTCCAGGAATTTCACCCAATTATTGCAGAAAGTTATAAAACTTATTTAGTTCTCATATGACTGTCAGTGTCACAACAATGTTCAGTTCATATAGCAGGACACAATGTAACTGGGTTTTTAGATTATTAATATGTTAAGTAGTTTTAAGGAGGTCCCGTTATTTTATTTTTAATAATAATTAAGCTATTAAGCTTTGACAGATGTATGATTCATATAACATGAACATCTCAGTGCTGCAGAAGTAACGGCACAGTATAATTATTGAAATTTTGTCATGACAATTGCATTATTCAACTCAAAATAGCCCATATACTTATATATTTCTTTCAGTACTTTCATAATAAATATTTTCTTAACTTACTTTACACAAGAAAATAAAAATTATTTACATTTGCTCATTGTATAAAAAAATACCAATGCCGAAATTGCAATTAAATGCTTCTCAACATTATGTGTAGAGCATCAATACATCTCTGAAGAGTTAAGATATTAGTTAGAACATTTTGATCAAAACAGATGAATACCACACATTTGCTTTCCTTTATCATTACTATAGATACATGTACAGATTTGAACAAAAAAAGAGATAAGAGAAAATGCAGATCTATTAAAAGTCTGAGCTATTTTATTTTCAAATCATAATTCTAGCATACCGTACTTCTATTATGATTTAAAAAGTAGAGTGGCCAATATCACTAATCAATGTGTGAAAATGTATTATATTAAATCCAACTTAAATTAATCTTTATAAGAATTAACACAGACTTGCAATTTCATATGAAGACATTTTAGTATTATAGAAGTTAATACCAGGAATGTTGCCTCTGAATTATGCAAGACTTTTCCTAAAATGTGATTCATTAAGGATATAATTTTTGCTGATCAACCCGGAGAAGGTCATCAAGCTTGAATCAAAAAGGGGGTGATGATGTAATCAAGACACAACATATTTCTGATGTTCAACTTGTCTAAGATTCAAGCCAAGCATATTTGATATTATAAACACATTTGATATTAAATGAGCAATCTCTCTTTGTGAGATCTGACTTTGTTCACACCAGTAATCATTTTAAAACTCAAAAGGTTTAAATACAACGCTGATACTACATGTAAAAACCGTTTACATTATGCATTGGGAAAAAAAACAGTTGCATCAATTGCAAAGTACTCACTGCACAAGTCAAAAGTTGACATCAGTATGATTTTAAAACTGCGAGTTTTATATTTTAAGAAAGTAAAGCTTTCGGGATATTGTTGGGAATGCAGACCTGCCAACCTGCCAAGAAAAAAAATCTGTAGGGGTGGTGCATGCGGGGGGTAAATTGGGGCCGCTGCCCCCAGGGGGCGCTGACCGGGGGGTGGCGTTGGTTTAAGATCTGTAAACTAATGCACAAGCCTTTTTAAATAAATAAAGAAATATAAAGTTACTTCCATTGTCTTTGAAGAGTCCAAAGAACATGAGAAAATATACAGATTTATACAGTACAGGACAGAAGATCCATTTTATTTACATCTGTACACAGGCTGCTAAGACTAACAGTTCAGTTTTCCTGCTTATCCCTAGTGGCCTTTTTGCATTTGTCCAACAGCTCTTTGGACAACTGGAAATTACCACTGAAACTGATTTTAGATACAAGCAAGTTAGAAAGATAAACTTTCATGCTTGCCCTTGTTTCATTGTAATTTTTCTTCACAATCTTCTAGCAATCTGCGAGTGTGGAAACATTTCTTTGACTCTGGCATTAAAACGATCGGAGTTGGCTGGAGAAATATTTCCTTCAATAAGAGAGGTGGTCATTAAAACTTAGCAAAGAAATTAGACTTGGATGTCGTAGATTCACTGAACTTTTAGCTGCAGTGGTATAACTTTATGTTGTTGTTTTTTTGTGTGTGTTAAAATATGTTAATTAATATCATTGTATCCACCCCTTTCAATAGATTTTATCCATTTAAATTTAATTAAGAAAAACGTTAACAAACAAACAAAAAGTCACAACAAAACTGTATTATTTTTTAGCCCAGTAAAAAGATGAATCGCGATCGGATCAATTCATAATTGAAGAATGATTTGGAGATCGCGGCTCGCATCAATAAAAACAAGGCAGTGTAACTGTCTACACGTCCGGCGACCGGACTGATCGACTTTAAGCGGTCACGTGACAAATATCTCGCGCAACTTTGCTACGGCGGTCATGTGACTTGATCAAGTATATAATAGTATTGGCCGGGCGAATATCTCGAGAACTTTTTCGTCCGGTCTCCGGACATGTAGACACTACGTAAAAATAAAGGAATGCACCACTTCCTGTCGTATCCGATTTTGTATTTTGTTTTTTCTTTTGTCACTTTCGGATTTTTATGGTGGGTGAAAAATTATGTTTGGAAAATTGGAATTTTAAGAGGTTTGTCGGAAGGTCGGAATGAGGGGTAAAAAATCTGTATAATTCCGACAAAATCGGAAGGGTTGGCAGGTCTGGGAATGGATTCTGTCAAGGTCAAATCAGGTAAATATAATTCTGCTAAACATCACTGACGGATCAATTTTTTAAATTTGATTCTAATATAAATGGGACAGGAGAATAAATGGTACAGCTTTGAAACATCTTTATTACAAAAACAGATCAGTCTAATGTCACTGTCCTCAGAGCATTATTATCAGCAATCTCAAAAGTAGCAACAGCGCCATCATTGAACTTGAAAGACATACCCCCATCTATGACCAAGCATGCATCCCACATTCTTGATCGAATCGTTATTCTGGGAAAGATTTTTTTTTAAATTGTTGAATAATTATTTTACTGGGATTGGAGAAAAACACATTTTAATAATTTAAAAAACATTCAAAATGGATTTTGAATAATTTTAGCATAAACAATAAATAATTGCAATGGTTTTTAATTAATGGTAAACAACACAAAATTAATATAACTCACTTTTTAGCAAAGCCACTTGTGCATTCTACATTGAAAACAGCTTCAAAAAAAAAAAAAAAAGAAAACTATAAGAAGCCACAGATTCAGTGAACTTGTCAAATAGTAATACAGTAAAGAGTAATGATAATTTTTTAAATTTATTGTGAGTTAATTTTCGACTTTTTTAACAATAACACCATTTCAACTTCCAGCCTAGGAAAATGATATTTTTTCCCCTTTCAAACTATAATTTAAAAAAAAATTTAAATAAAAAATATAATCACTTTAACACCTTCAAGTTAATTTCATCTTTTAACTTTTTATTTATGTAATGTCCACATAAGGCACCTTTCCCATTGAGTGCAGCGCCAGGAAAGGTCTTCAAAGACAGCTAACTTTTTCGCCAGGTTAACAAACACAAAATTAGCCAATGGATGGTGAAATTAGCCACATGGTGGTGAAAATTATTTTTAAAAATTTGGTGTATCATTTTAAGGGAAGTAACTGAAATATAATTTAATATATAAAGAAATAAGATTGTATCCCGCAATTGAATTCTCTAAATTTTTATACCAGTAAAATGTTTTTTTTTAAAATATGTTAATTTATAGACTTTATACCATTCCTTGAACAAGCATATGACTATCTAATACACATATTGTTTTCTAAATTGAACAACCTACCATTTCTGATTGGATCACGGATAGTGTATGCCATAAGAGGTTCACTTGGATCAAAGCGTAAACTGCTGTTAAACTTATTCATTATCGTCTCAGCCATTTCTTGGTTTTGCGAGGGGTAGTTGCAGCCAGAAACTTCATTAGCTGGGAAATAATATGCACAATTTTATTTGTTTTAACTTCGAAGTTAAGTGGATGAATTCATTTTTTTTTAAATTTAAGATTTAAAAAAAAGGATTTAGTAGTTTTTGATTGAAAGTGAATGATAGCAATTATTATCTCTTAAAATCAGTGGCCAAATCCAAGAGTCAGCAAACTCTTTTTATAATATTTTAAACATAGAGAGCCAGGAGGTATTCTTACATCCTAAGTTGAGGGGTGGGGGTCGGGGTGGAGTGTGTGACCTAAATAATTATGGGTGTCCATAATGAGGGCTAACAGGACGTCGGGAATATGTTCCTAAATGTATTTTGCAATTGATTGTAATGAAGGTATTGTTCATGTTTTTCCACTCTAATACTGTCAATCAATCAGACTACTTTTAATTAGTAAAGCATGTCTACTTATGTCACATGGGTGTAAGGGGATATATCATGTCTACTTATGCCAAGGGGTGTAAGGTAATATGTCATGTCTACTTATGCCAAATAAGCAATGTGTCATGTCTACTTTTGTCACATGCAGTGAGAGATAACTAGATAATTGCTAGGGGTAGGTAATTAAAATGGCCTTGAGATAATATAAAAAATATACAAAGTAGGGCATATGGGTAGTTGGTCCACATTTGGCTATTTACAAACCAAACATCATGATGTGTCATGTTAGTCTGTATTATTAAAGCTCTTTCACTGGTAAGATGTAAATGCCGGTGACCATAAATATTTGTTGCCCATTTGGGTTGGTGTTCAAAAGAATGTTAGAGAGGGAATGGTAAAGAGGATATGATACAAGTATGAAAATAGAAGCTCTGCTGTTAGCAAGCTAAAGGAAAGCTACATACATTGTCCAATTAGGGCCCAGATTTACACATAAAATGGATTTTCAAACATAAATTTCATTCTTAGTTAGCATGCCATATAAAAAGATGCACCAGGTTCGATGTGGCCCATGGACCATAGTTTGATGATCATATCTTAATCTTTTGAGAGAAACTTTCAAAAGTAAAAAGGTACATATATTTAGTAATAGAATTCTTTTTTTTTTTTAAAGTTATTCCCATTTAACTAACATACCAATGTAAAAATATTTTTGAAACATCTAATACACCGGTATCATGCTAGATCATTAAAAAATAATTGTTTACTATTATATTTTTAAAATCATTTTGAAATTTTATGTTGGTTTCCTTACCAATTGAAAGAACTTTCTTGACTGAGAAAATGGATAAGTGATTAATGTGGAAATGCCAGGAGCTTGAACCTGTTCCTGTACAGATAGTCACACCAGAACTCTTCTGTTTTTCCTTTGCTAAAGTGTCTGTTGAGAATTCATAGTATGAAACTCTGGAGACACAAAGAAATGAACAAAAAGATACAAATATAAGTTATAATTGCTAATAGCTTGTTTTATTACCACAAGCTATTTTTTTATGTGCACATTTATATTACTGAGTTGCTTTGGTAAAAAAAAAAAAATCATCATTCAGACACCTTGATGATCCAAAGAAACATTCACTCAACACCATGATGAGAGGAATTCTCCAATAAAACATTGATTATGACATTTACCTTGATGAAAGGGATTCTCCAATGAAGCATTCATTTAGAGCCAGACATGGGAGGGTTCTCTTTGGATACAGCAGTTTCTCATCATTTCCTTGCTTAAGAACTCTCACTTGCTCATCCTCAGCTATGTGCTCTGTAAACCTATGCTCTGGAAATATCAACTGCTGATCATGCAGCTCAATGGGGTCATCATTGATGTGTCTGCCTGACATCGTCACCTGGATACGCTGTCTCCATTTCCAGCTGTATTGATAAATACAATATTAATTGTGAGAAGATAATGATTTTCAAAAATAGAACCAAAGTTTTTTTTAAATATTTTAATTTGCGAATGACATCATAGATGTATTTTTCAGAGATAAGCAATATAAAATTTAAATGATTGTTAGTCTTTAACTTAAACTGCACTAAACATAATTGTAAAGCTTTTATTTATAATGAGTGTTTAATAACCCTACCCAAAATCTCCAGCTAACAGTCTTTTGAGTGCATCACCGAATTTTATGGCTGCATAGTCCCTTTTTGGAAGACAGAGATGACCCTCTGATCTGTTCAAAGAGGAAATAAGTAGAGATTATGTTTTAACATGTAAAGTTTGGTCATACATTTGCTCCCTTAACCTTGACTTTTCACAGTGCTGGCGTATGTTCCACTATTCTACTTGAACATGATAACGATTCCAGTACTGCTGTTTGTTGACCTTGTTATGACAATGGCAACACCTTAAACTCATTTCAATTCCCGTTCTGGTGTTTGTTGGCACCGTGTTAACCATTCAACCTCACGTCTCCTGATATCTAATAATCATGTAATAATCAAAATATACTAATGTTGATAGGCTTAATGTGGTAATAATAAAGACATAAAGTATAAAGCTAAATGCAATATTTTTAAAATAAAATTTTAATAAGTTATTTTAACCCGCTTGAGTTCTAGCTTTTTTGGAATATCAGTGTCAAAAAAAAAAAAGTCCTTTTCACAAGCCCAGCACTAACTTTGCAAAAAAAAATTAATAAAAAGTAATGTAATTACTTAAAAAATATAAAACAATCTATATTATAGGATGACATTGAATAAACTAATACAATCTTTATGAATCAAACTGAAATCTCAACATTTATGCAAATAAGATATCCTGATTTGCATAATTTATGCATGCACATTTTTTTTTCACTTAGAATAAACATGTCTTACTTTCACAATTTTGGTGAATTTTCTGAGTGTTAAAGCTTAAAAATAAATCCTAACAAACATTTGAATCAGACTCAATGTACAAAAATTGCATTAAATATTCCATTGAGGGGTGCTTCTGCTGTGTGTCATATGTCTAGGAACTATATTTATAAGTGTCAGTTGGCACAAACAAACAATATTAATATAAAATGACAGAACATCATAATCTATCAATGGAAACTGCCAATCAAATGCAGAGAAGAGCAAGAAATGCAAGATGCAATCTAATTAGATGGTAGGAAGACCAGCTAGTCAATATTGGGGGATTGATTGGCCCTTCATCTTTTTTTGCCACTACCACTTGGGCCAATAAATGACCCAGTCGACTCAAGAGGGTTAGTTAGATTTCTTTGTTTAAATGTGACTACATATCCATAAAATAAATTTCTGAAAACAGATATCAAATTTTATTTCCAAGTGTTTTGGATTGTTTTGCTCCTGACATATGTATCCACATTTTTAAAACTCTATCTTAAACTTAACACAAATATTTTGCAGCAGCATGTGAGAATTTGGAAGGACCATAAATTGTGGGTTATGTAGGAGTGGGTTATGTAGGAGTGGGTTAAAGAGGTATAATTAAAAAGATTATAACTTTATAGGAAAAAGAATATATTAATGATTACCTGTCAGGGTCTGTGTTAATGCCAATTAAAGGTTTGCTTGTGTTGATAAATTTGTTGGCAGCCAAAAGATATGTGCCGTCCCCACCAGCTGTAAACACTACATCAGCCCAGTCAACAACACTTTGAACCAGTTCAAATCTATGGACCACTCTTGTTTCTATGTTAGCTTTTCTGTAATTTATAAATAAATTGTACAACACCAAAACAGCTTTCTTAAAACAAAATAACATAAGTAACATAGAGTGAAACGTGAAGCATGTCAACAATATTTTTTTAAGAGCATAAAATTACAACTCTAAATCAATCAAATTAATTTAATGAAAAACTTCATCAAGGCTAACATTAATTTTTTTTAATAAATTAATCAAATAAATTATATTAAACATTTTGAAAATCTAAATAATGATAAAAATTACACCCCTACTTACAAGAGTTCTTTCCTAACTACATCCAAAGCTGCATAATGATTCTTGTGACGTTCAAGAAGTCCTTGATAATCGGAGTCTTTAGACTCAAGCTTAAAATGAAAATTGTATTTAAATTTGCATTTAAACATAAAGACTGGCCCCCTTTTTAATTTGAAACATCAAAATATATAATATATTATCCTGACCAAATGCCTATAAAGAATCTATAATAAACTTGCTGAAGGAAATTTCCAACAAAGCACTGAGATGCTGATCGGGAGAAACAACCATTGCTAAAACTGCGCTGGGATTCACTGCAGAAAGTGTAGTCATGTTTGTACTACAATGTCATCTAGCTGCATTCCATGGGTGGAATCTAAGATGGACAGCCCAGGGAAAATAAAAACACGGAAGACCCAAAGAGACCTAGTGCAAAACATGAGTAAATAAGAGCACTAATTGGGATTCTGGAAGACCCAAAGAGACCTAGTGCAGAACATGAGTATATAAGAGCACTAATTGGGATTCTGGAAGATCCAAAGAGACCTAGTGCAGAACATGAGTATATTAGAGCACTATATTATAGTAATCTATTACTATAACTGCACTTACAGACCTAATTTAAGTTAGTATATTTTAATTTAATAAGTAATAAGGTATTTAATTATAAATTTTAAATAATTGTTGAAGTTAATGTAATATTCTAAACTAAAATACTTAATATACTTACTGTATGTCTTTACTTTTAGTCTAAGAGTTAGAGTCTAGTGCTATTATATATGCCTAAAGCTATATTATATATTATAATTGTAATCAAAATAATTGTACAATTATTGACATAACAGTCTATATATAAATAAGCCTATAATTTTGTTTATTAAAAGACCTCAAATAAATAAATAATACTCAACATTATAATAGTATTTTAAAATTTTTATTAGGACATAGAAAAACAGTTTACATAGAGAAACAATTAATATTTCTAATAAAATAAACAAAAAAAAAGAAATGAATTTTAACAAACATAAAACTTGAATACATGTAATAATAAAAAGAAACTAGAAATTGTATAGATTCAGGATTAGATGTTATGCCTAGGTTTCTTAATTTTTAAATTTCTATTACATAATTCAGTGGAAATTCTTCCGTTGCCAATGAGGCATGTTTAGGCATGGAAGGCCAAGACAAAGTTTATGAAGGAGAGATTGTGGGATCAACAAGACCAAGAGGTCTATGGAGCGGTCTACCCAGAAATTGACAGAACATCCTCAATACATTTTAATCACATTCTGTTACCAATATGCACATATATGTAGTTTGGGGGATTTTAGTTTTTTAAAATTATTGTATGCATTCATTTTTATTAAAAAAGACTTTTAATTAACTTTTATTAGCATTAATTTAAAATTTAACTAAAGCATATTCTTAATTAAAATACAATAAACATACTATTTTTTTGGTTTTGCCTTCATAAAAAATAATTTGTCTAATTTTATGTTTCCTAATTTTTTTTAACTTACCTTCAAATAATATTATCCAAAATAAAAATACTTGATGTTCATTGTATATATTTTATTGGCATTCAGGGCAGTGTCTACACGTCCGGCGACCGGACAAATAGTGCAGGAGATATACGTCCGGCGGGCCTGTCACGTGACCGCCGGACAACTAGTAAGTGTTATATTATTCCGTCAAATCATGTGACAAGAGGTCACCGTCAAAATAGTTGCATTGCATATGATATTCCAATATTGTGTACAATAATTACATATATTAGTCAGCCGATACCTAGATAATAAATAAATACTGAACATGTTAATATATTCATATGCTCTGAGATACATAAAAAGTACCGTAAGCATTTGACTTTGATTGAATATTAAACCAGTCGGCCTATATTATATTATATACTAACTAGTAGTACTATTACTATTTGATTTCGACTCTTCAAAAAAAAAAAGTCTGTTATCTTGGTTAAAAATATTATATAGCTCTACCTTGAAGCCTAAATTTAAAATATGAACCGAATAAAATAAGTCAGTAGACCTATGTCAATAAAGTTGTATTTTATAATTAGTATTGCGTGAGAAGTAGGCTTTGTAAGGTGGTCATGTGACTTGGTCAACGGACGAATATCTTGATAAAGTAATCGTCGAGCGGTCATGTGACTTAGACGCCAGACATGTAGACACTTCATATTTTATTAAATTGCATTTAGAATGTCTCCTGAAAATGTTTCTTAGTTGGTAAATAAGGGCAAGGGGTTTTTAAAAATTCACCAAAAAAAATAATAACTCCACTTCTATAAATGAGATAGAAAGATGGACTTAGTATTTTGCAAAGTTTATAATAGCAATAGCCCTTTAAAATGATGTATGATTTATGGCAATCTGATAATATTTAAGATTACTGTCAAAGTTCGTAATATTGATAGAAATCTTGGTTAAATTCAGACAATCCGCACCACGGCCTCCACGACCCGTGAAAGGTCATCCTAAACTTATCCCTAAACCTAACCTGAACCCTAAACCTAATCTGAACCCTAATATACCTATCCATAAACCTAACCTGAGCCTGAACCCTAAACCTATTAAGTTAAATAAAGACACAAATGACTACATGGCGCAAATTGCTTTAGCCAAATCTTGAGTTCAACCATACTCTTCTAGTCTGTCATGAATAGAAGGGGTCTACAACTGGTTTTGAATCAAATATTCAGCCACGGGTCACGGCCACTGTCTGGTAATTATAATATTAAAATACGGCTAATGTGCTGTTGTGGTCCCCTTATTGGGAGTCACTTCCCTTTGTTTATGATAGATTTAGGGTTCG
This sequence comes from Omphiscola glabra, assembly GCA_964017045.1. Taxonomy (NCBI): domain Eukaryota; kingdom Metazoa; phylum Mollusca; class Gastropoda; family Lymnaeidae; genus Omphiscola; species Omphiscola glabra. Next base: position 50,117,469 of record OZ024796.1, on the reverse strand, counting down.
TGTTAGGGTGAGCGACAGAGGGACCAGTAGCGTGCAATAACCTAAAATACATAGGGTGGCATAAGTTAAATAGGCTTATAATAAAAAAAAAGTATCATGCAATAGGCACATATTTTACTTTTAACTTACATATTCTTTGAATTCTGAATCTGTCATGGCAAAGCACAATTTTCTCTCATACTCATATCTAGTCATTTTTGTAAGAATAACTGCCCTTCTGGGCTGGAACAGAGGTTCAGTATCTTCCCCTGGATGATTACTTTTAGTAGGTGACAAATTAAATCCATATTTGCTTCTACTACACCGTACTTCTGAACATGATCTTGACGACCAATTTAAATGTAGGCGATTTGTGGAAACGAATGCCAGCACGTCAGACTGACAACGTCCAAAAAATGGTTTCCAAGTTTTATTTGACCATTTTGACACAAATAAAAATCTATATAATAATGTACTACGCATATCTTTTTGTGTGGTATTTGCTTAGTTCAATTCTTTTCGAAGTTTCACTATTAATTCTCAGTTAGTGTCTTTTTAATGAGTGTCTATTTCATGAGTTATTGGCTACTGAATATAAAATGGCATTTGCGATTAGGATTAAATTTGTTTTGAAAGGGAGCCATTTTGTAAAAAGGCGATTCTGTCCACGTTAAACGTATGCGTAGCGATTTCTGTTAAATTTACACAGAAAGTTTTATACTTAAGTTTAAGTTCATTATCAAACGCAAATGCAGATCCCTGTTTTAACTATGAAAAATATTAAAACTTAAACGTTTATTTCATTAAATATATTTAATAAAGAAAAAAGTTATTTTAAAATAATCTTAACTCATTTTTCAAATCGAAAAGGACGAAATCCACTTATTAAATGATAAGTTAAGGCTCATTCACATTCACAAGGTAGTAATAGTAATAGAGACTGCGTTCAAGCAGAGTGAAAGAAATATTAGAACAAGATAATATGTTGAAACTTGAATTTAAAAAAAAAAACAAAGATAATACATGGCGTCCGGGTACGGATTTTTCAGTCGAACGTCTTGCTGCGCAGAATAAACCATGCACAATGAAAGAATTTGAAGAAAAAAAAGAGAGAGACCTAGCTTAGAGTCTAATCATATTACTTTATTTTAAATTAAAACAATAAAGTAAATAAAAATAACATAAACATGAAAATAAAATGTTGCATCATATCAATATACGTAAACGTAGACGTAGCCAAATCAAACTATCCTTGCCTGAATGTTAATGATATTATCTTATGTGTCTTCGAATGTATAGTCATATAATTACTTTGTATTTATTAATTACTATAGAAAAATACTGAAATCTTTTTTAAGACCACTTCTACCAATTCAAAACAGTAAGTAAATTATCTTTGTTTATCATCAAAAAGTACAGTCTCTGTGTCGCAAAACAGTGCTCCCTCAAAGTACAAAAAGTAATCCAAGACAACACATTTTTTTTTCTATCTTAACGAAACGTACTACTATGCAATATTATTATTACTTATTCGAGTGTTGAGTATATTTTACCGCATTAATCAAGAAGATATAATTTTGAAGTATGGATATAAGAAAAACAACTATTACATTTTTGTGAAAATCGTGCTTGATTGTATTTTTGTTTTACGCTGCCTGGAGCGGCAGGTTGAGGATCCCTAGCATATAGCCACGACAGCTGTGTTATTTTCTTTTCTTTTTTTGTTTTACCGACAATCGCCGAATGTGTCGGTGTACCAAATCGTGGCATGTTCCATACCGAACTGATTTAGGACAATTTTACACGTTGAAATGCTACCCTTACATTCGGGTGATAAATACCGACCCGGATCAAAAATTAAAGAAAAATTCGTTGGCTGGATCAGGTATATAATTAATATCATGCTTAAGTTAATTAGAACTATTAAGAAACATTAGACACGTCACTTAGGCTAATACTACTACTAATAATAGTAGTTAACTTAACTTTTCAAGACGTACGTACCCGGTACATTACATGGTAGGTCCTATTTTTATTACATATCACACTAGTGTCATAAAGTGTCACTCTCAGTCAATTCTGCTAAAACAATTAAAAAGTTAAAGTTTAAATTAAGGTGAGTTTAAGGCTAAATCATAACCTAAATAATGTAAATACAAAGTCAAAGTGGAGACTTTTATCATGATTTTTTAAACATTTGAAGTAGTATTAAATTCATTAAGAGTTTAAAAAATTCAGTTTTTACATATGACTATACTCTATACTGTATACTATACTATGTACTGTGTAACTTTTAAGTATGTTTTTATTAGACTTAGGGTTTTAGGCTTAGTCCGCTTAGTCTTAGTTATAATCCAAATTAACCAAAAGAAGAAGTTAGTAAACTTAATAACCTACTAACTAAAACTTCACAATTATTTAAATTTACTTAATGTAGGCCCTTTTTTTCCCCCTGCTGATACTGAAATAGCCATAGAAAGGAAGACTTAACTTTTAAACTTCAGACGACAGAGGCGGGTTGACACTGCCGCCGCTCATATAAATATATCATGGTTGACCACGCATGCTTTGCTGCGTAAATGGGTGGGTGGGTGAGCTCAGATCTACTCTTTAGTTTTATGCCTAGGTAAAGATTTAAATTTAAGTCATTTTGGGATTATGTATGCATTCAATATTTTAATAAGTAAGTAATTCTACTTTTGTTGATAATTGATAGGTTACAATTTTAATACGGAAACGTATAAAATTAAAATATATTTTTAGAAAAAGAAAAAACAACTTATACTAATAAGTAGAAAATAATTTACAATTTCTTAAAATGCATTTGACAAGGAAACTGTGCTGAAATTTTTAAAAAAAATTAATAAAATAAAATAAAACTCATTTGTGCTCATCTACACTTCTGCAAAGTCTTTCTTTGTGTAATGCATTTTAAGAAATTGTCAGTTATTTTCTACTTTTTAGTTTGTTTTATCTTCTTTATTCTTTGATAGAAAATCATTTTTTTTTTGTAATTTTTTTTAAATTGTTGCCCTACTGGATGTACCGGTTTCTAGTTTTAAATATAGTTATTTATTATTTTATTTAATTATTTATCTAGGTGTTAGATATTGATTATAGTTTTGAAGATTTAATCTATGATAAGATTTGGCTCGTAGAATAAACAATAGGCATAGGACTGAGAAAAACAGTATGAAAAGAAAAATAATAAAAAAGCTACTGATAATAACAATAATTAATTTAATTGTACAATCAAAATTTTCTACTCTAATTCAAATGAAGAAATAAAAAAAGCTGTATGAACTTACAGCAAATAAAAAAGGTACACTCCTCAAAATAAAACTATTAATTTACACACATAATTATATAACGTCTCATATAGCAAAAATTTTGCTCTCGCTCTGTCTGTCTGGTAAGAAAGCAGGCCGCCTATTTACAGGGACAAAATCAGAACATTCTAGTACAAAAATTCTAGAAATTGCATCACCTAATGGCATTCTTAAGAATAAATATAACACATTTGAAAGTTAACAACCTTTTCCCAATCAAGGGAGGGGTGGGTGGGTGGGTATGGAATGACACAGCAAATTTACTCAATCAAGGCCATACTATAACTGGAGATAAGTGTTGTAGCTAAAAATAACTTTGTTGAAGTGAAAAATTGACCAAACCCAACTCTATACTAGACTAAAGTGTAACACATTGCTGTCCAAACTTTTTGACCACGTGGGCCAAAAAATATATTTGCGGCCACCAGAGGGCTGCAAATGACATTTCAAAATAATATTATTGATATTATTAATACCGAACTTCTTACCTAATGCTTAAAAGATAATAAATCCAATAGAATTATCAGCTCATCAAGAATATAAATAAAGCAAATAAAAACTGTAGCATTTTTAATGATATATTTTGCTTTGAATTTTACTTAATTTAAGGTAGTTATCAGTAGCACCTCCCCCTATTATATTTTTTTATTGTTAACAAGTCAAAGCGTTACGTTTTTAGGACTTGATGTTGGTCATTATAGTATCCAGCTTCACTGATGGAGTGTGCTTCCAAAAACATGATCAAAATTTTGTTACATTTCCTTAGTTGTGGAAATTCATCAGAAGAAACATACATCTCCATAATTTATGTGGCCAAGCATTCTTATGCTTGTTTATTTCAAAAAATAATTTCATGACTCCGTCCTACTGTCTCACACAATTCTTCTCTGAATGAAATGCACAGCAAGTATCCTGCTTTCTACTCATTGAATGTCTCATACTACAATACAGGATGGACACACACTCTCCTATACCTGGCTAGACTACCTGTTTACATAACATGGTGCAATAAATGGTTCACTCTGCCTGCCATAGTCATTCTATTATGAAACCTTTAGTACCCCAGCTCCCATCTCAGTTACTCTGATCTGAAGACTTTCCTGGCAATAGTTAACTCACTTTGCTCACTTATCTATTTCATCTAGCTTGGTCCCGTTGGTGGGGCATGGACATTTTTACACTTACCAAATAGCTACACATCAAGTTACTTTTGGTTTCCCTATTCATCTCTCTAGATGTTACTAATGTTAATGTTAGTAATTATATCCGATACCATGCGATGCCTCACATGTACAAGCAAAAGTAAGAAGGAGAAGACAGTATATGATTTTATGTCACCTAGGTTCCCAAATGGTTTCTCTGCTGATATGCTTTACATAAATTACTGCTACTTATCTCACACCTTAGCTTTTGTGACCTCCCCCTTTTCCATGTTACAACTTCTCATGTGTTCTCACATGATTTCCCAACAAAACTAAATCAATGAATGTGGTATGAAAATATTTTCATCCTAAAATTTTTATTTTTTACACACATCATGAAAATTCCTTTAGCTGCAGCGCGTCATTTAAAATCAGCCCACAGGCTGTGGGTTGGACAGCACTGCTGTAACAACTTCCCTCTTGAAAATATAATTATTTTTCAATTAAAGAACTATTATCAAATTAAAAGAAAATACATTTCTTTTATACAAATTGGTTCACATATATTTGCTTAACAACTTACAGACTTACAAGATAAACAGTAACATAATTTAAGTGTACCCTAAAATTAATTTATGACAAAGTGTCAGCAATAAATTTCTCTTTGCCTTTAATATGTTTTATATTCTTGTAGAAATAAACTCCATCTAATCAGCCTTTCATTTTTGTATCGGTAAAAACAAGTACTGGTTGTATGAATAACTTACATAAAAAAACAAAAATTAATCCTAGACATTATTTTTTAACTGTGGAGTAATTCTTCTGATGGGGAATAAATTTGTTAGAGAATAACAGATGGGATGATCTACTCTGTAATCACCTTCTTAAAACAAAACTGCACCCATACCAAGATCACTGGCATCCACAGCTAAATTAATTCATCCCTGTGGCACTACAGCCCATGCTGTGCTTTGGCCTGCCTCACTACTTCCTGCCACTCAGACCTAACTAATGCTTTTCTTTTCCATGCTTTGATTCCCAGCTGCTGTAGATCCTTTTCTATCCATCCATCTAAACCTAGGTCTGCCTTTGAGCCGTTTTCCTCTGGGGTTTTGATGGTGCGCCCCCTTCAGTTCTTTATCATTTGGCATTTTTTATAAATGTCCAGCCCATTGTAGCCTGCTCTCTTTTATTTCAGCTGCTAGTGTGGGATCCTGATATTGACTATAATCCATAATTATACTTTGTGGTCCATATATTTTCCGGAGAACTTTTCTCTCCCATGTGTTTAAAAGGTTTTCTGCCATTTTTCTTAGGGTCTTTTTTTCACTTGCAAATGTTACACAACTGGTCTGAGTACAGTTTTATTTATAGTTTTCTTTATTTTTCTTGTTACATTTTTACTTTTGAGTATTTTCTGACTACCGAAGTTTGCTCTGTTTCCAGCCAATATTCTTTCTTTTATTTCTGTTAGTAATTCTTTCATTTAATGAAGATCCGAGGTATTTGAATTGGTTTACTTTTTCAAAAGTGTGGTTTCTAGTTTTAATGGCTTCATCTGTCTATTCTTCTCTTATCATAGTCATGAATCTTATTAATTTTTTTGTAAACTTCTAGTCCTGCTTTTAGTTATGTGTCGTCTAATTCATTAAAGGCTTTTGATATGTATTTAATACTTTCCCCTAACAGTGCTATGTCATCAGCATTTGCAATATACTGTAGGGGTTGATTGTAGAGAGTGCCCATTGGTTGTGGGTCTTGAGTTTCCCCCAGAAAGTATCCTGTTATTGTTCCTCCGGTGTCAATATGTATGTTTCTTATAACTCTCCCTAATGTTAGGTTTAATAGCATACACGACAGTGAGTCTCCTTGTCTAAAACCTCGTCTAATCTGAAATTCACTTGAATATTCTCCCTGAACCTTGATTTTGCTTTTTTGAGTTGTTTAATGTTACATGTATCTGTCTTGTCACTTTGTTGGGTATGCCAAACTCCTGCAGAGTCTTATATGGATATTTTCTTTTATTGCTGTCATGGGCCATTTTATAGTCCACATAGAGTTGATGTACTGGGATATTATGTTCATATAATTTCTCTAATAGAAAATCTGATCAGTCGTTGATCTGTTTTGTCTGAATCCACATTGGTAGTCACCTAGTATTTCTTCAGTGTATGGTTGTAGTCTTTTGGCAATTAGTTTTGTCAGTATTTTGTGTGTAAAATTTAAAGGGAAATTCCTCTGTAGTTTGTGCATTGAAGTTTGGAGCCTTTCTTGTGTATTGGGGTTATTTAGTGCTGTTTCCCATTCTGTTTTAATTGTCTAGTTTCTTCTAGAGTTGGGGAGCATATTAAAGGGTCTGGTCCTCCATCTTCATCTTGTCTATTGTCTGCATTTATTATGCCCTAAAAATATTCAGCCCACCTCTCCAGTACTTTACTAATTTCCATAATTAATTCTCCATCCTGGCTCTCACACATTTGCAGTCTGGCTTGGTATCCATTCTTTTCATTTTTTATCTATGTCCATTCCTCTGATGTTTCCCTCTCTTGGTAAGTCTTCATGTCCATTCCTCTGATGTTTCCCTCTCTTGATAAGTCTTCTAATGTATATTTTTGTGTGGACACTTGGTGCTGCTAACTGACATCCCTTTTCCTGAAGTAGAGTCTATGAGTCGGATCACATTGTCTTTGGATTCTTCATGCAGACTCTCCTTGCCAATAGTTGGCATGATAATGAACACTTTTTCTTTCCCTATTTTGGCATAAAGTCACCAGTCTCTATTTTAATATCATGTCATGGTGCCTCATTGATCTTTTTGGGTGTCTCATAAAATGATTATTTTATCTGATCTTCTGTATCTTGGGTGGAAGCATGAACATTTATAAATGGTTTATTACAAATTTTTCCTTGCACACACAAAGAGCACAATCTTTCTTTCTCTGCTTTGAACTCTATGACTGCACCGACTGCTTCTTTTTTCACCTCAAATCCTGTTCCTAGATTGTTAGTTTTGTTGTCACTATAAAATAAGGTGTTGTCTTTTTTGAGGATGTCTGCATTTTTCCATCAAATTTCTTGCAAAGCAGCAATAGATATTTAATATTTAATCAGAAATATACTAGGTTGGCTAAGGCTCCAGCTCTAAACAGGCTTAGTACATTCCAGGTCGCAATCCAAAAATCATGTCCATCCAGGCATAGGTCGATTTCCATTGGAATGAGTCCAGGTTTTATTCTGTTGATTGCCCTTTGTGACATTAATCTTTTAACAAGTCCGGGTTGTTAGCCCTGTGCGCAACCATCTGGGGGGCTGCCCCTTACAGGTCTCTCGGTAGTTGCCTTAATTTTTTAGTAAGGTTCCCTAACCTTTGTGGATCCCTCCACTTCCAAAGCAGTACGTTCTGATTTTGGTCTGCCCCTGGTATTTTGTTTCCTCGGTACCCTCCATATCTGGTGGGCTTTCCCCAATCCGCCACCTGGGGAGGCGCTCGAGGAAGATCAGTATCTCCTCACGAGACAGCCAATTTTAACTGTTTAAAGTTTGATGCTATGAGAACAGGAGCATTGGCTAGTACATTTTCAATGCTTCTTGATAGGCATCTGACCAATGAAATTTTTCTTTAACAAATGTGTAGCTATTTCCCAGTAATGGGTGGAGGAAGTAATGGGATAGCACTTATTTTGGCTTGAATAGGCTTTATAAGACCATGACACACTTATGATCTAAATACTCCTCAGTTGCATTGCTCAATTCCCACTAGCTTAAATTTGTAGTAACATTAGCCTGCAAAAATTTTTTCTATTTTTTAAAAATGGATTTCTCAAGATTTTGAAGTTTATTAAATGTTTGTAAATATTAAACATAATATAATTAATAGTATTTAATCAAGTTATTTATATTTCATTTTAACATTTAAGCTAGATTTTTTTATAAATTAAATCAGATTTTTTTTCTGATTTTTCAATGGATTGCTTTAGATTTTGAAGTATAGTTATGTTAATAAAGACTAAACATAATGTAAGTAATGGAGTTTAAACCTATTTCTCAATTCAAATTGGATTTTTAAATTTAATTTGGATTTATAAATTAAAATTGGAATGTGTTTTTTAATCATATTTTTTACATTTTTAAATAGCATTGTATTCTTTTAAAAAAAAAAGAAATTTCTATACATTTTGAAGTAAATTAATTTTATAAAGATTAGACATAATTGTAAATATTTAAATCAATTCTTTTTTTATTCAAATTGGATTTTAACAGTAATTTACTTAAATTTAAGTGACACAAATTAATGAAAATCTTAATACATTTTTTAAAGGATATCTCTTCAACTGAAATTTTTCATTGTATTCAAATACATTTTATTATGCAATATCAAATGAGTAACTTTCAAAAAAAATATTAAAATATATTATTGAAAGTCCTTATCTTAAACTTAAAGTCCTTATCTTAAACTATTCTCTATTTAATCTGTATGAATTAGAATTTCAATTCAATTTCACACTTTCAAATTATCATATCAATGTCATAATATTGTCATACATGAATGTCATTCGATTACAGAAAAGCCTTCTGATTATATAATTTGGATGGAAAAACGTATTTTCCAGCTTTCTCAGCCCTTAGTCAATTTCTTATTTCTAAAAATTGAAACGTTTACTTGGAAAAAATTAAAAAAATTTATAATAAAATTGTCCAAACATAATTATATAGTAAGAAACAATATATATATTTACTAATAATACATTCAAGTGTCATTGCCCTTAAACTATATATAAATAAACATAATTAAAATCAATTAAAAAAAAATTTTAAATTTGATTTGAATCTTGATTTTTATTTGTTAGATTTATCTCATAGTAGGCGGTCTACACAGTCTGCTTGGAATAGCACTCAATGATATTCTCATCGGACAGTGTATAAAGCTCAGCGTTACTTCCAGCAGATAAATGGTTTATTACCACTAACTCAGCCTTATTATGGGCTGTATTGAATCTATAATTTGTTTTAATTGTAACAGACTTTATTATGGTAGAACTACTATTAAACACAGTCAGCTGGGAATAATGCTCGTTATTCCCAGCCAATAAATGGTCTACTACCACCAGCTCAAAGTTATTCCCAGCCAATAAATGGTCTACTACCACAAGCTCAACGTTATTCCTAGCCAATAAATGGTCTACTACCACCAGCACAGCGTTATTCCCAACCAATAGATGGTCTACTACCAGTAGCTCAACGTTATTCCCAGCCAATAAATGGTCTACTACCACCAGCTCAGCGTTATTCCCAGCAAGCAGAATGTGAATAACCACTCCGTTAAATCTTCTCAACCCTGGTCACAAGTGACCATAATTTTAAATTTAACCAATGGAACATCAATAGGTCTATACATTTTTGAAAGTATTCCCATGAAGCATAAGTAGATTTACCTGTATTCAAATAGACTTATTCTAGTCTAGTGTCTCTAGTCTTTAAATAAGAGTTCGGAGTAGTTTATTGGTGTATTTTCTATACTTCTTCTAAGTCCAAAGAAAGACATTGTTTTTTTAAAAGTTCTAGTCTATTCATTAGTTGTAGCTAATTTATTGACACTTCTTCTTACTTATTATTTGATTCAAAGATTTTAACTATCAATCAAATAAATAATTGTAACTATCAATCAAATAAATAATTGTAACTATCAATCAAATAAATAATTGTAACTATCAATCAAATAAATAATTTTAACTAACAAGTAAATAAATAATTGTAACTAACAAGTAAATAAATAAATTTAAATAAATAGAACCCAAGATAATTTCTATTTACTTTGAGTGCTGTCAAACATTGATGTCAAACACTGATGCCTTTTTGCTTGGAGGATGAGTTTTATATTTTAATTGATAATGTCAACTTGTATGGTATATGGTGTATATTAATTTTAATTAAAATATTATTTTTCAGGCTCATATTTTCAGAAAAAACATCAAGAAGGCTCTTAGGTTTTCTCCTTTTAAATTTATCTTTTGCTTTTGTGGAGCTCGCTTACGGAATATGGACAAACAGCTTGGGTCTCATCTCAGACTCCTTTCACATGTTCTTTGACTGCACCGCACTACTAGCTGGTCTTGTGGCATCAGTAATTTCAAGATGGCGTGCCAATGAAAGCTTCTCTTATGGGTATGTTTAACTTTATTATTACTGATACATTACATTTGTCGCGGTTGTAAATTTTCTATGTATATAATTTAAGCAATATCTGCATTAAAATGTAATATTATATTTATTATAATGGTAGAACATAAAAACTTCATTTCATCAACTCAGCTTCTAGGCAAAAAACGTGATTACGTCACACCACTACTTCATTCACTTCATTGGCTCCCTGTACAAGCACGGATTGACTACAAACTCTCTGTTCTCTGCCACAACTTTTTTCAGATTCCTGCCTTTCCTATCTAACCGAACTTCTCTCTGTCTATTCACCCCTTCGACAGCTTCGCTCCTCCGCAGACGCACATATTCTTTCTGTCCCCAAGACTAGCACAAAAACATACGGTGAAAGATCTTTCTCTTTCTGTGCCCCCAAACAATGGAATTCTCGTCCACTACACATCCGCAATATACCAACCATCACAGCCTTCAAAACTGCACTCAAAACATATCTCTTTAAACTCTACTATCCTGACTGATTCCCCCCTCTGACCGATAGACGATACTGCTGGGTGCCGTCCATGGCTTGACATTTAAAAAGTTATGGAGTGGTTGGGCGAATACACATTTATTTTGTTTTATTTTTAAGTTCATGATTATGTATGTTAAATTGTATGTACAGCGTGGTGAACCCAGCCCTAAGTTGGGGTACTACGCTATAAAAAACTTCTTACAATAATAATATCAGTTAAATACCACTTTTTTTTTCCTCATGCTATTATCAATTTCTGCAGCAGGTTCTTTACCAGAGATTTTTATAAAAGTTTCTAGATATTGTTCTTGAAAAAGTTACGTTAATTGCACAAACAATTTTTTATTACAGATATGTTCGAGCTGAAATTTTGGCTGGGTTTGTCAATGGACTTTTTCTGCTTTTCATTGCATTTTTCATCTTCTCAGAAGCTGTTGAAGTGAGTGTATCATGATCTGGTCTTAATTTTAAAATTACCTTCCTCTACTGTTGCTTTCACATTATTTAAACTATTTAAAATGATGTATTTTCACAATTTAATTAACTGTGTCATTTTCCAAGCCAGATTGTAATTTTTGTTTTAATTTTCACAGAGAGCAGTGGAACCCCCTGAGGTGAAGCATGAGCGTTTGTTTTTAGTATCAGTGGGTGGATTTATTGTCAATCTTGTAGGCATCTTTGCTTTCCAGCATGGACATTCTCACGGAGGTGGAGGTCAGTTTGATGTTTGAAACAGTTCCGGGTTGAACAAAACTCAATATCCACAGGAAATAAATTTAATATCAGTGTATGTATTTAGCAGTTTGGCTCAGGGTTCTAGTTTTATTGTAATGAAAATAATGCTACAAAGTGTTGTTTCAACATGGATATATTCCAGAAGCATAAATTAACTAGACTACAGACATTGTTTAATAGACCGTTGATTAATCTCACTTCTTGTGTGTTGGTGTCTTCAGATGGAGAATGTTCTTTTTTAGTACAGTGTTTACTACGCAAGAATAGTTTCTTTACTGGGCTTATGAGACATCCCACCCCACACAAGAATAGTTTCTTTACTGGGCTTATGAGACATCCCACACCACACAATAATAGTTTCTTTACTGGGCTTATCAGCCTATCCCACCCCACACAAGAATAGTTTCTTTACTGGGCTTATGAGCCTATCCCACCCCACACAAGAATAGTTTCTTTACTGGGCTTATCAGCCTATCCCACCCCACACAAGTATAGTTTCTTTACTGGGCTTATGAGCCCATCCCACCCTACACAATAATAGTTTCTTTACTGGGCTTATCAGCCTATCCCACCCCACACAAGAATAGTTTCTTTACTGGGCTTATCAGCCTATCCCACCCCACACAAGAATAGTTTCTTTACTGGGCTTATCAGCCTATTCCACCCCACACAAGTATAGTTTTTTTACTGGGCTTATGAGCCCATCCCACCCCACACAAGAACAGTTTTTTACTGGGCTTATCAGCCCATCCCACCCCACAGAAGTAGTCAAAAAGACATTTTAAAAATATATATTTAATTCATGAGCTACCCCATTGTTTTTCAAGAGTCTGCATATTTTTTGCAAATAGGGTTTAGAGCTGAACTTGAAAATCCAGACTCTGAGCAAAAATTTTCAGGTGCCACCCGACAGCTACTTACCCTTGGCTGGGAAAGACCTCAAAGATAATTTGCACCCACTATCTCTTGGTTGAGAGACAGATAATATAACCATTGTGAGACATGGCAGATAGTGACAAATGGTTAAAACATCACATAGTTTTAACCCTATTAAATTATTACTTTTGTGCATGTGTGGTTTCTCCCCCCCCCCCCCCCCACTGAAATAATGTTTTAATTTTGGATCTTCCTCCAAAAATCACTGGCAAGTGAAATTAGATTGAAATGAAATATTCTATGAGTTTGAAAACTTTTGGTAATCATGTATTTATTGTATGCTTGTTTGCTTCAGATCATGGGCATAGTCATGGACACAGCCATGGATTAGGTAAGTTTGAACTGGAATTCATGTCGGCTAAATTTCTTTTTAATTAAAATAATGGCATTCATAGTTTTTAAGTACAATACATTTTTTTCAAGAACTAATTTTGATTTTTTTAAAAGTGTTTTTCCCTACGGATTGTAATTTCTTTTTCTTCATCAAAATTTGAATATTATTCTCAGGGCTTGAGTCGGCAGGTGACACCGACAACCATGGTCACAGCCACGACAGCCACGGCCACAGTCATAATGACAACCACGGTCACAGTCATGACAGCCATGAAGGGCACGGTCACAGCCATGACAGTGAACACAGCCATGGTGTGCAGGTCAAAGCACCCACCAACACTGCTAAAATTGCTCAAGCACAGATCATGCAAGGTTAGTTAGAGAGCTTTTGAACAAATTCTCAATATTAACTACGCTTTTGTGTTCATGTTTTTGTGGCTAAATCTTCAGAGGGCTAATTGAACCACTTCACATCATCCTATCGAACTGAATCATTTCATGTAGACTTGTTGCGGATGACAACACATTCTGTCAAATTTTCATCCCCACCCCCAAAAATCAATTTTTCCTGTACGGTATTTCAAGGAGAAGATGTATGAAATATGATTTGTTCAATGGATGTGTTTTTTGGTGTGGAAATTCATTGTGTAGCTGTTGCTATGTGCTTTGTATTTGGGTCATATTTAATTTGGGATATGCAGTAAAAATGAAATGCATTTTTGAAGGGGAAATTGAAGGAAATATGAAACATGTTTTTTGCCAGAAGTTTACCCATTAACAAAACCGCTTCTTAATAATAAATCAAGTACAATTACATAAATGCAAACAAAAATGCTTATAAAGGATTTAACAGAAAACACTTTATTTTTAGTGGTTGTTTATTTTTATAATAGTTAAGGAATTAACTTCTCCCAAATGATCAATTTTTGAAATATGTCATAATCAGTGCTATGCTTAGGCATAAAGAAGCTTTGGTAAAATCTTCACAAATCATTTTACTCTGTGATTCTTAGGAATACACAAATTTTTCTAACAGGTGAAGTTATGGAATTGCACTATAGACCATTTGAATGGCTTGCCATCATTCCTGTCCATTGTTCTGTGGAGGGCCCTCAAATGTTCTTTCATGTGCCTGCCCCTGTAACACATAAACCGAAATATATTGATAAACTTGGAATTAGTTGGGGAATTCATTCAATTACTTTGGAGTTGTGAAAAATCCAGAAAATAAGCATTGTAGTAAGGAAATGGGGCTGCCAAGTGTGAAATAGTAAAAACTAATTTTCACTTTAGATTCCATTGATATAGAAGTAAATTGCTTGAGATTACTGTCGATTTAATAAATATTGATACACATTGAGTTATTAATGTCTGTTTATGATAATTTTACTAGTTCTTACCAATGTTCCCTGTAAGCTGTGCTTGCAACACGTAAGGGAAAATGTGAGAACAGCATAACAAGTTTGTGCACACAAAAGGAAAACGGGCCACACAAAGGGAAAACGGGCCACACAAATGACATTGTTTTTTACAATAAAAATCCATAGGTTATCCGTGTCTCTAATTTAATATTTTTCTATTTTTAAACAGGTGTTTTCCTCCACATCTTGGCCGACACATTAGGGAGTGTTGGTGTTATCATCTCATCTATTCTTATTCACCAGTTCGGATGGATGATAGCAGACCCTGTGTGTTCTATGTTTATAGCTGTCCTTATTGGTATGAGGTCAGTACCATAAGAAAACACAAAATGTATTGATAATGGAATAAAATTACTGATTGTTAGCCTTAAGGTGTTTTATATGGTCGTAGATAAAGTTAATAGGGCAAGATAGGAATATCTAACATTAAGTACCGGAGGGGCGGAGTTTGGATAAACAAACAAACATACATTGTTAAAGGCGTTGTCAACCACAGGGGGAGAGAATTTAGAGTTGTTACTAGAGATCTATCTTGACCACAAGCTTGGAGCCAGTCCAGCCAATATCTGGCTTAATTGTCTTGGTGTTGGGTGTCACATGTCATTGTAGACTGGGCCAAGGCAGGCCATGTGTAGGGCTGAATGGAAACACTTGAGCCCTTGGGGCTGGTTCCATTGGATCAAGTCCTGTTAGGGATTAGGTGCACCCAACTGAAAATGGTTGTAAAGGTTGTGGGATGGGCAACCTAATTACATTTAATCTTGAGTCCCATGAGTTGTTTTGAACTCCCAACAGATTCTATCTGATTTGTTGTCAAATTAGGCACATTCTCTCCCCATAGGTGGAGCTGAATACATGCTTCAAAATAGATATTAACTTAATGTCCAACAAGATAAAATAATGACCAAAGTTAACATGTATACTTGTCCATGTAACATAAATAGAAAAATTCTAGGATGTCCTCAGAATGATGTAAAAAAGGCTGAGTATTAAACTATTTCCCAACAAAGTTTAGATGTGGACAATAATATTATTTAATAATATGATGAAATTATCAAAAGTAAAATTATGAATATGCTTGATTTATTTGTGCTATTAATATGATTTGAAAACTTATGTGTAATGAGTTGATATGAAGCAGGTCGAATATTTCTATTTCAATTACTTTTAAAATAGACAACACTAATATCATGCTTCAGCATATCTCTTTCTTATTTCTTTCAGTGTGCTACCATTGCTTCGTGATTCTATTGGTATTTTGATGCAAAGGACACCTAGACCATTAGAGGGGCAATTACCTGGCTGTTACCAAAGAGTGAGTCGACAGTTTTTCCCTTCCTAATCTTGATCATTCTATTCTCTTAACTGTACATTTCTTTAACTATAAATTTCTTTAACTATACATTTGTTTAACTATACATTTGTTTAACTATACCTTAATTGATCTATACAATTCTTTTATTTTAAATAGATATTGAAATGTTTTAAAAAATACAATATTGTTTCACATCCTTAGTTATGGACAGCAGTTGGTTAAAGACTAACTTATTCCCTGATGTTCATTTATTTCACATAGTTTCAATAAGTAGCTAGCTCTAACTATTTATATACTACCTGTCATAAACATGCATAAATATCATAGTGTCTAATTGAATATGATCAAGACAATAGAATAAAATAATTTTTAAAATTGTGTGTGCTGGAAAATTGTTTTCTGACATAACAGTACTTTAAATGATTTGTTCAGGTGAGCCAACTTGAAGGTGTGTACAGTGTACAAGAGCCTCATTTCTGGACACTGTGTACAGATGTATATGTAGGAACTATCAAATTGGAAGTAGCGACAAATGCAGACACTAAATACGTTCTCAGTCAAACGCATAACATTTTTACACAGGTGAGTGAAATGTACAGGGTACTGCATTTCTTGTTGTAGGCATTGGATTAGGACCATAAATAAAAAGACAGTGGATCGGGATGATGAATCATCAAGTAATGGTTGTACCATGTGTCTCTGGAGCTGCATACAGCCATCAATCTGCCATTCAATAGCAGCTTTTTGCTTTAAAAAATAATTAGAAAAAAATTATATGTTATATAAAATGTAAAATATATCAAATGTAAGAGCTATGTAAAATATGTTTTTCTAAATTTAGTCACTTTGAAAATTAATTTTGTAGAAATTGCAATTGTTTTAAACCTGCAAAAAAAAACAGTTTCATATTTTAAATAATTTTTCCTTTTGCACTTTAAAAATGGCTTAGATTACTTATGAGCCGGGCTTTGGAGCAGTCTTCGGAGTACTCTCCTCCGGTTTTGCTGCCGGGAAGAGAGATAACTCAACTGAATGAGATTTTCTTTTTTTTATCCAGTTATGAGACAGGGGAATTTAAAATAAATCCCAACTCAGAAGAAAAAAACAACTAGCTCTTTCAAACTAATACCAAAACTAGGACATTTGCATTTGAATGCAGGACTTGTATTTGGTTGCCTGATTACTTTTAATCAAAAAGAAAATTTTGATGTCAGAGCAGCCACCAAATGATGGAGCAAGGGCTCTGCTCGAATGCAGTTGGGAAAAATATGGCTCCATCTCCCCTCCAAAGCCTAGCGTTCGTAGCCTCCTTTTTGGAGCCACCAAAGGTTATTTCTATCCAAATTACTGGTTCAGTAGAATCCTATTTTTATTCTCAAACCACAAGTCAAACATTTTGATTTGTCTGATTGTTTAAGACACAGTGTAAAATTAGCCAGTTATGTATAAGACACGGTAAAATTAGCCAGTTATGCAAAATAATAATAAGTTTGTCATGTATCCACAGATTGGAGTAAGACAACTATATGTCCAAATAGACCACTCCCCTATGTAGATCTGACAAAACAAGGGATTCTATTTTGTGGGGAGGAAACTCCTTGGCGATGTTCATTTCTAACCTATTGGAAGCAAGTCTGTCAGTCATACAGTAAAGGGAAGATATTGTTTACTTTCGCCTATTTAACTTTGATTTATTTGATCTTTCCTAATTTAAGAGGCCGAAAAAGACGATGTGTTTCACAAAAAGCAAATGCAGAGCTAATTCTTTCTCCGACTGGTAACTGTAAATTTTAACATTGTACTCTTTGTTATACTCTCAAAGCTTAAATAAATTCTGTTAACAGGACATTTTTTGCCTTTGTTTAGCTCTGTGATTTATTTCTGGGTTTTATTCATTTCAAGGTTTTATTATAAAATATTTTCATCAAATTTAACTGATCTTAATCCATTCTTTGGGAAGCTAATATGATGAAGTACACACCCTCATATAAATTTAATGCTTTATTCAGTGAACATGGCTCAAAAAAACAGATATTTTAGTTGAATACAGACCTGTTTACCCTCAAAATTTTAAACTAGTACAATATCATCACAAAATCGTTCAATACATTATCTTAATAGTAAAAAAGCACACAGTATATATAATGTATACACCTCAAAATCGTACATTGTACGCCAAAATCGTAAGAGTAAACAGTTCTGTGAATAGAGCTGTGACTCTTAATCTTGCTTCATTGATCTTTGGTATACAATAATAATTTATGTTTTAAAATCTTAAATCAAGTGAAAGGTAACGTCCTTAATTAAAGAAAGATTATTTACTATGTACATAACTGCATGATGAGCGTGGTACACTTTGTGTATGAAGTCTGAACAATGGAAAAAATGTGTAATAGATTTTGGAAAGAAATTCTAAAACGTGTAAATAGCACCATATTTTGGATTGATTTTTCTGGATTCTCCTGGGACATCCCAAGATGTGTTTATTGCTCAACCATAATGCATTGCAGCAATTAAAGAGTAATTTATGAAGTCACAAATGAATGGTTTTTAGTATGTTAGTATTGGATAAAGTTCCTTATTGTTTGATTCTCCATGGCCTGATGTCAGATGGGAAGCCACTGGTGGTAAGAGATGTGTGGCTTCTGAAATTAACTACATAAAATATCTTCTAAAAAAACTTTGATTAATGTTCTGTAGTGGTGAAGGTGTTGTCTGTGTTACTGTTTTTGATGCCTTTTTTTCTTCTTCTTCAAATGCAAATCATGACTTTTGGGAGATGTACAGATGCCTTCATTATGAAACATCTAATACTGTTGAGGGCTTTTGATGGATAGCAGGCATATGCATTAGAATAACTGCTTTTACTCATATGTGCTGAAAGACTTCTGGTAAATAGTAGCTTAGACTTTAGGCCCTGACTTTGGAGAGCCTCCTTGTTTTTTTACTTGACTGCCTCCTAGTTTTTTCGAACAGAGTTGAGGCTCATCTCGTCCTGTAGCTATTCAAATAGTTTTTAAGATTTTTAAAGACTGTTCCAATTTAGATTAAACAATTCTTTTTTTTTTTTTTTTTTTTTAATATAAAATTGTTCATTTGTCCATAGTGTTTGAATGTGTGCAATGGGCAACCCGTGTTTAACCTTGTTTTTTTACCTTTTGAAATTCTTTTGTTATTTTGGTTTCGGTCAATTTATAATTTTTGTTTTCATAACCATGTACATTTGTAAGTAAATATATTCTTATTATTATTGAACGATTAGGCACCCACAAATATTGTTCTGAAAATGTTTAGACAAAGCCTTTTTAGGTGGACACTTTAAAATGCAATAGTGAAATATAAGATTTGGAGCTAGCTAATTTCCATTTATTGCATGTGCACATTAAAATTCATTATCCTTTACAAAGTACCCTTTGTACTATTCCATACAGATGTATGTTGACTTCTTTCAGTCAGATTTTTTGACTTATTGCTTTAACATTTTGTTGATGATGAAATTTAAGAAGTAAACCATAGTGTTCAATTTTTAAGTGATAGAAGAAAATATGTGTTTTTTTGTTGATTTTTTGCTTTGTTAAATTGAACCAAGTAACAAATTTATTTTATTTTATTATAACTGCCAAGGCTATTTCATTTTCTATTGTTGTAGATCCACTGTAGCTAAAATATCATATCACATTAATATTATGTTATATAATGTGATAAATTTAATTATGGTATAATAAAGACATATTCTGGGGCTCGATCCTTATTATTAGATACTCTATTATTTTTATCTAGTCATTTTTAAATCCTCGAAAATTATTCAATGATGTTCTCACTTATGCCCAATTAAAGTTTTGGAGAAAGTTAATAAATAAACAGCAAGTCAAGATCATTTATATTTTTGTTCAAGTAAATTTATTTATTATGACATGAATTTAGCTTCATTCTCACTCTCTCTCTCATTCTCTTTATATACCCGGGTATATATATATATATATATATATATATATATATATATATATATATATATATATATATATATATATATGTGTGTGTGTGTATTTAAATATATGTATTAATGTATATTTACAAAATATTATTAATCAAGATTGTTAATATTATGTTAATATGGGGATGATTGGAAGACAGTTTGTCTTGTTTGATGATGCAGTAAAATTCAGAAACCAAAGTTCTCATACTGATGTCATACTATTGATGACATCCGTGTCTTATAGTGTGTCTAAATAAGTTCTCTTAAGTTCTCCATAATTGCGCCATTGTTAAAATTAATTTCATTTAGGATGGTGTCCCGTTCATTCATTTCATGAATTAAATTCAGTTTCCCTACCCTGGAAATATATCATGGAAGATAGTTTTTCTCAAAGAAAAGTACATATGTCATTTGGTCTGTCAGACATATAAATATTTTGGAGGAGATATTTGGTATCTTTATTTCTATACAATTTTAATAACTTTTTCATATGAAAAATATGACCCTCATTGCATTTTTAAAATTAAATTCTCATCGTTAAGCAATTCTTCTTTCTTCTATATTTCGAGTGCCCACGATCAATATATTGATCATTCTGGCTCCTATATTGGATGGTAATGTTGAAATAGTTCATGGGGATGAGTGAAAAAGCCATAAACTCATTAAAAAACACTAGAGAATTCATTTTAATATTCTATTTATATATCTTAATACAAAATTCTCCAAGTCTTGATAATCACTGCACTGTCTCTGTCAGTGTATTTAAAATGTAAAGTATTCAGTAGTTGAAAGCTCTGAACATTTAGAGTAGATTTTGAAAGGTTAAATCTTCAAACTGCCGATATCTTCATTTGTGTTCACCATGAAATGTTCATGAAATGGCAGACCGGGTTGAATTGAAACATTAAAAATCAAGTTTTCCTAATAAGAAAGCGATTTGATTATTGGCCAGATTTTTATGTTATTTGGTCAAAAATCCATTTTTCTTCTTAAGACTGCATTTTATTGGGCTAAACAACTCAAAGGCAGTCAACTTTTCTGTGGATAACTAATGGGCTTCCCTTCATGTCTCCTACTGCTTTTGTACATATTCATTAAAATTCATTGCCATTTCCTTTGAATTAGTAGTGCAAGAAATAAAACAGAATGAAAATATAAATGACCTGTGAGGATGGGGAATAGGATATTATGGTCTTTATACGATCAATTATAAATTAACAATTAATTTTGAGGTGTTAAAATCTTTTATAAAAATTTAAAAAATAATACAACTGTTGTCACAAAATTTTGGTTGATATCTCTTATTTACAAAGAAATGAATTTTTTCTTACATTAGTCTGAATTATTTCCCCTTTCTGTGTTGATTTTCCTTTTCACTGGCTTAGGTTTCCTTGAATTTGTAAATCTATTTACAACCTAATTTACCATATAAAATTGGTTTGTTATGGATTGAAATAGATGATCAGATCTCCATTTCTAGCTGCATTATTAGCAATATTTAATTTTAACTATGTAATCTTAGGGTACTCGGGTCATCATTTCATATTTTTATGTAAACCAACATTAAATAGACGGTAATTTCATAATCCTTGAGACAGCGGCTAGGTGTTTTTATAAAAAAATAAAATTGATATAAAAAATTGGTGGCTTAATTTAACTGCTGATATGTTGTAAGCTTACAAATGATGTAAGGGTTGAGTCACCCTTCCTGTGAGCTATATCATGGTAAAGACAAAATGTCTTCCTAAACTGTAAGAAGTTGTGAAAAACTACGATTTTAAAATAATGGGATGAGTTGCTGCACGTTTCATTTAGCATTGGCGGTGGTGGGACGGGGGGCAAATTGACTACCTTCCTACCATGTATTTCATTTTTTTTTTTTTTTTTTTAGTTAGAAAGTTTTAATTTTTTAATCATCAGTTTATGAAGATAAGGTGTTTGGCCTTTATGAAGATAATGTGTTTGGCCTTTATGAAGATAAGGTGTTTTGCCTTTATGAAGATAATGTGTTTGGCCTTTATGAAGATAAGGTGTTTGGCCTTTATGAAGATAGGTGTTTTGCCTTTTTTTGCATGTTTTCAAAGCAAGACATGGGACAGCCTTGGATTTCTCATAGCCTCATACCAGCAAATATTGCTGTTGTAATGATATGTTCCCCTGACAGAGCCAGTTTTGTAATGATGTTTTTAGCCAAGGATTGCAAGGAACCAGCATTTTTCATTATCAGGACGTTTATTTTTAAGATTGTAATGAATGACTTAAATTGAAACACATGTGCCATCAGACATTTTATTTTGAATGTAACATAAATACACCATAAAAAGGGTTTCATTGACATAAGTTCCTTCCCTTTATACACACACAAAAAAAACAAAAAACAAAAAAAACAAAAAAAAAGATTAGGCACATTGCATTCCCCTCCCACTACCCTTTTAAAAACCACACATAGAAAATCAAAACTCTGAGGGAAATAAGGAGTGAGAACAATTCTATAAATTGAGGGGGGGGGGAGATGTGGGGGGAGGGGTGCTATTGAAATGGTGATATGTCAAGTGATACAAATATGAATTTACTTGCATTTCAGAAAATTTGAACAAAAAAATGATTTTGATTTTTTCTAATGTGTAACATTGTACATTCCATAATAAGGGTTCACATCATATTCAGGTCTTTATTTAAATTTCTGATAAAGCTGTTGTTATTCTCAGCTAGTACAATAGTTGTACAGCTGGTGTTAGCTACTCTCAGTTAGTACAATAGTTGTACAGCTGGTGTTGGTTACTCTGTTAGTACAATAGTTGTACAGCTGGTGTTGGCTACTCTCAGTTAGTATAATAGTTGTACAGCTGGCGTTAGCTACTCTCAGTTAGTACAATAGTTGTACAGCTGGTGTTGGTTACTCTCAGTTAGTACAATAGTTGTACAGCTGGCGTTGGCTACTCTGTTAGTAAAATAGTTGTACAGCTGGTGTTAGCTACTCTGTTAGTACAATAGTTGTACAGCTGGCGTTGGTTACTCTCAGTTAGTACAATAGTTGTACAGCTGGTGTTAGCTACTCTCAGTTTGTACAGCTGGTGTTGGTTACTCTATTGCAGTTACCCTAACTTGTCTCATCTGTGGGGATTCCATCTGGTATAACATTTTGTTGTTCTGTACTGCTACCCACCACTGTCCCATTTCAAGACAAAATTTGACCAAGTCCATACAGAATTCTTAAGCTTTGAGTGTTGCTATCAATATGTACTGGATATCTTTATGTACTGGATATTTTTCCATTGGACCAATGAATATTTATTTTTTTACCATAGAAATAGTAATATATTCAGTTTCAGGATGATTTACTGAGTTTTTTGTTACTGGACACAGTTTTGGTCTATTGACCTTCTTGCAGTAACTGGACAAAGCTTCGGTCTATTGACCTTCTTGTGGTGACCGGACACAGCTTCTGTCTTTTGACCTTCTTGGGTTGACTGGACACCTCTTCTGTCTATCAAACTTCTTGGGGTGACTGGACACTGCTTCTGTCTATCGGAACATAAGAACAATGTATGCTAAACTTGAATTCATAGACAGGACAAAAGATTTTGACATTTCGGCTTAGTGACTTCATCAGAAAACAAAACAAATCTTTTGTCCAGTCTATAAATTCAAGATTAGCATACCTTGTTCATATATTTCATTTACACAACTTGAACGCAGTCCATCAATTTTCTATTACTCTTGGCCTTCCTGTTGTGACTGGACAACTCTTCTGTTGTGGGAGCTGTCTCCAGAGACTGACTTCTACCCTGTGGTAAATCTCTTTGGGATTTCTCCAGTTTTTATTCCACCATCTATAATTTATTGGATTGTTAGATGGATAGGATAACATTTTTTATAAGCTGTAACCAAACATTTTTTTTTATTTGATAACTTGGGTATTATCCTAACATCATCATCCTGTATATGTTTTAGATCAGCTGGGATGTTTTAACATAATCCTGAATAAATTATGCTTTTGGTCAACTTTGACGATTGCTAACATAATCCAAAATAGATTATGCTTTTGGTCAACTTTGACGATTGCTAACATAATCCAAAATAGATTATGCTTTTGGTCAACTTTGATGATTGCTAACATAATCCTGAATAAATTATGCTTTTGGTCAACTTTGATGATTGCTAACATAATCCTGATTAGATTATGCTTTTGGTCACTTTGACGATTGCTAACATAATCCAAAATAGATTATAATTAAACCTTGTCATGTTCACCTGGCGATTTCTCGTGTTTGAAGAGGAGACTGATTCAGGAAATAAAGTTGGATTTAAACAACTATTTATAAAATGTCCAAAACACATGCATGATTCTCATGTAATGTCCACAGTCTCCATAGATGATGAAATTATCATGTGGTTAGATAACTGTTGATCTGTTCTGTAGTATAATACATATTGTACATTTTGAATGAATACATCACCTGTACAATTACCTACAGTGATGGCCAGAGTCAATGACCCTAAGATTTTAAATGTTCATTACCGGTATTTGATATGTTCATGACCACGATTGACAACTGGAGAATAATTTGATGAGAAAAAAACTATATCTTCTTAGAATTAAACATCTTTCATTTTGAATGTTTAAGTTTTCTTTCTATTCTTTTTTTCGTTGTTGTTTTTATAAGATTGAAATTGGTCATTTTTACAAGCTGTAAAATATGTTGTGACAGTTTCAGACATGTGCAGTGCTACCAGACTTTGTGCTACCAGATTTTGTGCTACAAGACTTTGGGAAATTCCACCAAACCCTCAGAATTTGGCAAAAAAATATACTAAGAAGTGGGGAGAGAAAAAGTATGAGAAGAAAAAAAGGGTGAAAATATTACGCGGCACACCTATCATAGTATCGTGGCGAACTGCAAGATGATGATAATGAACTCGAGTATGTAAAGGTATCAATATAGGGAAAGGGAAAAAGAGAATGGAAAGAAAGAACACGGTGATTGGTTGTCAAAATTAATGGAGCGTAGAAAGAGTTAGGGTTGGTTCACAAGCATTTGATGATATTCGTGTATGAAGCCTTGTCACAACTTTCAAATTACTATTTGATCAAATTACAAAAAAAAAAGAAGAAGAAAAGAAACCACGCACAAAATAGTGCGTTCATACAAAGAATTTGACGCGAAATTTGATCGTGTGAACTGACGCTATGGGTCCCCATAGGTATCAAGCGTGTTTCCAAGGTGAACCTGGCTGGTGTCTTGGTTGACGAAACAATAGCAGCGTTAGTGTTCGGTTTTAGTGAAGCGAGAAGAGACGACACAATCATCTGGCACAATGTTACGTAGGTGTTAACTGAAGCTATCATCAAGTCTCCACACTGTCTCTCCAACATAGTGCGTTAGGCAACGTTTAAAAACAATAGTGTTAACTGAAGCTATCATCAAGTCTCCAGACTGTCTCTCCAACATAGTGCGTTAGGCAACGTTTAAGAACAATAGTTTTAACTGAAGCTATCATCAAGTCACCACACTGTCTCTCCAACATAGTGCGTTAGGCAACGTTTAAGAACAATAGTTTTAACTGAAGCTATCATCAAGTCTCCACACTGTCTCTCCAACATAGTGCGTTAGGCAACGTTTAAGAACAATAGTTTTAACTGAAGCTATCATCAAGTCACCACACTGTCTCTCCAACATAGTGCGTTAGGCAACGTTTAAAAACAATGGTGTTAACTGAAGCTATCATCAAGTCTCCACACTGTCTCTCCAACATAGTGCGCTAGGCAACGTTTAAAAACAATGTTGTTAACTACGTTGCGGCTGATTAGGGGGAGAACCCGTCTCATATTTGAAAAGAACCTCTGGGGAAGTCAATGTCTTCAGATTGAATGGTGGAAGGGGAGGTTTTACATTGGCTTCATCCAAATGGGTTTGTCCCAAAATGGGGAGCCATTGGCTCGTAGGCGACAACTAACAAGGAGGTCACGTAAATTCATATGACGTCTAAACACAAGAGGGGGTGGTGAGAAAAAATGTGCACCCGGGTCAGCCAGCAGAATGGCACGATTTAAAAAAAATGTTTAGATGTCTATGAGATTATAAGGATAATACTAAAGAATAATTTTAGGCATGTCCTCATGGTGCCTGGCACGTAGTTTAAATGCCCTAGCACGTAGTTTGAATGCCCCAGCACGTAGTTTGAATGCCCCAGCACGTAGTTTGAATGCCCTAGCCTGTAGTTTGAATGCCCTAACCCGTAGTTTGAATGCCCTAGCACGTAGTTTGAATGCCCTAGCCCGTAGTTTGAATGCCCTAGCCCGTAGTTTGAATGCCCTAGCACGTAGTTTGAATGCCCTAGCCCGTAGTTTGAATGCCCTAGCACGTAGTTTGAATGCCCTAGCACGTAGTTTGAATGCCCTCGCACGTAGTTTGAATGCCATAGCCCGTAGCTTGAATGCCCTAGCACGTAGTTTGAATGCCCCAGCACGTAGTGGTCATCTGTGCACCATTTACAAACCCAAGCGCTTATCCTAAAGTAAAAAATTATTTCGCGGCATTCTTTCGAAAAAAAATGAGGCATCCCGGGGCGCCGCAGCAGTCGGTTGAAAACCACTGGAGGCTGCAGGACAACGCCGGCCTTTAGGGTGTGCGCGCACAGGGCGCCGTAGCCACAGTAAACATTTACATTCCCTTAGCTTTTTTATAGTGAAGTGTGTACCTCGGGTCCGGGGTCGAGAAAAGTATTCTAACTTTTCGTACAATCGCTTTTCATTGAACTTTCATACAATGATTTTAGGCCTGGTTACAGGGGGATACTCCATTAACAAAAACACGCTGATAATTCCTACCTCAAAGGGGCAGATTATGAACGACCCCAAAGGTGGTGTGGAAATGGAACAAAGTATCGTAGAAAAACTTAACAGTCTAAATTAATGTGCATGTTAAAATGCGTATGGTTAGCTACATGTATAGCATCATAACCATAACGCTGCGTGTCCTGGTCCATTTTGACTAATGCTATTCGGCTGTCATTTGTAGTAGTTTATTTTAGTTAAAATGAAAATTTAAGTTTACAAACGTATAGTACATTCAATTATCTTTCATTTGATACCTCATTTGGTCTTACAAACCCAGCAATAATATTTTAAATCGTTTTTTAATCCCGACCTCTCAATTCTGGTAGCCGTGTACCAATCGTATCCGGAAATTTGATCGAAGGAAATTTGGTCGACGGAAAATTGATCGACGGAAATTTGATCGAACGGAAATTTGGTCGAATCGCTTTTTAATTTATACGTTAAAATTTTGCGTCAAATTTCTTTCTGAACGCATTATTTTGTTTTACTATGTAGTATAGTGCGTTCAAAAAGAAATTTGACGATAAATTTAACGTGTGAACTGACAAAAAACGATTCGACCAAATTTCCGTTCGATCAAATTACCGTCGATCAATTTTCCGTCGACGAAATTTCTTTCGATCAAATTTCCGGTAACCTGTACCAATAGGTGCAGCCTTTTGGAAATACAGTTAAATAAATGAAAACCAAAAAAAAAAGCGACGCAGCGCGGACTGATCTGTTGGTAAAAGTGACGAGTAAAAGGGAAACCTCCTTCCGTCAGTTCAAGCTGTCGGGAATGCCCGGAAAAGCCATGGCCATGGGACGACACAAACAAATTTTCGCTAGAGACAAGACAGTGACTGTGTTTGTTCTGGGTTTTATTTAGGTAAGGAATAATAATTTTATTTTTTCAAAGTTAAAAAGAAAACACAAAACAAATAGAAATACCAAAAAGTGAGAAATATCAATAAGACAGAATTATTTTATCACTAAGAATATGAATAAAATGATAATTTTGTTGCTGTGAATTATTTATTCCAATTTTTTAAAAAGTAAATACGACCGTCAGTTAGCATGAATATGCGTCATAGTCATGAGTAAATTTCGTTTTCACTTTTGTTGATGTCAATAAGTTAGTTGTGATATTATTTAAGGAGATTGGCTGCACAGTAAATGATTATTATCATTTTTCAGATTGATGTTCATTGTCAAAAGTAGCCATAACGTTTACATTTATTTCGCATTGCTGATGATATTCCCCGCGGTCCGAATATTTTTAAATCTACGTTATATTATTTGATCTTGTCTTAACTTATGACCATACGAGATGGTCAGAGAAAACAACTTAAAATACCCGTACATTAAATAGTCCAACAAGGCATTTATTTATAAAGTTTCTTCTATTGCATCATTAGCCCAATATATATATTTGCTTAGTCACTGCTATGTCATAGTCATATGATTTATCGGGATCAGTTATAAATAGCTCTATTACCACATGAATTTTTTATAAGGAGGCAAAGCTAATAGGCCTACATCTCAGATTTGTTCATTGGGCTGGGCGGTTCTCAACCTTCCTAATGCCGCGACCCTTTAATACAGTCCTTCGTGTTGTGGTGACCCCCCCCCCCCCCCCAGCCATGAAATTATTTTTGTTTCTACTTCATAACTGTAGAGTATATGTGTTTTCAGATGGTCTTAGGCGACCCCTGGGAAAGGGTCGCGCGACCCCCAAAGGGGTCGCGACCCACAGGTTGAGAACCGCTGGTCTAAGTAGATATGGAGCGTTTGTTTGTTTGTGTGTCTAACGTTTGATAATGAATAATACGTTATTCTAATGACTATTTTCACTACATATAATCATGATGACGTTGCATGAATGAAACACGTGAACCACTTGACACGGGACCGAGAAATAAATCATGGCGCAATCTGACTGATGACACGCTGTGAGCTGGTGACGTAGTGTAGTGTTTACAAACATGAGTGGACCGGATATTATGCTTGGGTGTGGGTGGAAGGAATGCTGGGAAATTGAAGACCAAGGTTATGTTAACTTACTACACGGGTTTTTAACCTGTGGATGTGACTGTGAGAGGCAGTGTCAAAAAAAGGGGAGGGGGTGAAAGACCCAGAAAATCAGGGTTACTTGCATTTTTATCAGCATTTTTTATCGTCTGGTTTGGGGGGGGGGGGGGGGGGGAAGGGCCGGGATGTTTTGACATTAAGAGGGGTTGTGGCGATGCAAAATGATTTAGGCTTGAGGACCCCTGACTCAGTAGGTCTATTATAACACGAATTCTCAATGAAATATTTAAGTGCTCAATGTGGGGAAGGTTTTATTCATCTTTTATTTCTCTGTTAAACATCGAACAGCCGTTTCTTTCAAGGTCAAGACGTCTTCAGCGTTTCCCAAACTTTTACGTACCGGTATGGCGGACCGGTGGAGACTTTTGAATATGGACTGTGAACCAGTGCCATATTTTTTAATTAGATCTATATTTTCTTTTCATTGAACCGAAAATATTCCTAGAGTGCGGAACGGCAACTTAGGCTCGCGGACCGGTGCCACTTGGTGAAGGCTGTGTATAATCCAACCCATTACTTGCTACAGACAGGAAAAAAAACATGCGGAGATCCACTATTTGGGTGTATTCTAATGTTCCTGTTATTTTAAAATAAATTATACAATAGTCCGTCATTTGGGGAGGTTCTGTGATATGTTAAAGCTATTTTTTTATCAGCGATCTCCACTTAACTATTGCTGGGGCTATCGCATTGAGACAACAAAAAACCGGTTACATTTGTTGTCGTTATCTTTTGGCAAAAAGTTTTGAATTTGTATGCTCATCTGAAGATGAGTTTAAACAAGATTTGGAAGCGAAAAAACACACATTGTCCGAACGCTAACGAAAGGATCTTTTTTTCACATCATTGTTTTAGAGTTGATAGGTCCGACATTTTAGGACCCTTTTGTAAGCCAAGTAAAACAACTAATAGTAATGTAAGTCCTCTGATTTAATGTTGAAGTACGTTTTGCTGCTAATCACCGCCATGTTGTCCGTGGATTTGTCACCCAAATTTACGTTGAAATTTCATTATTTGGAAGCAAGAGGGAAGGAAAGATATGAATAATTATGATTAATGGTTATTCATATAGAATTGTAAAGAAATAATGTCTTTATTCCAAAAGAAATTTCAAATATAATTCCTTTTTCATATGTATGTAACAAAAATTTTTTTTAAAACGAATTTGTAGCGCCCTCAAAGTGTCGTACCTGGGCGCCCCCACCCCCGCTACTCCCCCACAAGTGTCGTCTCTGTTTATGACATGACAAAGCGAAAAAATGACGGCTTAAAAATATATGTACTTTTAAATTTAAAGTTATTAAAAATTTTAAAAATTAATTAAAAGGTGTTTTGTTTAATTTAGCGAATTTTAAAAATAAAGTGCTTCAGATATACTTTGAAAAATGATTACAATTTTCTTTTTTCAAACTAACATACATATTCTTTTACTACTAACTATCATGCATATTCTGTTACAGCTACGTAGATTTTTTTTTTTTACAAATAACTAACATACATGTTAGGTGGTGTCCATTAATTACTTCCACAATTTTCAAGCAATGCTATGTCACAATACAGACTAGACAATACATCGCAATTAGCATAAAAATACGTCATTCAGTCAAGCGCGGGAAGAGCGTTCATTAACTAATAAAAAAAACTCTCTATCTAACACACACCGCGCGCAATAAACCTGGCATTCTCCCGCAACAATAACTAACGAACTCCCATACTCGACATTTAGCAATGCTATGTCGTTCAAATCCAAACGTATATTATGGGGTCGGGAAGGTTCCGCAAAATAATATGGCGAAGGACCAGAGGCGTAGCTAGAGTGTTTGGCGCCCGGGGACAAGATTCATTTTAAAGCGCCCTCTTTTCCCTTTTTCAACTCTCAAACCCATTGTTTTCATCAATAAAATAATATCAAAGCACATTTTGGCGCCCCTAACTAGCTGACGCCCGGGTACATCTGTACCCCCTGCCCCCCCCCATACGCTACGCCTATGCGAAGGACTGGGATATGGGTCGTTCGTTCTCTATTCTTGTGGATTTTGACTGTCATTTCAAGCTCCGCCACTTGATGCATAAAAAGATAATCTTTTCAGTCTACTCCCCGCCACAAGTTATTCTGTACTTGGAAGCAGGGTTAATTTTCATCAAATCACCGTTATCTTTTCCGGTAACTAATATTGCATTGTCCCTTCTGATATCTAGTGGCTCTACGTTGGCAATGACTTCCACGGCAGCTTTGGGTGTGGTCTTGAAAGCACCACATATGAATCTCAGAGCCGGATTCTGGATTCTGCCCAATTATTCTAATCCAGTCTTGCTTGGATTGGACGGGCATGCCGTAGTCCATCACCGACCGTACACTGCTCAGGAATAGAGCTCTGAGTATGCCTGCTCCAGTGCCCCCGTTTGTGCACGCGAGCTTTGTCACCAGTTTAAGATTGGCGGTCGCCTGGGAGTTGCCAGATCTTCAACGACATTATGCATTTGCGCCCTTTGATCCAGTTTGTCTCCCATCGTCCCAAGTAAACCGGTTGCTTGTCCCGTTTGAGCACAACATGGTTCAACTTTGAGCTTGATCTCATGCTACAGCAGTGGTTCTCAACCTTCCTAATGGCGTGACCCTTTAACACAGTTCCTCATGTTGTGGTGACCCCCAACACCCAATTTTGCGTTGCTTCTTCATAAATCTGTGTTTTCCAATGATCTTAGGCGACTCCTGTGAAAGGATAGTTCGACCCCCCAAAGGGGTCGCGACCAACAGGTTGAGAACCACTGTGCTAGAGAATGGTCCACCCGTTTGTTAATAGAGTATAGACCGTCTTTTCGGTGTTACTTTCCATTTGTCACTGCTAATATTTACCTACTGATATCCGATAGTTCTCACTGTAGTAGCTGTTGCAGTGTCTGTATCCATGGCAACAATTTGAAAGGGGATGTAATCTGTATTATCAAAATATAACGTTGTCCAATCGGTTGTCTCTCTTAGAGAAACGTAATGTTGTTTAGAGCGGTCCTCGTCAAGTCCACGGTAGAACGAATAAATATAAATATATATTATATATGGTACATAACAGTATGTGTACCGACACGTGTGTATTTCCATGGACTTAACTACGATATACATGCATGAATATGAATACAGTGCATGGAACATCGGACAGTTCCCAAATAAACATTTTAAGAAGATAGAGTTGTGTGCAATTGTATTGTTTTTAAATTACCTCCCCTGATTTTAAAAAAACTTTTAAAAATTCGTACGCCATATTTTAGATTATTGTTAGCTCTATATTTGGAAATTATTTTCAAAGATTTTTTTTTCAAAATATCAAACTGGAAATAAGACTGTAAACTTAGTATCTTTGATTCTCAACACACCACCTCCACCCAGAGGCGAACAAGAGTGTTTGGCGCCCGGGGACAAGATTAGCGCCCGGGGACGAGATTCATTTTAAAGCGCCCCCTTTTCTTTTTTTCAACTCTCAAACCCATTATTTTCATCAATAAAATATTACCAAAGCACATTTTGGCGCCCTTAAGTAGCTGGCGCCCGGTGACATCAGTCCCTCCCTGCCCCCTTTCGCTACGTCTCTGCCTCCACCCCTTTCACCTATTTTAACTTGTAAAAAATGCACGTCTTATTTTCACACATGACATTTCCTTCCAGTGAGATGAACCAAGACATAGACCTCCACCCACGTGGTCTTCCAGTCGGGACATTCGTTTCAGACATGTACCGCGTCAACGCTGACGTAATAGAATTGTGTGAAAAACTGGCAAGTGAAAATGAAAAACTGGCAAGGGAAAACAAAAAGGCAACGGATGAATTGGAGCTGTACAAGTCATTCTACCAAATACGGGGAACCCGTCCAGGTAATGACAATGAACCGGTTAACCCGCAGGAGGCCGACCGGGTAATGATGAAGCAGAACGAAAAAATAACCGCCCTGATTCTGAAAATTACTGATACAGAATTGGAAAAACGACGTTTTGAGCAGGAGATAGATAGATTGCAAGGAACCATTGTAGGTCTTGAGCAGGAGATAGTGCAGATGAATGGATCAATGGTACGTTATGAACAATCCTATTCATTATATATATATCACGTTGTTTACAGTTGTAGGGTTCCGAACACCGTTCATTTAAGTACAAAATAACTAAGAGTTATTACAATTAAATTATCAATAATCTGCATAAGATTCACTACAGCAGTGGTTCCCAAAATTGTTTATTTCCTGAGCCCTTATTAAAAAAAAATTCTATGGCATGGGGGGCCATTATGCCTATCCTATGTCTTACAAGTTTGGCTGGGGGGCCCTTATGCCTACCCTATGTCTTACAAGTTTGGTTGGGGGGGCCCTTATGCCTACCATATGTCTTACAAGTTTGGCTGGGGGGCCCTTATGCCTACCTTATGTCTTACAAGTTTGGCTGGGGACCCTTATGCATATCCTATGTCTTACAAGTTAATAGTATTTAGGAGTTTACTGGAGTGGTCGCAGAGCCCTTTAGTCGTGCACGCGGAGCACATGTTGGGGAATCACTGCTTTACAGCATGACAAGATTGGGTCCCCTTCATGGAATGTGATTCTAGTGTTGAAAGAAATTCCGTTGTTAATAAAAACCCACATTTGTCACTAGGCTTGTCAACCCACATACAGTGGTGTCACTAGGCTTGTCAACCAGCACACAGTGGTGTCACTAGGCTTGTCAAACCACATACAGTGGTGTCACTAGGCTTGTCAACCCACATACAGTGGTGTCACTAGGCTTGTCAACCAGCACACAGTGGTGTCACTAGGCTTGTCAACCCACATACAGTGGTGTCACTAGGCTTGTCAACCCGAACACAGTGGTGTCACAAGGCTTGTCAACCTGAACACAGTGGTGTCACTAGGCTTGTCAACCCGAACACAGTGGTGTCACTTGGCTTGTCAACCCGCACACAGTGGTGTCACTAGGCTTGTCAACCCGCACACAGTGGTGTCACTAGGCTTGTGAACCTGAACACAGTGGTGTCACTAGGCTTGTCAACCTGAACACAGTTGTGTCACTAGGCTTGTCAACCTGAACACAGTGGTGTCACTAGGCTTGTCAACCTGAACACAGGGGTGTCACTAGGCTTGTCAACCTGAACACAGTGGTGTCACTAGGCTTGCCAACCCGAACGCAGTGGTGTCACTAGGCTTGTCAACCTGAACACAGGGGTGTCACTAGGCTTGTCAACCTGAACACAGTGGTGTCACTAGGCTTGCCAACCCGAACGCAGTGGTGTCACTAGGCTTGTCAACCCGCACACAGTGGTGTCACTAGGCTTGTCAACCTGAACACAGAGGTGTCACTAGGCTTGTCAACCTGAACACAGTGGTGTCACTAGGCTTGCCAACCCGAACGCAGTGGTGTCACTCGAATATCTCATTAGGAAATGGCGTCAGCGGGCCGTCGAGCTTGCGCTCCTAATGCCCTCCCCGGCGTCCACTCGCACCTGCCAGCCGCCTCGGCGGCAGGCCGTGCGGGAGGGCGTCAGAGACCTCCCCGGACGTGTCACTAGGCTTTTCAACCTGAACACAGTGGTGTCATTAGGCTTAGCAACTTGAACACAGTGATGTCATTAGGCTTACCAACCTGCACACAGTGGTGTCACTAGGCTTGTCAACCCACACGCTGTGGTATCACAAGGCCTGGCAACCCACATTCTCTTGTGACACAACTGAATACAAACATTTACCAGACAGAATAAATGAGTGCCGCAAACAGCGCTGTCATGAAATATTTTGTTTTGTTTCTAGACAATTCAAAGTTCCGATTTTTAAAGAACCGATTTTGTATTAACATTTTAACCACTAATGAACATAATTATAGACGAGCACGCCTCCTCTCGGCTGCCACTACATATCCCAACTACTAAGACATAAGTCATACGATTAATGCATGGACCAATTAAAGATCTTTTAAATTTTTTATTAAGGAAGAAGAAAGGAAGTTTATTGATCTGAGAAAAAAGTACATCGAGGTCAACATCAGAGCACGTGATCTGGAGAATCAAAAGAAAATAGAAGAAACGAAACAATCCATTGTAAGTTTGTTTTGTTTTGTTTTTTTTTAACTGGGCAAGTTACGTGAAACAAAAAGAGTCAAACATTTGAAAATTTTAAAAAACGTGTTCATTCCTCAGAAGCAAACAAACGAAACAAATTCATGGATATGAGACGAAAAATGTCCGAACATTTATTAACGCGACCAAGTTTAAAGAATAATAAAAGGGGGTGGGGCTGTGATCACGTGTTTTTTAGTGTGTTTTAAGTCTGTTAGTAACATTTGTTAGTTTGTTTTGAGTCTGTTTGTAACATTTTTAGTATGTCTTAGTCTGTTATAGTAACATTTGTTCAAACAGAAAGGAATGTCATATGCATTAGAAGTCATGTAGATTGGGAAAGTATTATAATGACGAGGTCATGTCGTGTAGATGGGGTAATTATTATTACAACATAATGCCATGTAGATTGCGTAATTATTGACACGGAATGTCATGTTGATTGGGTAATTCTGATAATGACAACGGAATGTCATGTTGATTTGGTAATCCTTACTGTCTCTTCACCCCTTCGAAAGCTTCGTTCCTCTGCAGACACGCGTACTCTTTCTGTTCCCAGATCACGCACTAAAACATATGGTGAACGATCTTTCTCTTTCTGTGCCCCAAAACAATGAATTCTCTCCCATTAAACATCCGCAATATAACGACCATCACAGCCTTCAAAACTGCCCTCAAGACCCATTTCTTTAAACTGTACTATACCGACTCATTCTCACCCCCCTCTCACTGATAAACAACGCTCGATGCTGCTGGGTGCTTTCCATGGCTGGACAGGGGTAGATAGTACATGGGTGGGTGCTGTCCATGGCTGGACATGGGTAGATAGTACTTGGGTGGGTGAGGTCAAGCTTTTCACCAATTGTTGTTTTTAAATGTATACTTTTCTATAATGGCCAATTTTATATATGAAGCGCAGTGAGCCTAGCTACAGGCTGAGGTACTGCGCTATATAAAACCATCTAATAATAATAATAATAATTCAATTTCACAAAACTTCCTACTTCAGGCCGAGAGACTACGCATGTTAAACGTAAACAAAAGTGGAGTAACTGCAGCCCAAAATGTAAATAACAGCGTGGTCACTCCCACCCCTCCCACTCCCACCCCTCCCACTCCCTCCCACTCCCACTTCCACCCCTCCCACCACTCCCACTCCTCCCACCACTGCAACCCCTCCCACTCCCACTCCCACCCAAAGAATTGGAAGATTTGATGTCAGACAAGAAGCTTCCAGCACGAGAGGGGGCGGGCATACATCAAGCTTCAGCCCCGGGGGCGGGCACACCCCAAGCTTCAGTCCCGTAACAATGTTACACTCAGGTAAATAGCAATAATTGATAGTAGTATCGTATTACAGTAGAATTTTGGATTGCAACCTTTTTGCTTCACGGCACACCTAAATGAATCTTCCCAGATTACCGCGGCACACCAAACCTTTCCCAGATGAACTGCTTTATGACATACATGTGTAAAGTTACTTCAATGCCAAAAACAAACAAACCTAAAAGTAATAAATAATAAAACAAAGGCATTCTTTAAAAAAAATATGTCACACGTAGTTGCCATATAACAGTACTACAGTATTACACGCGTAGTTGAAGTATGACAGTACTACAGTATTACACACACGTAGTTGAAGCATGACGGTACAACAGTATTACACACACGTAGTTGCCATATGACAGTACTACAGTATTACACACACGTAGTTGCCGTATGACAGTACTACAGTATTACACACACGTAGTTGCCATATAACAGTACTACAGTATTACACACACGTAGTTGAAGCATGACGGTACTACAGTATTACACACATGTAGTTGAAACATGACAGTACTACAGTATTACACACACGTAGTTGAAACAGGACAGTACTACAGTATTACACACACGTAGTTGAAACATGACAGTACTACAGTATTACAAAGTACAGGCGTGAAAACCGGATGACTAAAATACAAGCCTAAAGCGACAGAGATGTTTTACTCTTCGGTTCAGATACATTGTGACAGCTGCGTCGCTAGGGTTGGTGTCACCCGGTGCGGTAAACTCATGGTGTCACCCCCACCCCCCCCCCACCCCCCCCCCCCCCCAGACTTCCACGGCAGATTTCTTCTTGTTAAAACAAGTCCACAGTATAACAATGTCAAGAACAAACAAAAACAACAACAACAAAAAAATAATTAATTGAAGGTCAGGAGGTCAATGTATTCAAAAACTGTAAGATGTAGTTAGAATCGCCCGACCACATCGTAGTTGCTATCAATGGAAAGCTTCAGTTCTCAGAATTTAGATACACATGGCTTCCTGTCACTTACGAAAGTTACCGAACACTTCAATTGGCGTTATATCATGATCAAAACGGTGTTTTTCTGACCTAATTATAGAGTCACCTCATTTCTGACGCATTAACCTTGAACTTTTAATAAAGCACCTTTAATATCCACGCATTTGGATTGGTAAACTGAAAATCAAATTCGATCAAATTTCCGTTCAACCAAACTTCCGTCGATCAATTTTCCGTCGACAAAATTTCTTTCAAACAAATTTCCGGAAACGGGTAATACCATGTGCGGTCCGCACCCCCTAGCTACACCAATGCATTGAGATTGTGTCTTAGTCACGTGACCAGCCACATGAATCCTGCAGATGTGCAGTAGTATATGACATCAAACGCTTGACAACTTCTTAATAAGCCAATCATCGTTGCCCTCTTTTCCCCAAAAATTTGTATCATCCTTCTTGTTTTTCCTCGACTCGGAGGAATTCTGCCGCGGCACACCAGAGTGGCACGGCACACAAGAGTGGCACGGCACACCAGAGTGGCACGGCACACCAGAGTGGCACGGCACACCAGAGTGGCACTGCTATCGTCTAGATCCCTTTTGCTGATCTACAATACGGCATCCTCGGGAGGTGTCCTGTCCAGCGAAGCCAGCCCTTTAAAAATTGTTGCGACCATGGGGTGGGTCTTCGAACCGTTGAGTTCTCCAGACACTATTGTCTACCACCATACGTTGAGTTCTCCAGACACTATTGTCTACCACCATACGTTGAGTTCTCCAGACACTATTGTCTACCGCCATACGTTGAGTTCTCCAGACACTATTGTCTACCGCCATACGTTGAGTTCTCCAGACACTATTGTCTACCGCCATACGTTGAGTTCTCCAGACACTACTGTCTACCACCATACGTTGAGTTCTCCAGACACTATTGTCTACCACCATACGTTGAGTTCTCCAGACACTATTGTCTACCGCCATACGTTGAGTTCTCCAGACACTATTGTCTACCACCATACGTTGAGTTCTCCAGACACTATTGTCTACCACCATACGTTGAGTTCTCCAGACACTATTGTCTACCACCATACGTTGAGTTCTCCAGACACTATTTTCTACCACCATACGTTGAGTTCTCCAGACACTATTGTCTACCACCATACGTTGAGTTCTCCAGACACTATTGTCTACCACCATACGTTGAGTTCTCCAGACACTATTGTCTACCGCCATACGTTGAGTTCTCCAGACACTATTGTCTACCGCCATACGTTGAGTTCTCCAGACACTGTTGTCTACCGCCATACGTTGAGTTCTCCAGACACTATTGTCTACCGCCATACGTTGAGTTCTCCAGACACTATTGTCTACCACCATACGTTGAGTTCTCCAGACACTATTGTCTACCACCATACGTTGAGTTCTCCAGACACTATTGTCTACCACCATATATTTTCCAGAGGATTTCCCTCTTCCGTGTGTAGAGCAGATCTTCTGCTTTTTTGGTAAGGGGCCAAGTCTCACATGCATAATGTAAAACTTCTCTAATGATGGTAGTGGCCTGCTGTGTTCTCCTTGGGAGTTTTTTTTTTGCTTCCTAGCAGCTTTGGTAGGCTGAAAAGAGAACGCTTGCCTGCAGTTATCCTTTCTCTTACCTCCGTCATTATTTCATTATTCTCATTTATTGTAACTCCTGGATATTTGAAAGTAGCCACCCCCTCAAAGGTGTGGTGGTAGCTCCTGGATATTTGAAGGTTGCCACCTCCTCAAAGGTGTGGTGGTAGCTCATAGATATTTGAAAGTAACCACTCACTCAAAGGTGTGGTGGTGGTAGCTCCTACATATTATATGAAGTTAGCCATTCTCTCAAAGGTGTGGTGGTAGCTCCTAGATATTATATGAAGGTAGTCATTATCTAAAAGGTGTGGTGGTAGCTCCTAGATATATGAAGGTAGCCATTCCCTCAAAGGTGTGGTTGTAGCTCCTAGATTTTTGAAGGTAACCACTACCTCAAAGGTGTGGTGGTAGCTCCTAGATATTTGAAGGTAGCCACTCCCTCAAAGGTGTGGTGGTAGCTCCTAGATATTTGAAGGTAGCCCTTCCCCCAAAGGTGTGGTTGTAGCTCCTAGATTTTTGAAGGTAGCCACTCCCTCAAAGGTGTGGTGGTAGCTCCTAGATATTTGAAGGTAGCCACTCCCTCAAAGGTGTGGTGGTAGTTCCTAGATATTTGAAGGTAGCCATTCTCTCAAAGTTGTGGTGGTAGCTCCTAGATATTTGAAGGTAGCCACTCCCTCAAAGGTGTGGTGGTAGTTCCTAGATATTTGAAGGTAGCCATTCTCTCAAAGTTGTGGTGGTAGCTCCTAGATATACGAAGGTAGCCACTCTCTCAAATGTGTGCTTGCTTATTTGGATGATGTCATCAGTATGTGTCTACAGATTTTACTAACCTGCTGCACACCCCCGCCCATCAGTGCCTTATTCTAAACTGGGGGATTTTAAAAATATTTACAGCAAGAAACTAAACAATATTATTTTTGTGAAGTGATTTTAATTCCGCTGATAAAAATATTGAATTATTTTTTCTCTCTTATTTCAGAGTTTTCTTCGAACAAATCACACTACTACACCTGGTGTACTAGTAACACATCACTGCACACGAGATCACGGCACGGTTTTCTGTTACTTCACCTAGGTCCTAGTAACACATCACTGCACACGAGATCACGGCACGGTTTTCTGCGTGCGCAACATTCAAGTCTGAATGAGAGTTCGGGCCTCTTTCAGTGGTTGACATAGACACTCTGTCAATGGTTGACATAGCCACTAACATTACAGCGATTTCTAAATCAGTCTCCATGACAGACAGGGCGGTGTGAAACTGGGGAGAAGGTTGCACCTTGCCCGGGCATCATCTATAATGAAAGGGCGCCTAAATCGTCAGTGTTAAGGCACGGGAAGAGATATATCAAGAGACCCATTTGTGAAGAGGGCGCCTAAATTCAGGCTGTACCCCTGGTGCAACTTTTGTATACCACCTCCGTGATTACTGGATAATGATGTCCAACTCAATCCATGCCCAACTCAATCCACGTCCAACTCAATCCAGGTCCAACTCAATCCACGTCCAACTCAATCCACGTCCAACTCAATCCATGTCCAACTTAATACATGTCCAACTCAATCCACGTCCAACTCAATCCACGTCCAACTCAATCCACGTCCAACTCAATCCACGTTCAACTCAATCCACGTCCAAATCAATCCACGTCCAACTCAATCCACGTCCAACTCAATCCACGTCCAACTCAATCCACGTCCAACTCAATACACGTCCAACTCAATCCACGTCAAACTCAATCCACGTCCAACTCAATCCACGTTCAACTCAATCCACGTCCAACTCAATCCACGTCCAACTCAATCCACCTCCAACTCAATCCACCTCCAACTCAATCCACCTCCAACTCAATCCACGTCCAACTCAATCCACATCCAACTCAATCCACGTCCAACGTAATCCACGTCCAACTTAATCCATGCATAACTCAATACTAGATTATGTTCGCATCATAATTTAATTTTATTCCAGGGGTCCACTAACTTTGTACTCAGGGGCTCGAATTCTATGCACACATCTTATTTGTTGTCCAAAACCGTGGGGTTGGGGATACAATATTTAAAATGAAGAACAATTTTAAAGAACTTAATATCAAATGTTAGGACAGGACCTGTACTTCAATGACATGTCAGGACCTGTATTTCAATGATATATCAGGACCTGTATTTCAATGATATGTTAGGACCTGTATTTCAATGATATGTTAGGACCTGTATTTCAATGATATGTCAGGACCTGTATTTCAATGATATGTTAGGACCTGTATTTCAATGATATGTCAGGACCTGTATTTCAATTATATGTCAGGACCTGTATTTCAATGATATGTTAGGACCGGTATTTCAATGATATGTTAGGACCTGTATTTCAATGATATGTTAGGACCTGTATTTCAATGATATATGTTAGGACCTGTATTTCAATGATATGTCAGGACCTGTATTTCAATGATATGTTGGGACCTGTATTTCAATGATATGTTAGGACCCGTATTTCAATGATATGTTAGGACCTGTATTTCAATGATATGTCAGGACCTGTATTTCAATGGCAAGTACGGGGCTGACTTTTACAAAATAGATGGTGAATGTCCGGCTCCGTATTTGTTACATCTTTCCGTATAACCCAATGACGGCAACGCTGGGTCGGATCTGGTCAAGGGTGTGGATCCCTTGATCTAGGGAGTGCGTTCCTGATGTGTTTGTTAAGCCACGGGTTTGTAGTGTTACATATCCATTCGTACAGATTAGGGCTTGTTTTTAAATTTCAACACAGGGTTATTATTGGCCACCACCGCTCAGACTTGTCTCAACCTTGAAATCGATGTCACCTGGTGAATATGTTATTACTTTCCCTGCCCGCCCCTGTCCTAGCCGTGGGTAATAAACTTGTTTACGTTCGAATGCGTTCCATTTTTTCTCGAGCATCCAATATGTGAGACGCAAATTCTACATTTTCTGTACGAGAACGCTCGGATGTAATTCCTATATAAACCCCGACAGGTTTCTTATAAGTAGACTTACGGAGACTTACTGAGAGCTAGACTTAGCGAGTCTTATAGATAGATATAGCGGTCCGATACGCTTTTAATATTTTGTGTATAGATAAAAATAAATTATTTTGAATATTGACAATTTCTTAATAAGCCAATCATCGTTGCTTTCTTTTCCCAACAAATTTGTATCATCCATGTATATCAGGTCTGTCAGGAGTATAAATTGCCAGGCATGCCGTCCGACATGTAATGGTGATAATGCTGAGAGTTCGGGACTCCGTCAATGGGTGACATAGCCACTAACATTACAGCGATTTCTAAATCAGTCTTCATGACAGATACACGAGACAGGCTGATGTACTAATATGTGCAAGGTGGTACAACGTTACATGTTAGACAGAATTATCAACGTTACATGTTAGACAGCATTATCAACGTTACATGTTAGACAGCATTATCAACGTTACATATCGGACAGTATTATCAACATTACATGTTGGACACCATTATCAACATTGCATATTGGACAGCATTGTCAGCAGTACCTGTTGAACAGCATTATCAACATTACATTTTGGGCAGCATAATCAACATTACATTTTGGACAGCATTATCAACATTACATGTCGGACATCAATATCAACATTATATGTTGGACATCATTATCAACATTACATGTTAGACAGCATTATCAACATTACATCTTCCAACCTTGTAAGTGCCGTGGAAAGTGCCACCTACTGTAAGTTCATACACTTTTTGCTTCTGTATTCACATTTGTATTTGCATATATATTTATATAATATAATTAAATTAAATTTTATTATCACTGGCTTTGTTAACGTTTTTCTTTGCATAACGTTAGAGCTGTCTCTTGTTACGTCTTGATTCTTCTACGAGACAACAGTTAGCACAGATTTCATCCTTACAACCATTTGAACCATAATGGTACGTAAAAGTAGCCGCAGGGCAGAGGAGTTATACAATCAAATTTTCCTTACAAGAGCTACCATCCAAAGATGGCGACTGGCGAGTCCCATCCAAGTTTTGAATGTCATCTAGTCACCTAATCTGTTATTATGTATTTAACGTGTTTCTGTTGTATTATTTTAATACGTTTTGATACCACAGCTTGAACTCATAACGCTTTAGTGACGTCGATGTGAATCAATCTTGTAGAATTTAATCTATACTTAGCTTGGAGATATGACAGGGGGTGAGATGTCACAATTAGAGATGCCACATGAAGAAATGTTGGGGAGAGAGATGTCATGGGAGGAATATCACGGGAAGAGATGTCACAATGAGATATGTCACGGGTAGAAGGTCATGGAAAAGGCGTCATAGGAGAGATGGGATATGAGATATGTCACGGGAAGAGATGTCACAATGAGATACGTCACGGGTAGAGATGTCACAATGAGATACGTCACGGGTAGAGATGACACAATGAGATACGTCACTGGTAGAGATGTCATAATGACATATGTCACGGGGTGAAGTTCATGGACAAGGTATCTTGGGCATGAAACGTCTTCGATTAAATTATTGATTATATATTTAAAAACGAACGGAACAGAGAGAAAGTTTTACAAAATGCATCAAGGTAGATTCAGTCTTGGTAAATGCTTTAGGTATGCCACTGTGATCCACTATAGCATAATTTATCTTGGTTAATACCTAAGGTATGCCACTGTGATCCACTATAGCATAATTTATCTTGGTAAATACCTAAGGTATGCCACTGTGATCCACTATAGCATAATTTATCTTGGTAAATACCTAAGGTATGTCACTGTGATCCACTATAGCATAATTTATCTTGGTAAATACCTAAGGTGTGCCACTGTGATCCACTATAGCATAATTTATCTTGGAAAATACCTAAGGTGTGCCACTGTGATCCACTACAGCAGAATTCACCAATATAAAGCCATGTACATCACTGTGTACAATAAAATATATATAGTAAAGATTTACGGGGAAAATCACCTGAGCATAACTGACATACTTTTTTTAAAATGTAGACACTGAATAAATTAGAAATGAAGACTTGACGAAAAGAAAGAAGTAACACATGCTAAATTCACTGTCATTTAGTTTGGGCTTGTCAATTATTTTGGAATTGGTTACGGGGCAGATGACACAAATACTGAAAGGGACATAATCTCCTCTCACCATTTCGGCACCGAGTTGCGCAATTTTTAAGTGATATGGAAAAACATTTTCACGTTATGTGTACTCCATAATTTCTCAACCTTTTAAGTGCCGCGGAAAGCGCCACGAGCTCTTGATATAATTACTGACATTCGCATATTTGTGGCGACACACAACCAAAAATATTGTTAGAAATTGAGCAAAGCGTTTTGATAATGTATGGGG
Organism: Omphiscola glabra; assembly: GCA_964017045.1. Classification (NCBI taxonomy): domain Eukaryota; kingdom Metazoa; phylum Mollusca; class Gastropoda; family Lymnaeidae; genus Omphiscola; species Omphiscola glabra. The sequence goes on along the minus strand of OZ024796.1, from coordinate 50,073,351 downwards.
ATGGTATTGATAGATTTGAGATCCCCTCTCTCAAATACAGACGAGAAAAGATCCGGCTAACATTCTAATATAAAGTGATCATGGGGCTAGTGCCGGCCATCATGGGACTAGTGCCGGCCATCTCAGCAAACAATTATCTCACCCCACAGAAGTCAGGTCGATTAATTAGAGCCAAATACTCACTAAACACTGACTTAACCTCTGACAACCCTATGAGAAATTACACCCGGAACAATTACAAATGCTTCACTGTGCCTCGGAGTAACACAGTGCAACATAATCATTCTTCCCATGCACAATAATCGCTTAGAACCACCTGTAAATACCGCCGTGAACTCGACATCTATCGAAAGCTTCACTTCAAGGCTGCTGTTATAAGGGATGACGTATTTTAAGACGCTTTGCCCGCCTTCCACGTGCATGACCTCTTTCAAGTCGGTCCTGTGTTGGGGCGGCTAGAAAAAAATATCCCTTTGTTGATACTTTTGTTTACTATCGTCCGTTTCTGTGGAACAGGATCGAACGATCTAGAGAGTGCGAGAAGCAGTAAGACTGCGTATTCCTTTTTCCAGAATGATCATCTGAAACTGAGTATAAAAGGGATAAGAATAAATGACGAGAGAGATTTTTCCTTTCCTTGATTACGAGGCATGCTGTGTGTCATTATACTTTGTTGTGTGTAGAGATTTTCATTTCCTCGTACAATTTTGTGCTCATTGTATTTTTATATACAGTACCGGTACCAGCAAATCTGTAAGTTTATAATTTTAATTATACTAGCCGATATACCCGGCGTGGCCCGGGATTGCATTAGGACCCCGATCCAGGTGGCCTACAGATCCCGTTAGGATACTGTTCTCTTTGGGATCCCGTTTCATCTAGGGACCCTCCTTTCCAATGTTATCCCATTTCCTGATTTGATCGTGACATAGATTTAGCTTTTTAAAGATATCGAACTTTCTGGAAAATTCTAGATTGGATATTCTTAGTTTTAAATACACCGATATCTAAAAACGGACAGTGCAGTGTATTGCTACCACGTTAGGCCTATATCCATCAATTCACAAAAAAACTAAAGTGTTATCTAAGCCTATTGACCTATAGAACTTTCTGGAACATTCTAGATTAAATGTATTATCCTCCTCGAACTGTGTAAAAACTGTCTTGTCTAAGTAATTATTCTTCAAATACGAAAACTTATACAACTAAATGCATTTCTATAACTATAGTAAATTTAAGTTAAAAGAGGGGCCCCGGGGGCCCATTCCATAATTGTACCGAATTAGTTTAGCCTGAGATGGGGCCCTCTAAAAATCATTCGGGTAAGTTATGAAGTTAAAATTTTAAATTTGTCCCATTAAAATCTATTGAATGATGCCATAAATATAGCGTTTTAAAGTTATCGAACTTTCTGGAAAATTCTAGATTGGATATTAATAGTTTTAAATCCCCGGTGTTTCAGTACGGACAGTGAAGTGCATTGCTACCACCCTAGGCCTATAACCATCAATTCACATAGAACCTAAAGTGTTTTCAGTGCCTATTAATATTTATATAGCTTATATAAGGAAAAATTAAATGGGGCCCCCGGCCCCCCAGGAATGGATATTATGAGTTCGGTACCCTTTTGTATTTGAGTATGGATAATCAAGTGTACGTGTACTAAGTTTGGTCAAGATCCATCCATTCATATAGGAGTATTAAGCCCATCTATATTTATATAGCTCATATAAGGGAAAACGAAATGGGGCCCCCGGCCCCAGAAGAATGAATATTATGAGTTCAGTACCCTTAGGTATTTGAATATGGATAATCAAGTGTACGTGTACTAAGTTTGATCGATATCCATCCATTCACGTAGGAGCATTTGTTTGTAATTTTTTTATATAGCTCATATAAGAAAAAAACGAACTCGGGGCCCCCGGCCCCAAACCAAAAGTTATTAAAAGTTCTCAACCCCTTAAGAGTTCCTTCTGGATAATGATGGATATATGTGCCAAGTTTGGTCAAGATCCATCAATCCGTGTAAAAGCCTTTGTGGAACAGACAAACAAACAAATTTTCACTTTTATATATATACTAGCCGATATACCCGGCGTGGCCCGGGATTGCATTAGGACCCCGATCCCGGTTGCCTACAGATCCCGTTAGGATACTGTTCTCTGTGGGATCCTGTTCCATCTAGGGACCCTCCTTTCCAATGTTATACCATTTCCCGATAGGATCCAAATTTGATTGTGACATAGATATAGCGTTTTAAATTTATCGAACTTTCTGGAAACTTCTAGATTTGACATTATTAGTGTTAAATCCACCGATATTTCAATACGGATAATGAAGTGTATTGCTAGGCCTTTATCCATGATTCATATTGAGAATATAGTGTTGTCTAAGCCTATGAATATTTATAAAGCTTAAATAAGGAAAAATGAAATGGGGCCCCCGGCCCCAGAAGAATGGATATTATGAGTTCAGTACCTTTCGGTATTTGAATATGGATACTCAAGAGTATGTGTACCAAATTTGGTTAAGATCCATCCATCCATGTAGGTGTATTAAGCCTATTGACTTATAGAATTTTCTGGAACATTCTAGATTAAATGTATTATCCTCCTCGAACTGTGTAAAAACTGTATTTTCTATGTAATTATTCTTCAAATACGAAAAAGTGTACACATAAATGCGTTGTTATAGCTATAAAACATTTAAGCTAAAAGAGGGACCCCGGGGGTCCAATCCGTAATTGTACCATATTAGTTTTGCCTGAGATGGGGACCCCCATAAAAATCATTGAGGTAAGTTATGAATTAAACATTTTTAATTCGTCCCATTAAAATCTATTGAATAATGCCATAGATATAGCATTTTAAAGTTATGGAATGTTCTGGAAAATTCCAGATTGGATATTATAAGTTTTAAATCCACCGATATTTCAGTACGAACAGTGAAGTGCAATTGCTACCGCCCTAGGCCTACATCCATCAATTCACATAGAAACTATATTGATGTCTAAGTCTATCGATATTTATAAAGCTTATATAAGGAAAAATTAAACGGGGCCCCCGGGCCCCTAGGAATGGATATTATGGGTTCACTACCCTTCGGTACTTGAATATGGATAATCAAGTGTACGTGTACTAAGTTTGGTCAAGATCCATCCATTCATGTAGGAGTATTAAGCCTCTTGATATTTATATAGCTCATATAAGAAAAAAACGAATTCGGGGCCCCCGGCCCCAAACGAAATGTTATTAAAAGTTCTCAACCCCTTAAGAGTTCCTTCTGGATAATGATGGATATATGTGCCAAGTTTGGTCAAGATCCATCAATCCGTGTAAAAGCCTTTGTGGAACAGACAAACAAACAAATTTTCACTTTTATATATATATATGATATGATATGATATGATTTCTCTTGCTGTTATTATTTAATTGAAGTTCACAAATTAAAAAGTTATTAATTGTAATTAGCTCTGGCCTTAATTGTCGTTTTATTTGTTATTATTTTTAACCTTTGGTATCGTCCTTTATTATGGACTGTTTTTAGAACGAGCCCTAGACAAAACAACAGAGATTAAATTCTCCATCTATAACGGTCCGTAATAGCTGCCCTGGCATCTGCTAGGAGCCGTTAGGATGGCAGCATCGCTTCCCCAACCGTTGCACATATGCCAGTATATGGATGCAGCAACGTACCAAACCAGAACCAGAACCAGACAGTAAATTATCAATATTTTAAAAAAATACTATTAAGCTTTTTAAATTTCTTAACGACAGCAGGACAATTTCGGAACGAATCAATATGGATTTTTAAATATTTTTAGTTTTGTTTCAAAAGCAATTAGCCAGATCACTGCTAATAATAATTACATTTTAAAAATGATAGGTGACAGTAATAAGATACAAAATGTCTGTCAAAAATAACACTTTTAAAATTCTCAAGTCTCAAGCGACCCTTAGCATAGTGTCAGGCGATCTCCAACGTTGTCGCAAATCACAAGTTGAGAGCCGCGGGTGCCGTTGAACTGAATTTAAAGTGTAGACTAGTCAAGGATCCAATTAAAGATAAAGGTTGCCAGGGATGCTGACCACTTACTTATTACATTGCCAGATATGCTGGTCATTTCTTACATTTTCAGTGGGATGCTGACCATTTCTTTCATTGCCAGGCATGCCAGGTCAGTTCTTACATTGCCAGGCATGCTGACCATTTCTTATATTGTCAGGGATGCTGGTCATTTCTTACATTTTCAGAGATGCTGACCATTTCTTACATTGTCAGGCATGCTGACCATTTCTTACATTGTCAGGGATGCTGGTCATTTCTTACATTTTCAGGGATGCTGACCATTTCTTACATTTTCAGGGATGCTGACCATTTCTTACATTGCCAGGCATGCTGGTCATTTCTTACATTGTCAGGGATGCTGGTCATTTCTTACATTGCCAGGCATGCTGGTCATTTCTTACATTGCCAGGCATGCCAGGTCAGTTCTTACATTGCCAGGCATGCTGGTCATTTCTTTCATTGCCAGGCATGCCAGGTCAGTTCTTACATTGCCAGGGATGCTGGTCATTTCTTACATTTTCAGGGATGCTGGTCATTTCTTACATTTTCAGGGATGCTGACCATTTCTTACATTGCCAGGCATGCTGGTCATTTCTTACATTGCCAGGCATGCTGGTCATTTCTTACATTGTCAGGGATGCTGGTCATTTCTTAGATTGCCAGGGATGCTGACCATTTCTTTCATTGCCAGGCATGCTGGTCAGTTCTTACATTGTTAGGGATGCTGGTCATTTCTTACATTGCCAGGCATGCTGGTCATTTCTTACATTGCCAGGCATGCCAGGTCAGTTCTTACATTGTCAGGGATGCTGACCATTTCTTACATTGCCAGGCATGCTGGTCATTTCTTACATTGCCAGGCATGCCAGGTCAGTTCTTACATTGCCAGGCATGCTGGTCATTTCTTACATTGTCAGGGATGCTGGTCATTTCTTACATTGCCAGGCATGCTGGTCATTTCTTACATTGCCAGGCATGCTGGTCATTTCTTACATTGCCAGGCATGCTGGTCATTTCTTACATTGTCAGGGATGCTGGTCATTTCTTACATTGCCAGGCATGCTGGTCATTTCTTTCATTGCCAGGCATGCCAGGTCAGTTCTTACATTGCCAGGGATGCTGGTCATTTCTTACATTTTCAGGGATGCTGGTCATTTCTTACATTTTCAGGGATGCTGACCATTTCTTACATTGCCAGGCATGCTGGTCATTTCTTACATTGCCAGGCATGCTGGTCATTTCTTACATTGTCAGGGATGCTGGTCATTTCTTAGATTGCCAGGGATGCTGACCATTTCTTTCATTGCCAGGCATGCCAGGTCAGTTCTTACATTGTCAGGGATGCTGACCATTTCTTACATTGCCAGGCATGCTGGTCATTTCTTACATTGCCAGGCATGCCAGGTCAGTTCTTACATTGCCAGGCATGCTGGTCATTTCTTACATTGTCAGGGATGCTGGTCATTTCTTACATTGCCAGGCATGCTGGTCATTTCTTACATTGTCAGGGATGCTGGTCATTTCTTACATTGCCAGGCATGCTGGTCATTTCTTACATTGCCAGGCATGCTGGTCATTTCTTACATTGCCAGGCATGCTGGTCATTTCTTACATTGCCAGGCATGCTGGTCATTTCTTACATTGTCAGGGATGCTGGTCATTTCTTACATTGCCAGGCATGCTGGTCATTTCTTACATTGCCAGGCATGCCAGGTCAGTTCTTACATTGCCAGGCATGCTGGTCATTTCTTACATTGCCAGGCATGCCAGGTCAGTTCTTACATTGCCAGGCATGCTGGTCATTTCTTACATTGCCAGGCATGCCAGGTCAGTTATTACATTGCCAGGGATGCTGGTCATTTCTTTCATTGCCAGGCATGCTGGTCATTTCTTTCATTGCCAGGCATGCCAGGTCAGTTATTACATTGCCAGGGATGCTGGTCATTTCTTAGATTGCCAGGCATGCTGGTCATTTCTTTCATTGCCAGGCATGCCATGTCAGTTATTACATTGCCAGGGATGCTGGTCATTTCTTTCATTGCCAGGCATGCCAGGTCAGTTATTACATTGCCAGGGATGCTGGTCATTTCTTTCATTGCCAGGCATGCTGGTCATTTCTTACATTGTTAGGGATGCTGGTCATTTCTTAGATTGCCAGGCATGCTGACCATTTTTTACATTGTCATAGATGCTGACAGGATGATATAATCGTTATAATATTTTGTAACAATCATAAACTTATATTTATTGATATGCGTCTTAGCAAATGTAAGCGCTATAAATAAATGTGTGTGTGTGTGTTTTATGTGATAGAGTGGGGGGGGAGAGGAGAGAGAGACTTACAGAGAGAGAGACATAGACAGAGAGAAAGAGAGAGAGAGAGACTGGGGAATCATTTCGGATACAAAGCATAGTTGACTAAGCTTACGTTGTTGCTATAAATATCCCCTCCAACAAGGAAGTCATGGACAGCAAACGATTCGTGACCGCAGTAAGCCAAGTATCCAATAGGATCCGGGATATGGAACAATTGTAAACAATCTTTGGAAAACAAATTTTAAAGTTCATAGTTCAGGTCTGTCTGGGGTATAACAGTCTGTATGTGACAGTATAACTGTCTGTATGTAACAGTATAACAGTCTGTATGTAACAGTATAACAGTCTGTATGTGACAGTAGAACAGTCTGCATGTGACAGTATAACAGTCTGTATGTGACAGTATAACAGTCTGTATGTGACAGTATAACAGTCTGTATGTGACAGTATAACAGTCTGTATGTGACAGTATAACAGTCTGTATGTGACAGCTGGCACAACTTTAATGACATAGTTATACATCTTTAATTAGACAAGTGGCACACATTAATATAATACAAAATAATGAGACAGGTAGTACAACTTACATGAGACAGATGGTAATACCAATATGAGACAGGTGGCACACCTTTCATGAGACAGATGTAGTACTAATATGAGAAAGGTGGTATAACTTACATGAGATGGATTGTGAAAGTTGGTACAACATTTCATGTTAGACAGTATTATCAACATTACATTTTGGACAGCATTATCAACATTACATGTCGGACATCCTTATCAACATTATATGTCGGACATCATTATCAACATTACATTTAGGACAGCATTATCAACATTACATGTCGGACATCATTATCAACATTACATTTTGGACAGCATTATCACCATTACATGTCGGACAGCATTATCAACAGTACCTGTTGGGCAGCATAATCAATATTACATTTTGGACATCATTATCAACATTACATTTTGGACAGCATTATCAACAGTACATGTTGGACATCATTATCAACATTACATTTTGGACAGCATTATCAACAGTACATGTTGGACAGCATTATCAACATTACATGTCGGACATCATTATCAGCAGTACCTGTTGGGCAGCATTATCAACATTACATGTCGGACATCATTATCAGCAGTACCTGTTGGACCGCATTATCAACAGCACCTGTTGGACAGCATTATCAACAGTACCTGTTGGGCGTGGGGTGTCCGAATCCCCATCTTGTCTCCCGTATCACCATCTTGTCTACCGTATCCATCTTGTGTCCCAAATTACAAATTTTATTTTTTATTTTGGGGCCATCTTTAAATGACGTCACACAATTTCTGACGATTTTACCCCCCCCCCTTTTTTCCAAATTCCCTCATTGTCACTAAATAGATCCCCCCCCCACACACACACACAAATATAACGTCACAAATCTCTCCACCCTCCCCCCCCCCCCCTTATAAAAAAATATATCCTTTACCAACCCTTCCAAAAATCCCCTCCCATGGCTATAAATATTTTCACCTGTGTCAGAAACATTTCCGTAGACCACGGGATCTTAAACTTAAACAGGAGTTAAATAAGAGGACCTGGAAAATTGTATTTGCTTCCATTGCTGCAGAAGTTGCTGGCTTCTCAAAACAAACCGAAAACGTTTTGATGCATTTTGATTAGCAGTTAGCAGCAGTAAATGTTTTTCTGGTGAATTCTTTGTTTCGCATAACACGTTGTTTCATTATGGTTGTATTTTTCCTCTTGTTTCTAGAAAGTCAATTCAAGAAAGAAAACTTCCATAACTAAATTATTTTTATTGGTACAAATGTATTACAATATAATTTATACGGGGGTGAGGTGAGGAGGTTGTGGGAAATGTTTTGAAATTGAGATGGGTGCAGCAAGAATCCTTGCCCTAGAAAAGAGGTTCTCAACACGTGGGTCGCAGCCCCTTTTGGTGGTCGAACGACCCTTACACAGGGATCGCCGAAGACCATCGGAAAACACATTTTTATGAAGTAGCAACGAAAATAATTTTATGGTTTGGGGGGTCACCACAACACGAGGAACTGTGTTAAAGGGTCGCGGCATTAGGAGGGTTGAGAACCACTACCCTAGAACATTTACTAAGAACAACCACACCCCCTCTAACGGCTCCCAGCAGATGCCAGGGCAGCCTTGAAGTGAAGCTTTCGATAGATGGCGAGTTCACGGCGGTGTTGTCAAGGTGGTTCCAAGCGATTATTGTGCATGGGAAGAATGATTGTTTATGTTGCACTGTGTTACTCCGAGGCACAGTGAAGCATTTGATATTTTCCGGCTGTAATTTTCTCATGTTTTTACCTGTACTGATTCTCTCAGTGATCCTAGTTTGAAAATGAAATAATTACAACTGTTGTATAAAAGTAAAAGAATAACGTTAAAACTGTCTGTCATTAGTGTTAATAAGTGCAATTTATCTCAATAAAGCTCCACTTTTAACGTGACGTCACGAGTTGGTTCTGCCCGGCTGCACTTTTTTTAAAAATATGATTATGAAGAGACGACATTTTTCGGCCAACTGCAATTTTTTTTTTCGTGGAAGCGATGGCGAAAATGTCCACAGCCACCCCACTACCCCCTCCTCCTGCTTTTCATATAAGTTACCGTTTGCGTCACTTAAAATTATTGTTCTTATTTTCATTTTCAGCGGGGTATTTTGTTTTTGTATTAAGTTTCGGTCGAGCGCGCGAGCAGCTTCCTTTCACGTATCAGTTATTTGTACGCGTGAAGTCGTAACGGCTATTATTTTTTTTTTAAATATTTTGGAACGGTTCTCGGCCCGATACTGCAAAACTGGGGTAGTCACTCCCAATTCTGCCCCTGCGGGTCTCTTGGCCCTGCGGCTCTCTATTACTGCGATTGTCCTGACCTCGACCAGACGCGGAGCGAGATATCACGAGCCACCCAGAAAGGTTCGGCAACCTGACGGGAACAGACACTGCACTTTGATCTCAGTCAAAAGGCCGAGCAAGTCGTGACGCCATCTTTGTCCATGATTTTCTCATATTTTCAAGTTGATTTTTTTAATTTCCCACGTGTGCTGTGCAATATGGTCAGTTCAATAATTCCCGCGTGTGCTTTTCAATATGGTCAGTTCAATAAACCCAATGTAAAATAAGTCTAAGTTCTTGAATATTGTTCTCTTTCTCGCTTAACAAAACAAATATTGAGTGAAGCATTTGTTATGTTTTTAATCAAAACAATAAGGTAATAACATAATATGTACATAAACAGAATAAAAATAGCATATTCCCAAGCAGTTTCACCATGTTCGTCTTGGCGACATACAGTAGCCAGGGGTGTCGAACTCAATCGCTCAGCGGGCCAAAACTCAAATCACATGTAAGGTTGCGGGCCGAACAGGATAAACATTCAAAAAGCAGAAAATTAACATATTTTAAAAAACATTTATATAAATGAAAACAGAAAAAAGTTGTAATAATTAACAGTTATTGGCATTCCCATTTTCGTTCTTATGCCAATTTGTCAGGGCTGGATGTTTGGCACATTGTCTTGGCTACAAAAACAAGTAAGTTCGTTTATTTTGAGAGTAACTTTCTGTGTCATTGAGATCCTCATGATGGACTGCAAGTGTTCATCAGTGAGACGACTCCTGTGTGAGGTTCTGTGTCACTGAGATTCTCATGATGCACTGCAAGTGTTCATCAGTGAGATAACTCCTGTGTGATGGACTGTGTCATTGAGATTCTCATGATGGTCTGCAAGTGTTCATCAGTGAGACGACTCCTGTGTAATCTTCTGTGCCATTGAGATTCTCATGATGGACTGCAAGTGTTCACCAGTGATACGACTCCTGTGTGATGTTTTGTTAATCTTCATCACAGAAAACAGCTGCTCACACAGATATGTGCTACCCACCATGCTCAAGGTTCAAGCCGCATGTAGATGAAGCTGGGGCATCTCTTCGGGATTGAAACGAGTGAACTGCGCAGTCTCCCCCATTAATACCCTGAACTGTGCAGGCAATACTGTGTCGTACTTTGCCTTTAGTGTCCCATTACACTGCAGCTCTATTAGCTCCATCTGCAAATGTACAGCTGCAGTTTCCACGTCTATGACAAATGGGTTACGAAACAGCTCGGAATCCCTTTTCTGTGCTTCAAATTCCCTAAAGCGCCATGCGAAGTAAGCTTAGTTTTTCAGCAAAGCGTGCCTTGGGAAACACGATAGCGTTGGCTTTGATATAAGTGTACGCCGGTCAAGACCCAGCGGGCCTAATATAATTGTACGGCAGACTGGATGTGGCCCGCGGGCCTTGAGTTTGACACATGTGCGGTACACACTCTCACAGTCCACAGAGCCGGTCATGCGCAACGATAGCCGCGGTTGTCTATTTGTACGGTATAGTCCTCTATAACATCATTTCAATTACTTCTACCAGCAAGGTTTTCATCAGTGTCGCGGTACATGTAGCTGATGCGCTCCCACCGAGAACAACGGACAAATTGTCTAGCTAGTGTAAAGATATTCTCCTTAAAAACTATTTTAAAATATTTCTTTTATCGTTTACAAAAAAAAAAAAAAAAAAAAAAACTTGATTGGTTTCTAAACAGTTAACCGGACATGAGATTGTCCTATAAGATCCTTAGCGGTTCTCAGCCTGTGAGTCGCGACCCCTTTGCAGTTGAACAGGGGTCGCAATCGGAAAACACATGCTTATGAAGTAGGAACGAAAATAATTTTATGGTTGGGGAACATGAGGAACTGTATTAAAGGGTCACGGCATTAGGAAGGTTGACAACCACTGATATTATCGATTAGAACCGTCTCTGCCTGTACCCCGTGTTTGAACCGAAAAAACACACCCGGAAACACGCCACGTGCTGGTTAAAAACCCCGTACTTGAACAACAACAAACACGCAACTACACACACACGGAAACATGCCACGTGCTGGTTAAATACCCCGTACTTGAACAACAACAAACACGCAACTACACACACGGAAACATGCCACGTGCTGGTACTTCAACCACGAGTCAAACATTTGAATGTAGTGTAATCCTTTTAGGTGTCCAGTGGGGCAGGGGCTTTGGGGGGGAGGGGGCAAATGTGTGACCTTGCTCTTGTATATTTTTTATCACCTTTCGTATCCGTGGAATGTATCGATATTTAAATGTTAAAAATGAACATCAATTTTCCACACGACTGTCACGTGATCACTTGGAAAGTTGGTGAGTACAGAATCGGTTCCCAAATTTGTAGCCAGGGGTACCTCAAAACCAGTGGTCCTTGGAATCTCACATCAGTGGCCATGGGCACCATGGTTACTACTGCTGAACATTTGAATTGGTGTGCTGTTCGTATATTCGCTACTGCTTATCAAGGTCAATGTTTAGTTTTTAAATTTATTGCATTCACTATAATTATTTTATTTTTTTCATCTGAATAAATTATTGGTATTATTGATCGAAACTGTGTCTTTAACTTCACTAGCTTCATCGATGTTTCAATTAATAATACATTTGGCATCTATGTTTTAACTAATAAGACACTTGGCATCTATGTTTTAACTAATAAGACACTTGGCATCTATGTTTTAACTAATAAGACACTTGGCATCTATGTTTTAACTAATAAGACACTTGGCATCTATGTTTTAAATAATAAGACACTTGGCATCTATGTTTTAACTAATAATACACTTGGCATCTATGTTTTAACTAATAAGACACTTGGCATCTATGTTTTAACTAATAAGACACTTGGCATCTATGTTTTAACTAATAAGACACTTGGCATCTATGTTTTAACTTCTTAAAAATAAATAATTTGATTGAACTTACCTACGTCATACGATACATGTTAATCTTCCAATAAAACTCTTACATTGGAACGTTGGAGTACTTACACTAGAACTTTGGATATTCTACCTCCATTATAACTGCTCACACAATCATTCACAAGTTTTGATTTTTCCGAAGAAAACCGTATCGTAAAACTATGTTGACGTTTATCAATGTATGCAGATACATGTACTTACTATGTCCCATTCTGAATCTATAGCAGTCATAACACTAACCTTTCTTCGTCTTGCTTGCCCTCTAACACTAATAGTCTTGATTGTCTGTAAAACTAAGATCTTGATTGTCTGTAACACTAAGATCTTGATTGTCTGTAAAACTAATATCTTGATTGTCTGTAATACTAAGATCTTGATTGTAACACTAAGATCTTTATTTTCCGTAATACTAAGATCTTGATTGTCTGTAATACTAAGATCTTCATTGTCTGTGAACTAAGATCTTAATCGGATGTAACATTGCTCGATTTAAATGAAGCTTTCATCAAGTATTGGTTGCAGATCAGACACAGACACAGTGAGACGCAGACCCTGAAGGCATATACCCAAACCCCCTACCCCCACAAACAAACAAAAACATGGAAATAAAGTAAATTGTCGAAAGTTAATACTTGAGTTTATTTTATGAACACAGTAAATCTCGGCTTTGTTTTCACCATCAACTGATTGTCCTTCTTAAAGTTGATTTTAATTATTTTTGTGGACTAATTTTCGATTATTGCGATTTCTTTTGCACACATCTAGTAGCGTAGGAAGTGGTGGAAAGGGGGTGGGGTGGTGGGATTCCACCCTGGGTGGCAATTTTTTCTCTACAGTGAGGGCGGCATTTTCGGCCAACTGCAGTTTTTTTTTCGTGGAAAGGGTGAGAAAAATCTTGGCAGTTATCCTAGTTCCGCTACTTCAAACAACGATTTGTACAAATAGTTTGGCAATTAAGTGAGTACACAGTGTGGAAGTGTGTACATGGTGTGGGAGTATAGAACATAGTGTGGAGTATAGAGTACTCCTTTTGGAGTATAGAGTGCACGGTGTGGAGTATAGAGTGCACAATGCGGAGTAAAGAATGAAAGGTGTTGAGTATAGAGTGCACGGTGTGGAGTATAGAGTGCACGGTATGGAGTATAGAGTGCACGGTGTGGAGTACAGAGTGCGTGGTATGGAGTATAGAGTGCACGGTATGGATTATAGAGTGCACTTACAAAATAAGCAATGTTTAGTAAACGAAATATACCGAAAATGTAAAGATGACACCCGGGGCGAACTACCCCAAGACCCAGCGCCCCCCCCCCACCCTATTATAACCCTACATCTCATACCTAATAGGATATCTTTACCATAATGGACATTTCCGGTCGTGGGGGGGGGGGGCTTAGCCCAGACATAATTCAGCCCCTTTGCAGCATTTGCACAACGTCACTGGTCTTGATTGACTGGTACACTAACAAAATAACAATCTGTGGCCCGCCGGTCTGGCAGCCATTAAATGTTTATCACGTGAGGTAGTCTGGAAATTCCCGTTATTTCTTAGGTAGTAAGAGGTTAACCACTGCAAGGATTTGTTGATATATCTTGTCATTAGCTGTCAAGTTTCCTTGCCGTCAGGACTGCTGTCACAGACGAGAAGCCCGTACAAAGTAACCTTATTCTTTTGAGGAGGTGAGTACAGTGTATTTTAGTGCCGATATAGTACAAATAAGTACGCTATTGATGTACTTCAAACTAAAGACGTGTATTATTTTTACATCACAAATATGTTGCACCGGTACTCGAGCCTACGTTTCATTTAGGTCATGTCAGCCTGGCCGTAGCTTTACAAAAACTGTTAGTTTGGTTCTGTAACGTAACGTTCTACTAGGTTTATTTAACAACCACTTAAATGGGTCGACTTTAAGCAGTTGATTGAGATACCAATAAAAGCATAATATAATGATTGGGTCATGCATTGCTCGGCAACTCTAAGACAAGAGCCATCGTTGTGGCCCCGAAATTTAACGAAGCCCGTCAAGAAAGAAGCCGAGGCGGTGACAAACAACTGTACACATATATTTGGATAGCATCACCGGCTTTTTAAATATCTATATATACCGATATATATTAATAGAGTTACCTGTTATGCCATATTCATAGAGTTACTCGTTATTCTATATTCATCAAGGTTTTTTTCTATCCTAACTAACTTGATAGACTTTCACGTAAAAGTAAAAGCTTATTTTTTAAAACACTGATGGTTAAAACAGAATAATATGTAGATAACTGTTATATTGACGTGAGGTTTAATGTATCTTTCTTAAATGTGAGATCAAACATTTGTAATTCATTGGTTCCAGTGTTCTGTGAATTTCTACATTAAAAAAAAAAGTCCTTGTTTTTCGTTCAAACTATGGTGTATGAATCTTAGTATGAATGCTGTAATTGTTGGCTTTTTAATATATTTTAATGTTATAATTTTATCAAAAGCGTCACTGCGGTTTGCGACTTCTGTCTATAAAAACTACCTGAGACACCTGAGACAGTCATTTAGACCCTAGGGGAAAGGTCACACTTGTCTTTCGGATGCTTTGGGGCATAAATAAGGGGAGGGGGCAGTTGTATGTGGGACGATGTCTTGAGGGCAGGTATCTGTGGGACGATGTTTTAGGGGCCGTTTTCTGGGAAAGATGTCTTCAGGGACAGTTTCCTGTGGGAGATGTCTTCAGGGACAGTTTCCTGGGAGATGTCTTCAGGGCTACGCTGTGTGGGAGATGTCTTCAGGGCAGGTCTTTGTGGGAGATGTCTTCAGGGCAACGCTGTGTGTGAGATGTCTTCAGGGCAGGTCTCTGTGGGAGATGTCTTCAGGGCAGGTCTCTGTGGGAGATGTCTTAAGGGCAGGTCTTTGTGGGAGATGTCTTCAGGGCAGGTTTCTGTGGGAAATGTCTTCAGGGCAGGTCTCTGTGGGAGATGTCTTCAGGGCAGGTCTCTGTGGGAGATGTCTTCAGGGCAGGTCTCTGTGTGAAGTTGTTTTAGGTGCCGTTTTCTTGGCAATATGTCTTCAGGGACAGTTTCCTCTGTGAAAGGTCATCAGGGCAGGTCTCTGTATCCATGTAAATACGTCTGTATTCATGTACATGTGCCTGTATTCATGTACATGTGTCTGTATTCATGTACATGTGTCTGTATTCATGTACTTGTGTCTGTATTCAGTATACTAGCTAGGGTTTAAGCCCGGGGGTGGGGGCAAAGATTTTTGACACCCTCTTCCACGAAAAAAAATTCAGTTTCCCGAAATGCCGCCCCTCCTTATAAAAAAAGTACCACCCGGGGAGGACCGCCCTCCGCCCCCTTTCTCTGTAATTTAAGGGGGGGGGGTACACCCAGAACATAGGTCGACTACTAAAAAATTCACCAAAAAAAAACTATTGAAGTTACAAGTGTCAAATTTGCACTGAAGCTAGAGGAATAGCCATTCTACCATAATAACACAAAAAATAACCATTAAAAAGTAATACATAATAGTTTGCTTATATTGGAAAAAAAAAAGAAAAATGGGATGTTGAAAATTGGCATGTCAGACTAAAAAAATTAGATAGAATGTTTTAAGCTCAAATTTATTATACTTTTTTAACCATATAGAAATATGGATTAGCTATGGCATGAACTAAGAAAAATGTGAGAAATTGAATACTTTTGATATCACAGGATCCCAAAGTAACCTAATTTTGAAATTTTAAAATCAAATTTTGATAAATTGTAAAATGTGTAATTTTTAATATATTGTAATATGCTTAGTTGCTGCCATAGACAATTATATTATAGAGCATCATGCAAAATTTCAAACAAATTGGTTGACATTTAAAAAAGTTATCATTTTTTATGTGAACTAAATGTCGAAATTTTGTGAATGAACACGCATTAATTTTGTTCATAAAGTACATGAATTCTTTAATTTTAATGACCCCCTGAAAGATAAGGATATCATTTAGCTTCAACTTTTGACTCTTCTAACCCTAATTTAAGCCTTCTTCTGGTTCTTTTAGCTTCTAAGGACTTGTTTTTTTTGTTTTTGTGCTTTCGATCCGCATAGCGCCCATCGTAATAAAATAATTGAAAGTAAACAGACCAAGGGAAAGCTGTAAAAATCTTAGAGGAGCCTCCTATTTTGTGGATCCATCATTTAAAAGAAGGCTTGCTAATGCCACATCAATGTTGACAGCTCTTAAACCATTATATTTGTTCTTAGGGCACATTTTCAATATAGTACTATTCATCGATTCGTTCGTATTTTGATTATAACTATCTAGATATTTACTAAATATACTTGGATGTGAAAGGTATACAAAATTGGCCTAATTAAATTCATTGCTGACTACTGATACTGATTCACTTTGTTTATAATAAACATTTAAAATTAATCTTCACTTTAATCTCAATGAGAATCATTTACTCCATAGATGTCTTTCAAATTTAATTTCTGCCCTGTTCTGGGTGGGCGTGGCATATGGTGTTTCAAGAACACTACACTTGGGTATTTTAATTTTAGTCAAGCCAAGGGTAATTCATCTTGAACTTGAACGATTGAATCAATTCAGATTGTTTTATTTTATTTCCATTTTAAATCTCCACATTGGGACCAATATTAGGCTTAATATATCTATTTTTATGAAACATTCGTTTCTTTGAATATTTGCTATCACTAGGCATTGTATAAACAAATTATAAACAAATATTAAGACAATTATAATGTTCACAATTTTTTTTTTGTTTATTTCTATGGAAGCTGCCATATTTAAAAGGACTGATCATTGTATTAAACAATTATTGGGGAGGTCATCATTTGTTTTAAAATAATTAATTCAGAAAAAGTATAATGATTTTTATTTTTTTGGGGTAATTTCTGATACTACCCCTTCTAATAAAAAATTCATAGCTCAAGAACTATTTAACATAAATTAAAAATAATTACACGTAATTGTGCAGAATTGAATACACTTTAATTTGATATCAATGATTATTGCTAAATCGAAAATTAGCCTTTTTCCATTTTTCTCGGTGTACCTCCCCCCTTAAATGTGCCTGTGTCTATGTATTTGTGTCTGTGGGCATGTATATGTTGTGCCCGTATGTATATAATTTGTAGGTGTACAAAGTTTTACCTTTAAAAGCCGTATATCTGTCAGTGTGCATGTACATATATGTTCATCAGATTATGTATGGGTGTACGTATTTGTGTCTGTATGTATGTATGTCTATCTTTGTACGTGACTTCTATGAAATAAATATGACTTTCATAGTTGTTGTTTTAGTATCCATACAATCTGCTAGTGCTATAATTAGAATGTAAGATTTTGGAACTCTCCATTGTTTCATAAATTTTTCGAACGACTTCTTAGGAATTGTTTATTTCTTCAATATACCTTTTTTTTTAATCTCATGAAACCAAACGCAAAGTAAGTTTAAGATTAAGTTAGCATGCTTTGGTTGAGTGTTGAACCACGGCCCGCTAGATGAGACCACACGGCCCGCTAGATGAGACTACACGGTCTACAAGAGGAGACTACATGGCCCGCTAGATGAGACTACACGGCCCACTAGATGACACTACACGGCCCACTAGATGAGACCACACGGTCCACTAGATAAGACTACACGGTCTACTAGAGGAGACTACACGGCCCGCTAGATGAGACTACACGGCCCACTAGATGAGACTACACGGCCCACTAGATGAGACTACACGGTCCACTAGATGAGACTACACGGTCCCCTAGATGAGATTACACTGTCCCCTAGATGAGACTACACGGTACACGAGATGAGACTACACGGTCCACTAGATGAGACTACATGGTCCACTAGATGAGACTACACGGTCCACTAGATGAGACTACACGGTCCACTAGATGAGACTACACGGTCCCCTAGATGAGACTACACGGTCTACTAGATAAGACTACACGGTCTACTAGATGAGACTACACGGTCCCCTAGATGAGACTACACGGTCTACTAGATAAGACTACACGGTCCACGAGATGAGACTACACGGTCCACTAGATGAGACTACACGGTCCACTAGATGAGACTACACGGTCCACTAGATGAGACTACATGGTCCACTAGATGAGACTACACGGTCCGCTAGATGAGACTACACGGTCCCCTAGATGAGACTACACGGTCCACTAGATGAGACTACACGGTCCACTAGATGAGACTACACGACTTCACGGCGAAGCGGAAGCTTTACACTCCTTACGTGCTATGACGTCACAAACCTGCGCTAAGGCCATGTTGCCTCATCGATGGGTCAGCTTCCGGTCGAATAAAAATAGTTTACGGCCATTTTAATTATTTGAAAAATGTGATGACGTGACACCTATCTGGCGTATAACCTACAATCTTACAAAATAAACCTGTATCCTGTTCAGCTGCTTTCCGCGAAGCAACTTGCGTTACGTCATGATCATACCAAGTGCTATGATTAGAAGATGGGATCTTCGGTCCACTGCACAAGCTACAGAGGAATTTCACCATTGAATGCTTTCATACAAAATAATGACGAAGCTAATTTCCAAAAGACTATAACCGTACACTGAAGAAATACTAGGTTATTATCAATCTGGATTCAGGCAAAACAGATCAACGACCGATCAGATTTTCACCATCAGATGACTATTAGAGAAATGCTATGAATATAATAGCCCAGTATATCAACTCTATGTGGACTACAAAATGGCCTATGACAGCATCAAAAGAAAATATCTATATGAGACTCTGCAGGATTTTGCATACCAAACAAACTGACAAGACTGATACATGTAACACTGAACAACAAACTGAAGAGACTGATACATGTAACTCTGAACAAATCAAAAAGCAAAATCAAGGTTCAAGGAGAATATTCAAGTGAATTTCAGATTAAACTTAGACAAGGCCTAAGACAGGGAAACTCACTCTTGTATGCTATTTAACCTAATATTAGAGAGTTATAAGAAGCATACATATTGACCCCCGAGGAAAAATAATGTGCACTCTCTACAACCAACCCCTTCAGTATCATGCATATGCTGATGACATAGTACTGCTACGGAAAAGTATTAAAGACATATCAAAATCCTCTATTGAATTTGAAGACGCATCACTACAAGCATTTAACAACCAAAAAACAAAATATACGACTATGATAAGAGAAGAACAGACAGATGAAGCCATTAAAATTAAAAACCAGACTTTTGAAAAAATAAATCAATTCAAATACCTAGGATCTTTATTAAATGAAAGAAATGAATTACTAACAGAAATAAAAGAAAGAATATTAACCGGAAACAGGGCATACTTCAGTAGTCAGAAAATACTCAAAAGTAAAAACATTACAAGAGAAACAAAGAACACTATTTATAAAACTGTGATCATACCAGTTATAACATAAGCAAGAGATTGGTCTTGAGGACAGTTTTGAAGGCTGTGGTGGTCATTATATTGCGGATGTTTAATGGGAGAGAATTCCATTGTTTTGGGGCACAGAAAGAGAAAGATCGTTCACCATGTTTTATTGCGTGTTCTGAGAACAGAACAGAAAGATTCTTGAAATATTAATAATTAGGTTTTGTGTACCAGCCAGAAATGTTTGTGTACCAGTCAGAAATGTTTGTGTACCAGCCAGAAATGTTTGTGTACCAGCCAGAAATGTTTGTATACCTCATTAGGGTCACTAATCTTTTGCTGCCCTCTTGGATACTACTTCTGAGCTAAGTGCTACATTATATTTTTGATACATTTTTATTTTATTCGTTTTTCTGTTTGTTCGCTGATGAAGGCTTCCTGCCGACACGTTCGTTGTTTTGTTGCGTTCCTTTTATCAGGTTTAACCTTACTGTGTTTTACTAATTTCCTGAAGTTATAAATTATAGATCAAACATGAAGATTTTAAAATATAAAAGTAAATAATTTTAAAAGGGCTCTAACTCTAAATACATTTTCTGAAAATGAAACGTTTTACCAAAGATGAGATTGTTATAATAACTTGCTATAAATTATTCTATATATAACGATACCATGATTATTTTTTTTTAAACAATAAAGATGTTTACAAGTCTGCTATTTTTCCACAGTGAAATGTATTCTAAATGTTGTATTTTTTCCCCCTTTCATTCGAACAGGTCGCTGATATTTGAAAATAAGAACCCACTTAATTTCAAAATGGAAGAAACGCAGTTGGGCAGCCAAATCTCTCCTATCGGCATAAATGTAGAGGCCATAAAGATGTTGTATGAGTACGCAACGGAGTGCCAAGCTAACTGTGTTTGTATCCGCCAGGAACTGGTGATGCAGATGCAAGCCAACCAGGTCCTAACCAGCGAGGTGGAAGCTTTGAAAACTCAGCTGGCTCATGTTGAGTCATTGGTATCGGGGAACAACTCTGGGCGAGAAGGAGTGGCGGCAGATGTGGATCTCCAAACTCAACGGGAGACGAATGTAATGATTAGAATTCTAAATAAAATTATGAATTTTAAAATTGTGAACATTGAGACTAAAAGGGGACATTCCTAAATGTGAACATTGAGACTAAAAGGGGACATTCCTAAATGTGAACATTGAGACTAAAAGGGGACATTCCTAAATTACTTCACGCTATTTTAGCCCATTTTTTAAAATTTAGACACACTCATGAGAAATCGTAACCAATTCCCCCTATTTATAGATTCCTGACGTCATTTATAGTTGACACCTTTGACATCGTCATAAATTCTTGCCCCAACCACTCTTTTAGCTGTGTAATGTAACAATGGGTGGCCTTAAAAGATAAACAAAATCACTGATTATAGGGAAGGAAGCTGGGTAAAATAAAGATACATTTGTGTTGTCCCATTTACTATTCTTTATCCCCAAACCTATTGTGCACTCCTTAATTGCGTCAGGTTGCAAGTACATTAAATAGATTATATTTCCGTGAGTTAAACGTTGATTTTATATTAGAATCTACAATAAAATGATTTTCTCCTCATAAAGTACAAGTACGATGCACACTCAGGTGTACAAAAAAGCACCAAAGTAACTATTAAATACCCGGTACACAGATTGATTTATAAATACTGTACAACCGGGTTTCCCAGCCTGGTCGGGGAGGTGGGAGGGGAGGTGGTCTTTCAAGGGATGCGAGGAAGAAGTGATTTTAATTAAGAACAGAAGAACTAGTGACTTTTTGTTGTACCGGTACAATATAATTTGTTTTTGCCTTAATATGTTACTTAATGTGTACACCTTTATTTATATGTACTACACTTCCCGTTGTAATTCAAAAGTCATTAACACAGGCCAACAACAACACATATATATTTTTTTTAATTTAAATTTGTGCCCGAGTTTTCGGCCAGTTCCTAGTTTTTTGTTATTTGGACGCTGATTCTGAAAATAGCATCGTAATTATCGCAACAGTTTTAGTTTTTAAAATAGGGTTGAATTTATAGAACTTTAATTCGCTCTGTTTAGCGTTGCGTATCTCTCGATAAATCGGGATTTAATTGTAAACAAACACAACATTTGATTTGAATGGGAAGTTTATGTATATAAACTACCACTACTTTGCGTATAGCCAACCAGCCACGCTAGACAGATATCTAGGCATCTAGGGCGAGATAAAAATAGACTTATGATGATGGAGATGCTTTTTAAATAATTTATTTGTGGGGGTTGTCCTGGAATATCCTGCCTTTTAAAAGAAGTCTAAGTAGTAAGTCCAACGAAAGGAGCATAACTTTTATAGAGTAATAAATCAAACTTCTAATTCTAATCAATTGGTATAAAACATCAAATATGTGCTTTTGGTATAAAACATCAAATATGTGCTTTTGGTATAAAACATCAAATATGTGCTTTTGGTATAAAACATCAAATATGCTCTTTTACTTTTGGTATAAAACAAACACATTTTTTATCATGTAGAATTTTTTTCTTTAAATAATTTAAATTAATTATTAATATGATGCTTCATGCTTAAAAAACATGTGGGCAATATTTCAAAAATTAGGGCTGATAGGTGAAAACGGGTCCCATTTTTGGAATCAACTGATCACATACCGGTATACTTAGAAGCAAGTCTAACATACCAAAATTTACGTTGGCCAGTGTAATAATACCCAGTATAAGTCCAACAATTTTTTTTAAGTGTGCAGGTAGGTGTCATACTATATACAAAGTTGGATAACTGCTGTATATAAAGTTAAGTAAATACTTATTTCCCTTAGCACAATTTGGACATTACTCCCTGTCCTGTTAAGTTGACTTCAAAATATCCGTGTACACAATACAGGAGATCGTTCAATGTCTCAATTGTATTAATTTTTTTTAAATATCACATCTATAAATAGTATAATAATAATAATAATGTACCAAAATTTTTAAAAACTAACTTGTTTCACCATAATGCCGTTAAGAACATTGTATTCGTACTAACTTGTATTTGTATCGATATTAAACCTGAAACCTGTACCAAATATCTAAAGAAATTTAATGCCTCTGAGTCTAAGAATGAAAAATCAATATTCCGTTTAAGATTACAGCTCTGCCATAAAAATTAATAAATGTAAAAATAAAATTGACAAAATACCGGTATAGCATGATATAAAATATAATATGAGATTTTAATTTTTATTTAAATGGTTTGATATTGAAATAAAATTGAAGACAGAATAAATAACTTACTCACATACATGTACACTAAAATGTTGCTTTCCAAAATTTTACGTTTGGTGGACCGGTGGACAAGTTTAGAAAACGCACCAGGGACCAGTTCCAGATTTATAAATGTTATTTTCATTTGACCATAAATATTCTAGTTGTGAGGACCTGCAACGCAAGGCTCCAGGACCGGTGTCGCTCTGCAAACTACAAATACTTCACTGGAAATCACTGGTCTAAAATACCAGTACCAGTTTCAGTATCACACAAACAATTCTTTGTAGATCAGTTCAAACTTTAAATCCCGTGTTGATTTTTTTTTTTTTTTCATTGCAGGATGGACTTTTACATAGCAGCAAAATGAATAATAAAACCACAAAGGAAGAAGTTCAATCTATTGTGGAGAAGTTGCAAGAGAAACTGGTGGAAAAAACATTCAAAATCATTGAAGCCAACACCAAGCTGGCTATCATCGAGCAAGAAAAGAAGATGAAAAAGACTAAGAAAAGAATTGTAGGTTGATTTAATTATAACATTGTTATGACCTCAGAACAATTTCATCCAATAGTATTAGTTTTAAATTAAAGTACACATTGGTTGTGGACCTAGAGCAAAAATTCAGCTCCAACAAAGAAATATATGGCATCTTCATTTTTGTAAATTTCTTAATTAATTAAAGTTAAAAGTTGATGATTGGCATTGGTAAAGTCAATCTTTCATGTCAAACTACTTACACTTTTTTTTCAATTTCAGTCTTAACCATAACACTTAAAAGATCTGTTTCCGTTTTTAATTTTAAAGGGATTTCTTTTCTCTATTTAATTTATCACTGCCATCAATTTATATTTTTCATTGTTATTAAAATTAAAGCAGTATTAAAAATCAGTTGTTTTCATCCTTGTTTTACATCCTCGTAATGATTAACAGTACCGGTAAGAGTTATTTATACATATACCGGTATATCCTATTAATAATTTAATTAACAGATGCTTACTGGATCCTAGTATATGTATTTCAGGGGAATCCCGGGCTAAAGCAAATTCTGGTACCGGAATTTTCACCTGAGTTTTGTTTTAATATTTTGACTACCGGTACCAGTACTTTTATTTGTTTATATAGTTCCCATCCTCCTTAAAAAAATTTAAGGCCTGCATTCTGTGAATTAGCACCAAGGCAAACAAAGAAGATACATGAAATTTATCACTTACTCAAATTCTATCAATCAGGTTATGTAACTGTTCTGTAAGTGAAAGCAAGGTAGTAAAAAATCCATGGAACTTCAAGTTTTTAAAAACTAAATATGTTTTCATAGTTAATAATTTCACAACCTGACTAGATGCTCTTTATTTCAAGATAACATATTGGTACAAAAATCTGCTCCTGCTTCTTTGCTAGAACATTTGAAACATTGTTTCTTTACCATGAAATGCTGCAAGGCCATTAATCAAATTTTGCTGCAAGGCCATTAATCAAATTTATCATTGGATTTGTGAAATAGACAGATCTAAAAAAAATATCCTCTACAAATAGGTTTTATTTTTTCATGAGGATTAAGCATGCTTACACTGGAAATATCAATCCAGGGTTTAGCTTTTGAAAGCTATTTAAAATTTTTAACATGGTTTCTAAACAATACCATTAGATATAATAGCAAAGTGGGAAAGTGAAAAACCATTGTATTACTTACAGTATTACATATTTCATTTGAATGCTTTTTTTAAAAAAACGGTATAATTATAAATTTGTGTGTGCAAACTCTTAATTAAAGAGAAATAAATTAGTTGAGAATGTTACAATTTTTGGCTACAATGGAAACTTAGCCAACTAATTCTGCATAGTTTTGTAGACCAGCACAAATCAATATTTGAAACAAATTTTCCTAATGAAAATTACCTTGCTGGTGCCTGGTAATCATTTTGTATTTTTTCTTTCTGTAAAAAAACTGTTGCAGATAGAGCAGCTAAAAAAGAAAAAAGAAAGTGAAAAATCTCACAGAAGTGAAGTTCAAAACACCATCAATGTTGTTGATGAGTTGATTGATGGATCCAGAAAACTTGGGAGATTTGAAATCAAGCCAATGCTCTCCGAGTGTACACGATGCCTTGAGACATTTAGTTCAAAAACAGAAAAAGCAAATTCTGTCTGCTACTACCATTCCTGCAAACCTGTTCTGTTAGGTAATAGAACTGCTTTATGCAGATAAGAGCTTACACTAATAATTTATAAAATATTATAATTATAGGCAAAAGATAATTTGGTAATTTTGATTATATTGAATATTGATTTCATATTTAATTAATTATTTCAAATTTCATATTTTATTAATTATTTCAAATTTCATATTTAACTTTAACTTTTAGTTTTTATCTGTCAATTTGATAAATTTTTTACTTAACGGTATGGGTAATTAAAAAAAACAAAACAACTTTTTCCCCACACACCATATAGTTAAAAATAGTTTTGAAAATTAAACAACCCCTAAAAACAAAGTTTTTCCTATAAATCCTTTGTAATATCGGGCAATGCGGGGTGGGGCTGAAAATTTGAGAAAACATGCATACGAGTAACGCTTGCAACTGCATATTTTTTTCATGCCCCTGATCTATATGAATATCCTAATGACCCACCTGCTTTCACACAGCAGACTTATTTCACCATTTCAGAAAAAAAAAAAGAAAATATTACGCACCAAACACTTTTTTTGCAACAATTTTTTTTTTAATTCTCACTTAAACAGATTTTTGGGGGTTGGGGTTGAAAATATGATAGAATGTGTTGTCATTGGCAATGAGTCTATGTGCCAAGTTTCAGCTCAATAGGTTGATGGGAAGTAGGAGAATTAGCCATCCGCAGATTTTGCCAACCAGGAACAACAGCAAAGTTAATATAGAGTTTAAAAACACAGTAAACATGTGGCTGTACATAAAAATCAAATGTACAGCATGAGTATAACTAACACTCATTTAATTTCAATCTTTCAGAAACAAATGTGGGCAAGATGTACTATTGGAGGTGCTGTTCACATGCTCAGTTCAACACTAAAATGACTAAAGTCGGATGTCAACACGGAAACCACAAATTTCCAAATGGGCAGGTTTAAGAATCAGCAACTTGACAACAAGGATAGTTTGATTACTATGAAGCTGCTGAGAGTTTATGACATGGCTCCAAAGCCACATGAACAGATGAATTGAATGTTTGCTTACCTCACTCTAAATCAGGTGGCATTTCAAGGAGTGTGTGGTGGCATAACAAGGAGTGCCAGGAAAAGTAATTATAAGAAAATAGTAATAATATAATTAAAATTGATATAAATGTTATAATTAGACAATAAATTTCCTTTCATTAACATTTTAAATTAAACTTTATGTCATAAGTCATAAGTCACAAGTTTTCAAGTTTGACAGTTTGTTTTGTACATTAATTCAAATTCAATACTTTAAAAAAAAATTCCAATTTTAAAAAGCGTATTTACTTTTGAAAGGGTGAAAGACAAAGTAAAACAAGGGTGTGCAGAACAATTCATAGGGTGTGCAGAATTTACAAAAGTTGGGGAAAATCCTGCTCTAAATCATTCACAAATGTGGAATGATGTTCCTCAAGAAATACCGGACCTGGTGCCTGCTGTAATATGTATTGTAACATAAGCAATGTTTCATGTGTAATTATTAATATTATGTTACTATCAACCCCAAAGTCTCAGTGCAAGATCAAGAATACTGATGAGCCTATTTTTAAATATCCAATTATAGTTATTTTATTAAGAACATAGATCGACTGTGTATATTTTTTTTAATTACCCGGTAATATGACTTTTTAAGTTAAAGGCAAATCCTGAACATTTTGTTTATTCAATGTCAGATCTGATGTTCCCTATTTATAGTAAAAGACAGTTCACATCTTATTTACAATTGATGTCATGATGGTTGAACTTTATTTACTCTTTTGATGTAACAACTCATAAACTGAGTGATTTGCTTAAAATGTCACAATAAACACTAATACTCTTACATTCATTTTTACAATAAAAGCTATTTTAAAAAAACTGCAGCCTTTTTGTTTGATTATTTTAATATTATTTTCCAATAGTTACAATTCTTTTACTATCACTTGGGTAATTTAATAAAACTACAAGAGTGACTTGAAAAAATATTATATAAGTATAAGGTTTGGGTACAGGAGACATATGTTAGTCTCTGGAAGTCTGCAAGTGCAAGAGGGGAGTGGAGCGACTAAAGTTACTGATTCAAATGGCGGAAGATTAAGTGTAGATCTAATTTCATATACACCACTGGGAACTAAGGTATGATCACAAACAGATACATTTTTAGTTCACATTTTTAGTTCAACTCTGTACAAACCAAGATGACCACATGGAATAGATATTGCATGTGTATACTAATGGTTATATGTATAAATATATATATGACCACATGGAATAGATAATGGTTATATATACAGATGTCTATATATGAAGATTAGTCTGACAAAGAAAACTAATTCCACAAAGTACACTCACTCACTCCATACACTACACTCACTCCATACAGTACACACAGTGCACTCACTCCATACAGTACACATAGTGCACTCACTCACTCCATACAGTTCACTCACTCAATTAAATGCACACAGTGCACTCACTCACTCCATACAGTCCACTCACTCACTCCCTACAGTACACAAAGTGCGCTTAGTATTCAAGAACTATGTTGATTAGCCTAGAACTATGTTAATTAGCCTAGAACTAGGTAGTCCAAACTAAAATTTTCTATACATAGCAGACATATGTGGTGAGTTTCAACTGACAGAACTTTTTATTCTAAGATATAGGCCACTTATTTCATGTAGATATCTCAATAAACAAAAAAGTTATACGATTTTCAAATTTGCAGAAAATCGACCAAAAATGAATTTTTTCACCATGTGAAAAAGTGCTATGTTTAAGGACCTATATTTTCTAAAATAATCAACAGAGAAGTCCAGGAATTGGTGTATGTGCTCCAAAGTTTACAATATTTAAGCCCAATTTTTTTCAACCAGCCAGATCTATTAATTCTTAAGTTAATAAAAAATAACAAGAATGATTTTTAGTCGTTTTTATTTTCAGACAGAAAAAGTGTAAAAATACACATTTTCAAAAATTCTTTAAAAAATATTTTACAGACGTACATAAATATATCATTATTTATCATACATCAAATGAAAGGTAATTTAAAGCAGCATAACATGCACTGTGCCTTAATGGCAACAAGAAATACCTACAGGCACTAAAATAAGGACAAAAGTACCCACGACACAATTTTATAGAAAATGAAGGTTATAAAAATGCGATTTAAAAACGCATCATACCACATAATTGTTTCAAAATTTTTTTAAAATGAGGTCAGATATGTCTATTCATAACAAATAGAATAATAAGAAGCAAAGTCAATTTCCTATACCATGAAAAAAAGATAGCAACTTAGCATTAATGGGTAAAAAATCAACAATAAAAATATATGAAATCAGCGACAAAAATGAACATAGCATACATCATATGAAAGATAATTATAAGCAGCATAACATGCAATGTGATTCAAAACTTAATGACTTAATGGCATAAAAAAACACCATTAAAATGAGTATTAAAAACAAGTACCCTCTGCTCTAAACAATTGTACCGGTACCAGTATACAAAATGTCAACAGTTAAAAATATGTCAAAGTCAAATCAAAGACAAAAGTAAACATATCATAATTATATGAAATATAATGTGAAGCAGCATAACATATACTGACTTAATAGCAATAGCTTCAAGAAACACATGCAATGTAATTATATAATGACAAAGTGAATTTAATCAAGTCTTTTATTTTTGGGTAGGTACTTAAGAAGAAGTAACATCATCACCATCAAAATTAATGTTTTTTAATGAAGCTGTCATAAATGCCAATGACCCATATTTCAAATGCTTATTGCCTTTAACAACCTTATGATACCTTACTTCATTTCTAAAGATTTCTAAAATTTTGCTTTTTGAATATTTTTCATGTTTTAACTTAAACAAAAGATTATCAACATCACTTACAGTCTTACAAGGCCCACCATGTTTTCCAACATTTGTCAAAATGGCTGAGTGTTTCATTATTGATGACAGACGCTTGTCAATAAGCTTTTGTTGATTTGCTACAAACTTCTCTCTCATGGAATGTTTTACACTTTCTTCATCATCTATACTCTCTTTTTTTAACATTACAGCCCTTCTCCTAGCAAACTGAAATAAAGTTCTCTTAGAGTTAAGAGATTTTCTTTTTATGAATGCAAGTGTCTTATTTCTTTTCACAACATGCAATGAGGATCTATTAAAAATGGAAGAGTTTCTTCTCCTAGTCAAATCATAGTCAAAATCACCAAAAGCACTTTCACCAACAAGATTTGTTAGAGGACATTTTAAACAACCACTGAACAGTAAATGAGTGGAACAGTCTTTCCTTAGCTCTGAAAAGTTCAAAATCAACTACAATTTGATTTGTAACCATAACATTACTATTGACAGTGTTATTGAAATGTAAAGGTGTAAAAATATTTTTTAAATTAATACCACAATCATCCAAAGCAGGAGACACAGAATCCAAATTCAGTGGAGTTGACAAATAGTCCATAAGAGAATCAGTACCAATAAGTGTAACAGCAGTAGAGGCCACACGTTCCATTTTTCTAACAAATCTATCTGGTTGGTAATGACAGTCAGGAAACAGCTTCTGGAACCATTTGATAACATCCTTGTTGGTCTTGTTTCCCTGTAGTTTGATTGAGTGCAGCATTAACAGTAGGCTGTAAGTTCTTGGGACGGCAGGGGGCGTTGGTCTTCTCCCTTTCCCTTCAGTCAAAAATGAAGCACATAGGCCATCAAGAATTTCCCCAGCTGTTGAATAAGCAATGGAATTTTAAGAATTATTAAGTAAGAACACATTTCATTTTAAAAAAGTACTTCTATGTGGACCAGAATTACATAATTCTCTATCATATCTAATGGTAGAAAACATATAAGCCTCAATTGTTGAAAATTAATTGAAATTATACTTACATATTAGATTCCTAATGGTAATCAATGGACAGTTCACTGCAGGTTCTGTACTGTGGGTACCAGCAGCCAAGTCACAACTTTCAGTGTTGTTATCCATTGTTACTTAAAATATATAACATTGAAAGGAAAGAAATTATATTGAAATTGTTGTCATTACTACTACTACTACTGTAATTATAATTATAAATAAGCATATAATTTATTCAAATAAACCCAAATAACTTAAACTTAAGTGAATTTTAACTGATAATTTGTGAGAGTGATAGAATAAGGGCTCAAGAATGAGTGGGTTGGGCGAGTCCATGTCATGGTGGTCAGCCGGTAAAATAATATGCACAGTTCAAAACATTATAATAAAATATAACCAATTATTCCTTGATTTTTATTAGATCTTATGCTAAGTAAATTATTTAAAACACAACTATCAAAATAATCGCAATAATTTGTAAACAGTTATTTTGTTATTCACCGATGTTTAAATTACGGTTATACCTCTTCTCCCGATATTAATATGAGTCCGTCCACCTAATATAACCCAAGTACACAAGGCTCTCGGGCAGCCATTTTGAATTTGTCGATTCAAGTTTTTGGGTAGAAAGCTCATTTTAAAATTATTATTACGGCCTTATCTTATTTCCAATGTTATAAATTACTACAAATAATTATACATTATCCTTTCAGAAAGGTGTTGAATCATAATATGTATCGATGGACTGTCCTAAATTAAATACATCAACCTCTATTCACATCAATTGAATAAGCCTATACACGCAGTGTACACGGGCAGACCCACGAACTCAGTTTTGTTACAAAATACCCTAATATCTTTCATTAATTGAATAAAACTCAATCCAAAACAATAAATTCATGTGTTAATATGTATATGAAACTTAAATTATAATACTTACGGGTAGATTGAAGATGCTAGCTCGATTAATCCGTTGCGCAAAACCGGTAGACAGAAGCAACAAACGCTCCGAGTGACGTTGAGAGATTTTGAGAAAGGCGAATGACGGGTGGGGTTTTCTAAACGGCACGGCTTCGCGCCTATCGTCACCACTCATTTGATTTTACAACACTAATTTGTTATTAAAATGAACTTTCCATCGGTGTGAAGAAAGTACTATAGGTCCATTATTTTCACCCATTTTTCTTCAATTAAAGTTTTCAAACTGCATTTTAAAAAGAAAATAACCGAGGTATATATACTTTCTATATATAGAATAAAAGGCCAGGATCTGCTCTTTCACCTTGTGGTAGGATTATGTCGCTAACTTGAATAGGCGCGAAGCCGCGAGCGTTTGAAACACTATGGGGTAGATCGGCACTCGCGAAAGCGCCGTAAAATTTGTCAAAACTGATACTTTTCAAACACAAAAAAAACACTTTCAGACACAAGTTAAAGACACAGAAATAACATATTTTGACAGATAACAACTTAAACTTTACTGACATATAAATTTTATTGGTGTAATACTACTAATACTGCCAGAAGTATTTTTTTTAAATCATGAAAAAATGACCCTAAAAAGCATTTTTTCTTCAGTTTGGACTACCTACTAGAACTAGAACAATAATAATTTTAAGTTTTTCTCTTTTGAATCATGTAAGCACTAAATGAAAGAAGACTTATTTGATAATGCTGCTCTACATATCAATTAATGGAATCAAGTGGAGTCATCGGCTCTCTAATGTCAGATAAGGTAACAAAGTTTGTAATATTCTTTATTACATGGTAACACAAATGAGTAATGAGAGAAAGTTTTTAAGATGGAACGGTATATAAAAATATGAAGTAAATTTGTTAACAAGGAAGGAGACCGGTGTAAGTGTAAGATGTCAAACAAGAGAGGGCAGTGTAAGATGTCCAAAAAAAATAGTGTTTTTGGTTGTTGGTAAGACCACCCTACAATAAACAAGAAACCACAAAATGAACATAAATTAAATTTCAACTGAATTTTATTTTCAGCTTGACCACATTGACATTGGCATGAGCAGTACCAGTAATCCATAACATTAAACATTTTGAAACCTAGTTATGGGAGTCTCAACCAGCACTTAGGGTATTTAAGTCAGTCAATAATTATTCAATGAGGGTTATTTTTTAAAAAACCGGTTCATTATTATTTCATGGCAATTCATTACGCTTTTTTAGAAATTTTGTTAAATTTCTTCTTTAACTTGCTCAAGTCTACTTTACCGCTTGTAGCAAGCTTAATCTTTTTCCTTGCGGGTTCTGAAGTTTCTTCAGGGGCTATAAATGATTTATCTCTCTTCTGCTGCCTGTCCTGTTTTGACTGCTTCTGCTTTTGTTTCTTTAGTTCTGCCTTACGCAGCCTTCGTTCATTCTCCTTAAGGAAGTACTCCCCTGACGCAAGCTCCTTATCAATCTTTGACTCTGGCTGCGGTGGAGGAAATGGTGTGTACTCTTTCTTTATCTTCTTTTTCAAAGGCTGCTTACGTTTGTTAATATTCTTGCTTTTGTATTGTGGCAAATATGGTGCCCAATTTTCATTTCGCATCTCTGGATTCTTGGCGAGATCATGCTTTTCCATTATTGTACGAATCGTGAAAAAAGGGTGAATATTTTTCATACAGTCCTCGACGATTTTTCTAACTTCTTTCAGGCCTTTATGAGGCCCCAAAGCAGCCACTGTGTTACCCTGTACTGCAACATAACAGTCAGTCAGACATTCAATGGCTTTCAACGTTGTACCCCCAGGACCAATAAGCCGCTTCCTTCTTTTCACAAACCTTTCCTTTTTAGATACCATGGAACCTATTTTGATAATATCACAAGCAACATCATCATCAAGAATCTTTTTGGCCTGTTCAAGATCAACGCTACGAGCAAGGAGCGTAATTAAGTCTCTGGCCTTGATGATAATGTAAGGATCATACGTCTTCCTTGTGGTTTTTACACTAAGACTGCCTTTGATGAGGTCCATCTCTGGTTCAACGCCATGTTCACTGAGGACTTCCTTCACTAAAGGCCACACTTTGGATAAATAGCTCTCTCGATATTTTGGAAACAAAACAGAGAAGGAACTTTCTGAAATAAGAAAGCATTATATGATTGAAACACAATTATTTAATGACTGGTGAATTTTAAGAAAGAAATCATCATATATTATTATGTTTATTCCATTGTGCTGAGACTTTTTCAAATAAGGTAAATGTATTTAGATGACTATACTTTGCATAATGTACAAATAAAATCTGTAATCAGGAATCAAAATATTGGACTTTATTAAACACTTTGGTGGTTTGCATTAATTTGTAAAAGTTTTTCTGCATCATAACAAAACATTCAAAATCATCTGTGGTTGACCCCATGTATGAATACATAGTCTGGTGGAACGAAGTGATCCGAACAGAAAGGCAGCTATTTGGGAAAAGGTAATCCTTTGGTAAAAAAAAAAACTCAACCCACCATAGTAGGAACACAGCAGCCAACCTTTTTATCATTTTTGTCTTTAAAAGTAAACACCAATAATAAACACTATTAGTATTAGTAATATTTCCAGTAAATTAACAATGGAGGAGAAATTCCCAAGGCCTGCCTTTTCTAAGAAATGTGCAATGTGGTTATTTTCACCTAAGAAAAGTAAAATAAAAATAGGTAATCTAATCAGTAGAAATATCTATACCACTACTACTAGTCAAGTCAAAGGGTTTTTTTTTAAAATATATTTTTTTAAATTTTGTAATAATAGGATACATGAAATGCTTGGGTAAACATTTACTGGTCTATGTGCCTTACAATTCAGTCAGGGAGAGTACATTTTGTTGTATACTGTTTTAGAACAAGCCATACACTTAAATAAGAGATTAATTTCTCCATATTGATAACAGTAGGTAACAGCAGACCCACTAACCGCAAAAGCATACCAAAATAAAGAAGCAGCACAATTAGCATCACAGGATGAAATATGGGATAGGATAAAAAATGTTATGAAAAGATAAGCAGAAAAAGTAGTAGGATTTCAGTAAACCTAACAGTAGAGTAGGCTGGTTTGATAATGAAAGCAGAGAACTGTCAAAGAAAGGAACAAGGCACGAATGACCATAATACAAAGGGAAACAAGAAATACAAATATACAATGAAGCCAGAAGGAAAGCCGTGACAATGTGTAGGAAGAAAAAAAGCTATAACAAAAGAAATAGAAGATTTATCAAGAGAGGGAAACGTCAGAGGAATGTACATGAACTTAAAAGACGAAAAGAATGCATCACAAGCCAGACCTAAAATGTGTGAGAGCAATGATGGAGCATTAATTACAGAAAATAGTAAAGTAATGGAGAGGTAATGGAGAAGTGGGTTAAATATTTTTTGGAAATACTAAATGCAGACAATGGACAAGATGAAGTTTATCAACCACCACAAGGAGGATCAGACCCTTTAATTATAAACTCCCCAACTTTGGAAGAAACTACAGAAGTATTAAATTCTATGAAAAACCACAAAGCGCCCAGTGAAGATTTCATCACAGAAGAACTTATTAAATATGGAGGAAGAGAACTACACACAAACTTTTCAACAGAAAGGGGAAAATCACTAATAACCCCAATACACAAGAAAGGTTCCAAACTTCAATGCACAAACTACAAAGGAATTTCCCTATTAAATGTTACTTACAAAATACTGACAAAACTAATTGGCAAAAGACTACAACCATACACTGAACAAATACTAGGTGACTATCAATGTGTATTTGGACAAAACAGATCAACGACTGATGAGATTTTCATCATCAGACAAAAATATCTACATGAAACTCTGCAGGAGTTCGACGTACCCAAAAAAACTGACAAGGCTATGTAACATTAAACCACTCAAAAAACAAAAACAAGGTTCAGGGTGAATATTTAAGGGAATTTCAGATTAGATGAGGCCTAAGACAAGGAGTATCAGTATCAGTGTCTTGTATTCTATTTAACCTAACATTGAAGAGAGTTATAAGAAGCATACATATTGATACCCAAGTAACAATAACAGGATACTTTCTGATGGAACCCCAAGACACACAACAAATAGGCACTCTCTACAAGCACCCCCTACAGCAGCGGTTCTCAACGTTTGACCCTTTCACAAGGGTCACCTCAGACCATCCGAAAACATATATACTCTACAGTTATGAAGTAGCAACAAAAATAATTTTGTGGTTGGGGGTCGCCACAACACGAGGAACAGTATTAAAGGGTCGCGGCATTAGGAATGTTGAGAACCACTGCCCTACAGTATCTTGCATATGCTGATGACATAACAATAACACTATTAGGTAAATGTAGTTGTCGCAACAAAAGGAAACCTCTAAAGTTTTTTTTACTTGTTATACTTCTTTTTCTTGTTTTCTGATGAAGCCGAAACATCAAAACTTTTTGTCCTGTCTATGAATTAAAGTTTAGCATCTTTGTTCTTATATTTCATTTACACAACATGAATGTAGTCTATCAATTATTACAATTTTAGCAGATATGTGTCTAGACCACTTTTTAAAAAATTTTTGCACAGTTAACACAGCCACCATTGGGAAATAAGTGGCGCACCAAATCAACATTTACCCTGATAGTGTGAGTGGTGATACATTTTTTTTACTAAGTCTCCAAATGTGAATTATCAAATAGTCTAAGGTTAGTTACTAAATTAACTAAGTTAGCTAAGTTAGGCCTAGGCTCTGGGTAACTAGTTAAGTTAGCTAGGACTACTAACTACAAGACAAGGAGTCTAGACTATTTTAGGACTCAGTAGCACTGGTTATTAGGGACTAGGCCTCGGCTAGAGAGTCGGTAGTGTGTAAGACAGTAGCTGTACTGACAGTCACTGTAAGACTGTAACTGAATATTAGTGTTAGTTATTAGTTTAGTATTAGTAAATTAGTACTATTTAAAGTTAAACTTAAAGTTAAAGTATTTATTAATTAAATAAGGAGGGCAGGTGTTTGTCTAATTTTTAATTGTACCTGCTAATAATCCTCTTGGGTTATCGTCTTTTGAAAATGGTTTGTCTTTCCAACCATCTGGCACAGTAAGGCGATCATCCTCTTTTTCTGATGCCATCGTATGCTGATAAAAAAATCTTAATGAGAGGTGATGTAAATAAACACTGCATCTAGAAAGCACACCTAAATTAAAGATAGCTCACTTCCTTTTTGAATGGAAACATAACGTAGAATTATCTTTTCACCAACTGATTGTAGTTACCAATAATTATTTATTGAGAGAAGAAGATATTTTTAAAACTAAATAATTAATACCAAATATATTTCTTCTTAAATATAATTATATACATCCAATTATCTTTAAACTTGAAATTTATTTAGTAAAGATATTGAGAAGGAGCAACTAAGTAGCGAAACAAAAATTTAATATTAGTCGTCACGTGACGCCAGCATGGCGGATCCGGATGTTTCTCCAGTCACTAAATCTTATTGAACTGTTAACAACAGTGTTATCTGATTTTTTTCTGTCAATATACTATTTTTGTCTGTGCATTTAAAAAAGAATATTTTAAATTAAACTTTTATTAGCATCAAGATTCTGGTCGGAGAAGGCCGCAAAGATTTGCATGTAAGAGCAATGTTTCTTACTAGAGCATTGGAAAAAATTCTTTCCGATAAAGAAATAAAAAAGGCGTATCACTCTCAGCTGAAGAAAGCTTGTGAAGGTGCATTAGGTAAGACAGTTCATCAGAAAAAATAAATAAAGTAAATAGGCTAATTTGGATTATACTGTATGGACTTAACGAACATTTTCATAATGATAACATAATGTAACCTAAAATAGTAATAGGCCTATATGCACACATCTCACTTCAGTTGACAATATTACAAATATTAATATTATTTTACATGGCAACCATCACTTTTTAGTTCACCCAGGGTGGCTTTTTTTCATATTTTTGGTAAATTAAAGATGTGGAAGCCATGTTACAACTACCAAGAATAAAAAGCCAAAATCTTATCATTATATTTTTTCTTAATAACTTATGACTGATGGAGGCAAGTTGAGCCCTATGACTAAGTTAACTATGTATAATTGGGGCTTCAATTTTGTTATTGTGGCCATGAGTATGAGCATTACAGTCGACACTTCCCATTTCTGACATTTTAACAACAACATTCTGAATTCACAAGATTACAACTTAATCTATCAAAATATCTAATAAACGTCTGTGTAGTACTATTATTTTTTTTAATTACATGCAAATGACATGAGGCAAGGGGGTGATTGCAGTCTTCTCCCCTCTCTTCTTCTTCTTTGGTGTTCTTGCATTTGAAAGTTTTGGTCATGCGATCCTTATTCAGTCTAAGTTAGTGGCCAAATGACAACTACACACTCTAAGTTATTGTGGTTGAAAGACAAGGTTTGAGATAAATACAGGGTGAGGTAGAAGCTTGGCTTTGAGTTAGAGAGACAAAAACATACGGTGAAAGATCTTTCTCTTTCTGTGCCCCCAAACAATGGAATTCTCTTTTTCACTACACATCCGCAATATACCAACCATCACAGCCTTCAAAACTGCACTCAAAACACATCTCTTTAAACTCTAATATCCTGACTGATTCCCCCCTCTGACCGATAAACGATTCTGCTGGGTGCCGTCCATGGCTTGACATTTAAATAGTTATGGAAAGGTTGTAGTGAATATACGAATATACATTTATTTTATTTAATTAATTTTTAAGTTCATGATTATGTTTGTTAAATTGTATGTTCAGCACTGTCAGCCCAGCCCTAGGCTGGGGTACCCTGCTATGGAAAACTTCTAATAATAATAATAACTACAATATCAAAAGTTATCATAAATGTGTAATAATACCTTAAATTAAGTAACAAGGCTTTAGATTTAAGTTTTCTTTTGTAGGGATTACTTCTTGATTACTTGATTGTAACTTTTACTTCTTGATTACTTGATTGTAACTTTTACTTCTTGATTACTTGATTGTAACTTGGTCTGAATCACTGATAATTGTGGATATTTTTTTCCTCTTTTATAAATACAATTAATTGCTTGATAGCGTGACACCAAATTTGAGCTTTGTATTTTTAACATTTAATAAGTTATGATTATTTTTGGCTAAAAAATTTGCAGTTTATTGATAATATTTATGAAAAATTAGGAATTTGACGTTAAATTATTTTATTTTGATATAAAAATGCTATTCTTTAGCAGATTTTATATTTGAAGTATAAATTATCAACAAATAATATAAATGTGATATTTTTATATTGAGAAATATACAAGAAAATGATGAGCGGAAGAGTGGGTAAAAAATGTGGAGGAAAACTCATAATAAAAAATTGTAATTCACGTCTTTACTATAAAAAAACTCATAACATTTGAACCACTTAAACTAGAAAGCTGATCTAAGTGTTTTGGAAACCATTCAATGGACTCTATTCAATTATACTGTATTTATATAAATATTTTGAAGTACTTAGTAGTACAGTAGAACCCGGTTATGTCGACGGCCGCAGGGTTTGCCAAAAAGCGCCGAGATAACCGATGATCGAGATAAACGAAAACCAATATGGTGGCAAAATATTAACATATACTTGAAATTTCTTTATGTACATGATGTGCGTTAATAAATGAGAATGTACATGCATGTGTTTCTGGAGGTTTTTTTTACACGATAGCGTTTTTTACAGAATTAATACACCAAAATCATAATTTTAGCTGTTGTAGTTTAAAGTTATGAATTTTTAAAGTACGACTTCATTTGTCCTTTTTTATCATGGACCACATCGCCACATTCTGTGACCCAATTCCGCTGTTCGCGTCACGAGCTAAATAACTCTCGCTTTAATGATAATTTTATACAACTTTTATTTACAGAACTAATGCTGTATTTAAAAAATATTATACAATTATATATAAATTATAATTTATCTAACTATGCACTAAGTATACCAGTAAATTTAATATAATGTATTAATATAAGGCTTTTCTGTTTACCAAATCTGCGGCTACCATTATACCGGTATATGCTATATAAGCTTTATAAGGCAACGCATCCCTTTATTCCTAAAATACTTTTCGTGAACTTCCTATTTTGAACTTTCAACTTGGCGCATGACTAATTAATTAAAGCTTTCCCTGACCTAGTTTTAATAGTTTTTGCTCACGTCAACCTTTTATGAATGAGATAGTAGTACGGTATAGCCATTATGCAAGTGACTGTGAATGGCTGCACATGCGCATGGCCATGACACTTTGCACACGGCAAATGATGACCCATTATAATATGGACTCTACCGGGTTTTTTAACCTCAAATTAAAATATTATATTGATTGATTCCAATGCATTGCTTAGTCAAGTTTGTGGTTTCCTTTCGTGGCATCGATAACTAACATTTTCAAATGCTGGAGATTGGTCATGGGGATCGAGATAACCAACATTAAGTGGCAAATTTGGCCCTCTTTTGTGCTCGAGATATTAGGGTTCGGCGACATAAAAGAATCGACATAACCGATGAGAAAATGCTAAGACAAAAAGAGAATCTGGCGGTTCCACGCGAAAGACGTCAACTTAACAGGGTTGGCGAGTTAACCGAGGTCGAGATAAGCGGGTTCGACTGTAGTAGCTAAAGTAGGTTAAGTAATTTCATTGTTTTGTTGTGCTCCTTTTTTCAGGTTTGACCATTCTTTGTTTTACTAATTTCCTTGGTTAAGTAAGCTAGAGTCCTCTTGTAATTTTATTGTTTAATTTTTAAGCCTGGTGATTAACAAGAAACACAACATGCTTCTACTGGCCGGCTCAACGCAGGCTCTTATTATTTACACCAATATTAATATTTATATCGGCATATGCCTATATTTGTTAAGCCTACATTATTGGTGACATTGTGGGTTTATGTCCGTCTACATTATCTATCCTCATTGACATTAGGACACATTCACAACATCTACCTATCTGTATATTATATCAATAGCAACATATTCAAAATAGGATGGGTCCGATAAACAGCGGCCGGGGGCAGTCCTCGTATGCTAGAATAGAGATGGCACCAAAATTGGCTTTGATTGTATTAATTTGTGAAAATAATGGATTTCCAAGTTGAAAAGGTGATACGTTGAAAGCTTTTATTGAATTAGAAGACGCATCACTACAAGCAGAAGTGGAAAACAACCAAAAATACAAAATACATGACTGTGTTAATAGAAGAACAGATGAAACCATTAAATTAGAAACCAGACTTTTGGAAAAGTAAATCAATTCAAATATCTAGGATCCTTAATAAAAGAAATAAATGAGTTACTAACAGATATAAAAGAAATAAATGAGTTACTAACAGATATAAAAGAAATAAATGAGTTACTAACAGATATAAAAGAAATAAATGAGTTACTAACAGATATAAAAGAAAGAATATCGACCGGAAACAGGGCAAACTTCATTAGTCAGAAAAAATGTAAAAACGTAACAAAGAGAACTGTATATAAAACTGTAGTCAGACCAGTTGTAACATACACAAGTGATACGCTAGTAGCACAAATAAAAAAGGATGGGCTATGTTAGACGGGACACTTAGAAAGAATGCCAAATGAGGACTGAAGAGGGTGCACCATCAAAACCCCAGAGGAAAACTGCTTATAGGCAGACCTAGGCTTAGATGGATGATGTGGAGAGGGATCTACAGCAGTTGAGAATCCAAGCATGGAAAATAAAATCATCTGATTGATTGATTTTGATTGATTGAGTTCTTTTATAGTGCTTGTATCCATGCTAATTTAGCATGCTCACAGCGCCCAGATGTCCTAAAATCTATTTGGAGAAAAAAGTCTTTAAATGTTTCTTAAATAATTTTTATCATTTTCAATTTCCCTCAAAGATTGGGGCAAACTATTCCATAATTTTGGCGCAATAGCTTCAAAAGAGCGCACTCTGTATGACTTCTTTCTATGTCCAATCACACTGGAAACTCTCAGTAAGGACTGTGTTCAAGAGCTCAGGTTCTTTAAGGATACATGTTTAGAAATCAGTTCTTTAAGATATTCAGGTGCAGAGCCTTCTATACAGCTGTACGCCAGGGACAGAATTTTGTGGCCAATACGCTCACTCACAGGAAGCTAATGGAGATCTTTAAGAACTGAGGTGATGTGGTCAGATTTCTTTATACAATGCGTGCTACGGTATTTTGTACCTTCTGGAGTCTCTGAATTTGGTTTTGATGTAAATGCCACAAATAACTGTTACAGTAATCTAATCTTGAATGGATTAGAATGACTGCTACAGCATTGGCTGTTCTCTTATTAAGTTGAGGACGCAGCTGACCCAGGGCGCGTAGATGACAGAAACAAGCCCTGACCACAGAACTTATATGAGGAATCATTGTAGGTTTACTGTCAATATAGAAGCCAAGGTCTCTGACAGTGTTTGACAAAGGGATCCCAGAAGCACCAACTTTTATCCATGTGATAGCAACCTTCTGAAGCTTGGCATCAGAAACACACTTAATTGCCTCTGTCTTATCTAGATCTTAGTGGAAGGATGTGGTGAGGCAGGCCTAAGCCCCACAGGGATGGATAGAGTTGAGGGGGGGGGGGGTATTAATATTGTCCCCCAGGTGCCAAACATTATTCTAATTACGCTTCTGCTGTCTTGAAAGTATTGAAAAATCTTCTTGACAATAAAAACAATCTCTCTAACACCATTTATCCAAGAGCTCTCTAACTTAATTCCAAGCTATACCTCACCCTGTATTTATCTCAAACCATGTCTTTCAACCACATGACTTGTATCTCAGCTCAACTGTGGTTCTCACAGTAATGTCAGTGGTTCTAATACCTCCTGCACATTTAGATTACTTGCACATTACTGTCATTAAATGAATTTAATTTAAATAGATTGTGCAATGCATTCAAATGAACCAGAACATGTTTTTAAATTTATTTATGTGGGTAATTGTCTTATAGGCCTAATACAATGGTTGGCAAACACTCTTTATGAAGGGCCAATATCTAAATTTATTAGGCATGGAGGCCAAGAGGAAAACTTACTTTGGGAGGGGAGCTGTCTTTTATATTTCTGGACATTTAGGGGAACCGGTTCCTTGATGTATTTTGAAATTTACCTTAATTAAGATTTTAAATCATTGTTAATTTGTCATCTTTGACCCTCAAACTATCGTGATGACAAATTATAATTAGAAATGCCTGTGTTTAAGGTGAAATGACATTATGACATACCCATGTCACATAAGGATGGAGACTACTCCTATGTATAGTCAATCAAAATGTTCTTTAAATTTGAGTTTATATATAACCATATGAAGTTGCGGCTAGAGGGGTAGTTGGCTCTATTTTTGTTACCTTCAAGCTGGAGATCACAATACAGCTTTTATACTGGTCAGATGTGAACATCGATGTTTATCACTATTTAGGCTGGTTGTTCAATTTGTGCACAAATGTCACACCCTAACATTTTTATCATATTGATTTTTTCAATGTTGTATACATTTTTATCATTTCTAATTTAACTATTGCATAAAATATAAAAAAATCTTTGCAAATGGAGAACATCTTTTTTTCTATTTAGGTGAGCTGAAAAATGAGAATAAGAAAAGGTAAGTGATGTTATAATTTTTTTTCTTCCTCAAGTGCTGTCTCTAACTCTTATCCCATTTATAGTTATACCACTTTTATCTGATACTTGCATAAACCTTCATTTCACCAAATGTAATGATTAAGAAATACCTGTTGCCAAAAAGGACCAACTTGTATATTACTAAGCGAATACTCAGAGGAAATTTGTTACTAGTAACTATTTATATCTTGATTTTGAAAATGGCAGAAAGATATGTTGAGAAAAAACAAAACAAAGTAATGGTAATTTCTTTTAACGATACGCAATGCTGGTAATTTATGAAATCAATACATTATGATTTTCAAAACCAATGGGCTCAAGGCATAATTTAAATTAATTTTTATTAATCTTGTAATTCATTACTGGTGTTACCCATGTTCACATATTGACACTCCATTTACTTGTTCCTAAACCTTCCAGTTTTAACAATTAACCTGTTTAACAAGTTATTAGATTTAAATTTAACTTCTTGTCTTACATGCAATCATATAGCATTTATCGTTACATAAACTTGATATGAATATTGAATTAAGCATTATTATTAAGGTGGCTTTTCACAAAAATTTAGTCATTATTGAAGTACTGAATAAATAGTCTTAAAAACTGTTAATCTGTTAACTTATTGCTTTGAGTTCCATCAAAACGATTATTGGTGTTCAATAAGGTTTGCTTACAATTCTTATTAGCACATGAGCTTGTACGAACTATGAAGACACACTACTGTTTACACTTACAATATGTAAAAGGGAGTCAGGTTTATTTGTGTCTATGTTTTGCTGTAATCTTCTAGTGGTTATCCCTTTATCTATTTATGGACTGTTTAGAGACTGGGCTTTGTGTGTTAACTCAAACATAATTGGGTCCAAAAAAGTTACTTCTTTGCAATCATTTACTTCATGGCTGCCTATTTCTGATAAAAAAGTTTTGTCTAAAATCTAAACATTACCGTTTTTTCTGAAGGAGATTAATCCCCGACATTCAGTTGTTGATTTTTGTATGTGTGATGTCTTTTGTCTTCATATGCTAAACAATTATATGGATAAGAAAGTTTCACCTGCACATTATCTTTTTTTTTTCTTCTAATATTCAGTGTTGAAGAGCCTAAAGAATCTTCATCAGCACTGCCAGTTCCCAAACAAGCCGGTTTTGTAGAGGCAGATAAATACTTTCTTCCTTTTGAGCTAGCATGTCAATCAAAATGTCCACGAATAGTGAACATAGCGTTGGACTGTCTTCAGGTAATTTTTTTCCTTCTTAAAAATGGAATTCTTCACATACTTGTTTGGAAAAATAGGGGGGGGGGGGATATTTCTTTAAAGGCCATTCACAATTCAATTGCTGAGTGCTTAAAATGTACCTCGAAGAATAATTGTTTTAAAAAAAAATAAAATCAATATATTCTGGTGATATAAATATGTTTGTCAATAACCTTGAGTCTAGAGTTGTTTCAATGCTAAATTATTTCACATTCTAGCGGTAGCTTTCAATGAATTTTTGTCTTTATTTACTCTTATTTTTTTCTTTATTAATCATTTGTATTTCCAGAAACTTATAGCCTATGGTCACTTGACAGGCAACACCCCAGACTCAACAACCCCAGGGAAACGCCTTATAGACCGTATAGTTGAAACAATATGTGGCTGCTTCAATGGGCCACAGACAGATGAGGGTGTTCAGTTACAGATAATAAAGGTTTTGAGCCATTATATGAATTTTCTTAATGCTCAAATATATTGTAGTGCGTATTTATAACAAAGGTTGCAAAGTTGAAGAAAATTATTACAGGTCTTCAATAAGTAGTGACCAGATGTTTTTGTTTTACTATGGATATCAATAGGATGATAATAGCTTTGTTGGGGGGGGGGGGGCGTATGCTATAGCATACACAATTCTTAACTTTTCATAAGGCTCACAATCGACTATGCAGTTAGAGGACCAGTGATTCTTTACCTATAACTGAACATTATTTTATAGAAAGCCTATGTTAAAATGAAAAACTACCCTATTCATTATCATTAAAATGGCTTCTCCAAGGCACTCCTGACTGTAGTGACTTCTACAACATGTGAAATCCATGAAGGCACTGTGCTTCAGACAGTTCGCACCTGCTACAATATTTACTTAGCCAGTAGAAACCTGGTGAACAGACTGACAGCCAAGGCAACCCTAACCCAGATGCTCAATGTCATCTTCAGTCGCATGGAAGCTCAAGCTGTGAGTTATACCTATAGAGATGTTTTAGAGAATCCAAACATTTTAATTCTTGTCATTAATTATGTTCTTTTTGAAAATATCTTTTAATCTGCTTCAGAAGATTAAGATGTACAGTCATCC
This sequence comes from Omphiscola glabra, assembly GCA_964017045.1. Taxonomy (NCBI): domain Eukaryota; kingdom Metazoa; phylum Mollusca; class Gastropoda; family Lymnaeidae; genus Omphiscola; species Omphiscola glabra. The sequence goes on along the minus strand of OZ024796.1, from coordinate 50,028,455 downwards.
CTCATCTATTGTGGATGTTAGTTCCAGACACAAACACACGCCCATAGATAAAAATCTGTGAAGTTAAAACCTTATATCATTAAACCATCTTGTTGGTTTGTCTGTCCAGTGTAATTTTTTTTGTTTACACTTGTGACTCGGTGAGCAAGCTAAGTTCATGGTCACATTTAAGTTGTGTCAACATAGATTGCGCCTACTTCGTTCAGTGAATGGTGGGAGAAGTGGAGGAGGGGGTTGATAGGGTAGGTCATTTAAGAGCTGTATGATTTTGTGAATTTTTATTTTCTTTAAAAGGGTAAATAATACCTCTTTTGTTGAAGATGTACAATTTAAAATTTTAATACTATAAAGTAGCAAATAAAATGTATAAAAGAAAATTTAAAAAAAAAAAAAGACTTTCTATCAAACACAAGTTAAAACTAAAATAGAAAATAAATTTAAAAAATTCAAAATGCATTACGCAAGGGACTGCAGAAGTGTAGATGAGCACTCAATGTAGCCAACGGATTTGAATTTAATGCAGGGAAAACTTAAATATTTTTTATTAATTTTTAAAAATAACTCCTTTACAGTTCCTTTATATTTTAAGAACCTTTGCATAATGCATTTTATGAAATTTAAAAAAAAAGTTCTACTCTTTAGTCATTTAAGCTCATCTTTGATAACAAGTCTTTTATAAGCAGTTATTTTTATATTTATATATATTTTAAGGCTTTATCAAACTCTCCACATTCTTATAAACCTTTGCCCATACCTTTCTCTTATAAACACTTCCTATGTTCTAAAACACTTTCTACACTCTTTAACCTACATAATTTTAACAACATATAAATATATAGCCAAAAATCTGCAATACAAATACAAAATTAGATTTGTACAGGTAAAAAATGTGCGAAAAATAAGCTGATGTGATGCGAGAGACTACTGTAATGTAGATTAATGTAAGATCAAAGGATTTAGCAGAAAAATGCCATGTCCCATTAATTTTGATGAGGTAACATTTAAAGTCAACTCATTTCATTTTTGTGATTTCTTCTTAGTCTGAAGATCAAAAGTCACAAGAGCGCACAGAGAGAGAGGATAGCAAGAAACTGGACATAGAGGTTGGTTGTTAAACAAACAGAAAGGAATTTGTCCAATTCTAGGATAAGTCTAAAATCATCTTGATATGCCTGTTTATATGTGATAAAGATAAGTTTCCTGACAGATAACTGTGGGTTTGTTTTTTTTAATTAAAATTAATTTATATGTTATGAAAATTATTATTTTCATTGGTCAAATACAGCGTACTGCTGAAATATTAGCGTACTGCTGAAATATTAGCTTACTGCTGAAATATTAGCTTACTGCTGAAATATTAGCTTACTTTTCTTACTTGCCAGGATTTTATTAGCTAGCTGACTTCTATAACTTATGCTAAATTTCAGGAGAAGAAGGAAAGTGTTGATGAAGGGGTCTCGGTCAACCATGAAGAGAATGGCATTGATGGAATAGAAGGACCTCAACAAGGTAATATCACTTTGTGTTTTTTTTCTAAGTTATCTTTTATTAAAGAGTTGACCTTAATTTTTGTTTCTTTTAAGAGCTGAATTTTTTATTTTTAATCCTGTTGCAATTTTAAAAATGGAATTGCTTTCGATTTTAAAAAAATCAAATTTGCAAGTAAATATTTTAGTGTCAATAAATGAAATTCATACTATTAAGAGTATAATTAACCAATTTCAAAATGTCGGACGTTCATTACATAGACTTATTTACTGAAAAAAATCAGTTCTACTGGGGTCAATGATAGCTTAAAATTTGAAATTTCAACAACACTGAGAACGTAACGGCTATGCTCTGATGTTTGTTTAGCTCATTTCTATTTGTATTAAACTCATTTTAGAGGAAATGGGTCAAGCAGAAGCAGCAGCCACCAACGGTACTCTGCCTTCTAGGAGCGAAGGACCTGTAGACTCAGAGTCCATGACACCAGAATCACAAACAGCAGAAACTATTGTGTCCAGCATTCTGAGTGAAATTGTCCAAAATGTGGCAAAAGGTGAGGCATTTATTTTGATGTTTCAATTTTTATAAATTGAGCTGAAATGGTCTTGGCATCTTTCTTAAATTTTGTTTTGGCTTTAAATGCATCATTTTGTTACTTTTATTTGCATTTGTAGACCATAAATTACAATGTTAGTTTGAAACTAACTTTGTAAGATGAAATTTTCATGACTTGAAATAGATACCATTAATGAAATAAATTTTTAAATGAATATAAATGTTCTCAAGCATCAGGAATGTGCATGTATATCTATTTTAAACTGACCACTCTCTTGAACAATGGAATGCAGAAAGTCACATCTTATTTCAAAATACCACATCTGCATGCCAGTTTAGCAATGAAAAAGAAAATGTTACATTGAATCCTCTGATATTTTTATGGATTTAATTCAGATTTTTTTCCATCTGCCATTCAGTTGTTAGTGTTAAGGCAAAAAATGTTTAGGATTAGATGAAAACAGAACAGTTTAATGCATCCTTGCCTTTTGCTTTTTTAATAGTGTAATACATGAATATCTGCATGTGCTAGAACAGTGGTTCTCACCAACCCCTACCTACTTACCCCATTGTAAATAAACTGTGAACACTAGCTGGTTAAAGAAATGGAAGAGAAATGTCTTAGTTTGGGGATTGAACCAAGAAAAGACATAAACTTACAAACTGGAATCAACAACATAAAGAAAGAGGCTTCAATTTTAACACAATATAAACATGGCAGTATTATATATAAATATATATATAAATATCACCTGATCAATTTTACCTCAATCTAAACATAGCAGATATATTTGTTTGGGACAAATCTAATGTTTCCTATACTCACCTGGTCAATTTTACCACAATCCTGTTTATACCTGATCAATTTTAACATTAGGTGTGAGTTTTCAAGTCAAATTTAAAATACTTAAATATGATGACATGGAAATCCACTTACAACCCATGGTAACACATGCAAACTCAATGAATGAAATAAAATGGAATGCACTAAGTGGTTCTAACATGAACAAAATTAAAAGTTTTCCTAACTGGTCGTATCACATTATTGTTACCAGCTACTTGCAGTTTTGTTTATAAGTTTGGGTACAGGTATCATCTAGAGAGTCTGATAAAAATGATCTCTTGCTGAGATCAAGCCATGAATTTTATTTATTTCTGACAATCAAAATTGATTTCTAAAAACATATTCATTTCATTAACCAGTGCCCCCTATGGTATTCAAGTATCCCCAAGACCCACTGAGCAATTTAGCGTGCCCAGTTTTAGAACCACTGTGATGGGTCATGGGTGTTTCTTTGCAATCCTATGGAATGGCTTTTATTTTTACATTTTCCTCTTTTGTTTTTTTTTCTTTTTGGTTCCAATCACTGTTTTCCATCAGATCTTGATGGTGACATGCCTGAAGCCAATAATGGTGGGGCACCAACTGTTAGCCCCAATGATGTGTCTGTCAATGAAGTGGCTCAATTAAAAACAAACAGTGAGTTGACCCCATCAAATAACACAGCTGAAGAAGAGAGGTCCCAGGAAGCCCTGCCTTCACCTGTGTTGACCAGCTCTGCAGAAGGTGACACTTGTATACTGCCTTGCTGCAGCTTCTTTATGTCTTACTATTGAATGGTCAATTTGATTCTTAGCATGTTTGAGATTTTTTAAAGCTATTTCTTCCTATAACATGTTTGTCCACCATTTTGACATCCTGCAGTTAAATAAATAGGGATAAAACTTCAACCACAAGAATATTTTCCAAAATAGAATAAAAATACTCTTAGAATCAAAAGGAAACCTAATACTAAAGCATCTGTTTTTTAAATTTTGTTAAAGTCTTGTGCATGTAATTAATTTTTTTTTAAATTTTGAAATACGTTATATTTTTTAATTTAAAAATATTTTACATTTTGTGGTTGTCAGTTCTCTCAGCTAAAAACTTTTTACTATCTTTTGAACTACTATGAAATATTCATATTTGCAGTTACATAAGATGTAGTCTTAAGAATGTACATTAACTTTATTTTCTGCATATAAGAATATCTTTAAGGAATTTACCTCATGTTGGCCGTCACAGGGTTGCCATTGACATATATAAATGGAATTATTTTGAAATCATACATACAATTCTTAAAACTAGTTTGTTTTTTTCCAAGTTAATTAAGAAATGCTATTTATTTGTGTAAAGTAATTTGTCTTTGTCCAGGAACAGTTGCGTCCCCTGATGATAGTGCTGAGGGTGGAGAACAGTTCCATGGAGCATTTAGTCACATTCTACAGAAAGATGCATTTCTCGTGTTTAGAAGTCTATGCAAACTTTCCATGAAACCACTGGGAGATGGCCCGCCTGATCCAAAGTAAGATAGGTTGGGACATTGCACCATTGTGATATTAAACCACTGGGAGATGGCCTGCCTCATCCAAAGTAAGATAGGTTGGGACATTGCACCATTGTGATATTAAACCACTGGGAGATGGCCCTTCTGATCCAAAGTAAGATAGGTTGGGACATAGCACCATTGTGATATTAAACCACTGGGAGATGGCCCTTCTGATCCAGAGTAAGATAGGTTGGCTCGTGTGTTTTCAAAAAGTTCAATACCAGTTCCAATGTGATATTAAACAGTCGCTGCTGTGGTTTATCCACACCAAAGTTTGCTCTGAGATTTCATAAGCATTGACTTCATTTGAATAGACTCAATGTTCTATTGCATGTACATTAATATACTATTCTCGTTTTCCTCATCACCTTTTCCCATGTATCTGTTGCAAAAAGGATGAGAAAGATCCCCCCCCCCCCCCACCCACCCCCACCCCCCCAATAAATAATTACAATTTTCAACCCTATTAAAAACCTCAGTAATTTGCCAAAACGTGTTAGCAGCTTGTGTGTCCCACTCAACCATTGCTAACTTTATATTGTTAAATGTAAACATGTCTTTAGAATCAATGTAATTCAGTCCAGGATTTAAAAATGTTGTATTTTAAATACATTTTATCATAGCAATCCTAAACCTTTCCATCTACTCATCAGTGGACTGATACATCCAATAGACCTCCAGCAACAATTTGTTTTCCTGACTTTTCAGATCTCATGAACTGCGTTCCAAAGTGTTGTCACTGCAGCTCCTCCTCTCCATCCTGCAAAGTGCTGGCCCAGTGTTTCGCACCAACTCCATGTTTATCAACGCCATCAAGCAGTATTTATGTGTGGCCTTGTCTAAGAATGGCGTCAGCTCTGTCCCAGAAGTCTTTGAACTTTCCCTTGCTATATTTATTACTCTGCTTGCAAATTTCAAGCAACATCTCAAAATGCAAATTGAGGTTAGCCCTTAAATATTTCCTAAAGGCCTTTTTTGTTCTTTTTAAATTTCTTAACAAGATGTGATTAGTAAATGTCAGCTTTGATCAAATCCAATGCCCTATCTGGGCAACATTATCACTACCTCTGTGTTTATGTTTTGGACTGTTTTAGAACTTAGTAATATCTATTGTTAGTGTTAGTTCCAACTGTGCTATTATGTATTGTTATTTCCAACTGTGCTCTATCTATTGTTAGTTCCAACTGTGCTCTATCTATTGTTAGTTCCAACTGTGCTATTATGCCTTGCCCCAGTCAGCTTGTCTGTTCCTATGCTCTCTGTTCCCTGTTGTCAATGTTGTTCTCTGTATTCCAGGTGTTTTTTAAAGAGATTTTTCTCTACATCTTGGAGACCCCCAGTAGTTCGTTCGAGCACAAGTGGATGGTCATCCAGGCTCTCACCAGAATCTGTGCAGGTCAGTTGTCAACATGTCTTTATACTAGAGTGATTGATGTTAAACCACAGATCACTTTATATTAACATAATGCTATATTTTTCTCACCAGAATCTGTGCAGGTCAGTTGTCAACATGTCTATACTAGAGTGATTGATGTTAAACCATAGATCACTTTATATTAACATAATGCTATATTTTTCTCACCAGAATCTGTGCAGGTCAGTTGTCAACATGTCTTTATACTAGAGTGATTGATGTTAAACCATAGATCACTTTATATTAACATAATGCTATATTTTGAACCATCATTGAGTAGCGATTACGTTGTTGTTGTTTTTTCAACACTTCCATTTGCTTACATTTGAACCATCGTTAAAAGATTTTATAAAAACTTTCTCAATGGTGCTCTTCGATTCTAACAAAAGTATGCATGACTCAGTTATTGACCATTTTGCACATCTTCCTTCCCTAGATGCCCAAAGTGTTGTGGATATTTACCTTAACTATGACTGTGATTTGGCCTTAGCTAACATATTTGAACGCCTTATCAATGACCTATCCAAGATAGCTCAGGGGAGGCACGCACTGGAACTAGGTTTGCTTATCATTTTTACTTATTCTTATTTCACATGTTGTGTGATTCAGCATTTATTTATTTTTAAATTGGAGATTCTTGAATCCTTTTACTAACTGTTAATAGGGTTTTGTTTTTAAAGATACAGAAACAAAAATTTGAATGGAATAAAAACACAGGATAAGGCAAATTACTGGCTGCTAATTTGTTATTGGTAGTCATTGTACAGTGCAATTCTAGGTTGTTGCTTTATCTATTGTCAGAAATGACAAAGCATCACCTTACCTACATAACAAAACTATATATGTACATCACAATGGCTGGCACATGTGCAACATTGTAGTTTTAATCATTACATATCATATTAAGTCCTTAAAATGGTGGTCTATGGCCTCGTACCAGTCCACACGCCCTAAGCAGAGTTTTAACTATAGCCTTGTACCAGTCCACAAGCCCTAAGCAGAGATTTAACTATGGCCTCGTACCAGTCCACACGCCCTAAGCAGAGTTTTAACTATAGCCTTGTACCAGTCCACACGCCCTAAGCAGAGATTTAACTATGGCCTCGTACCAGTCCACACGCCCTAAGCAGAGATTTAACTATGGCCTCGTACCAGTCCACAACACCTAAGCAGAGATTTAACTATGGCCTCGTACCAGTCCACACGCCCTAAGCAGAGATTTAACTATGGCCTCGTACCAGTCCACAACACCTAAGCAGAGATTTAACTATGGCCTTGTACCAGTCCACAACACCTAAGCAGAGATTTAACTATGGCCTTGTACCAGTCCACAACACCTAAGCAGAGATTTAACTATGGCCTTGTACCAGTCCACAACACCTAAGCAGAGTTTTAACTATGGCCTCGTACCAGTCCACACGCCCTAAGCAGAGATTTAACTATGGCCTTGTACCAGTCCACAACACCTAAGCAGAGATTTAACTATGGCCTTGTACCAGTCCACACGCCCTAAGCAGAGTTTTAACGTTTCAAATGTTTGTTATCGGCTGACTGCATTACCTCCTAATTCTCCTGAAAAAAAAATGTTGAATTGCAAAATCAACTTGAAACAAAAAGCTGACGCCACGTGCTTCACTCAATTCATTTTGTCTCATTATTTCTGTTTAATTCAAGCTTCCACATACCTTGTTCAACTCTATCCTTAACACTGCTTGAACGCAGTCCTTAACACTGCTTGAACGCAGTCCTTAACACTGCTTGAACGCATTCCTTAACACTGCTTGAACGCAGTCCTTAAAACTGCTTGAACACAGTCCTTAACACTGCTTGAACGCAGTCCTTAACACTGCTTGAACGCAGTCCTTAAAACTGCTTGAACGCAGTCCTTAACACTGCTTGAACGCAGTCCTTAAAACTGCTTGAACGCAGTCCTTAACACTGCTTGAACGCAGTCCTTAACACCGCTTGAACGCAGTCCTTAACACTGCTTGAACGAAGTCCTTCATTTTTTAGACTTTTATTATGCTGATGTGTTTTTTTTTTAATCTTCTATTTACATTAAAAAATTTAATCAAATAATTTTTCATTAAAACAATGTAAATAAGCCACAGTTATTGTTGAAAGATATTTCTGTTAGCCACTAAATACAATCTGAATAAACTGTGTGGTTGTGTTCAAGTCAATTTCTATATTAGGCAATATTTCAGCTAATCCTTAAACTTGCAACAGTATTGAAGAGATGATTTAATTCTTTGATTGGCTGTATCTCAGGTGCTACACTGAACCAGGAGAAGAGCATGAGAATCAAAGGCCTTCATTGCTTGGTGTCCATTTTAAAATGTATGGTGGAGTGGAGCAAAGACCTGTACATCAATCCTCACTCACAGTCCAACTTAGGTACAGTAGCAGTCTAACTTGGATACACTAACAGTCCAACATAAGTAGAGTAGCAGTCCAGCTTAGGTACAGTATTAGTCTGACTAGGGTAAAATAGCAGTCCAACTTCTTAGACAGAGTAGCAGTCCAGCTCTCAAATTGTCCTGTTCTTGCAATTATCATGGGCTGCTCAGGACAATGCTCCTCCTAATAATTAAATGTCACGAACAATGCTGACTTTTAGTCTTATAATTGTGTGTAATCATTGGTAAATTAGGACAGTGATCCTCAGATTAATTAGATATCGGCATTGCGGAGTCTTGTTCTGGAAACATAGATCATGGGGTCTGCGAATTATATCCTGCTATGCTCTGCCAACTCTTTTTGTATGGCCTGAAAGCTAAGAATGGATTTGTATTATCAAATTCTTTCAAACTATTCACCATGTAAGAATCATCTGTGTAGTTCCTACACATGTATAGCGTTGCATTTTCAAGCTGTTTAATGCGCTCAGGTCTATGGAGCATTCTCACTTAAGTTCCTAATTTAAATTTCCCGTCTCTAACCTACAATTGCTTCAAGCATTTATGTTTAATTGTGCATTCATCCGTCCAGTGTAATGGTGGTAACATAAACTTACACGACTAATGGCCAAGTTAGACATGCACATTACTAAATGTGTGCTCACAACCCCCAATATGTTATAATGTGTAACCACTTTCAATTTTTCACAAATATGACAGAAATCATCTGTCATCAATTTTAAGATTTCTTATTGTTTGATTGTAAAATGCACTCATTGACTCATTGTTGCAGGATAGAAAATTTGAACTATTGTTTTTATTTTGAACATGATGTTTTGATAAAGCGTTTTCATTACTGTTTATGTTGTAGGCCAGGACAGTAAACCATTCACAGAGACTGACAATGATTCAGGTAGTGGGACGATGACCAGCTATGGCAGCACTAACTCTCTGAGCTCCACCTCCAGTGCACCCACTACAACAACTCTTGGGGGCGGCTCGGCTCCTGGCAATGTTCCTGCTGACAATCCAGAGCAGTTTGAGGTCCTCAAGCAGCAGAAAGAAGTCATGGAGATAGGTATTGAGCTGTAAGTTCTAATAATTTTTTATTGTTCACTGAGCTAAAAGAGTTTGTTTTTTAAATATCACTATATCTAGATAGTAGATTAAATCTAATAAAGAACAAATTTGGAGAATTCATTTTAAAACCTTTCATTGTGTATGGTAGCATTTGTACACTAGCATTTGTACACTAGCATTTGTACAGTAGCATTTGTACAGTAGCATTTATACAGTAGCATTTGTACACTAGAATTTTACACTAGCATTTGTACAATAGCATTTGTACAGTAGCATTTGTACACTTTAAAAAAACTCCATTTTCATATTTTTTTGAGTAACCAAGTACAAATGTATTTAAGCAGCAGCAAGTACATTTGGCTCTCAAACGAAAATCTTTTAATATCAGTAAATTGAATGAACAGGTGATGAGAAAGTAGAAAAACAACTTGTAAAATACACCGTTTTTGTGATGGATTAGACAGTGTTACTTTGTTACGGTTATGGTAAAGTTTGACATCTGTATTTCTTGAACAGATTCAACAAGAAACCTCTAAAAGGTATTCATTACCTACAGGAACAAGAGATGCTGGGCAAGTCACCAGAAGATATTGCTGAGTTTTTCCATAATGAGGAGAGATTGGACAAGGTATACGTCATTACCACAGAGTCAACATCAGAATTAGAATTGATAAGTCACCCAACTGGAGAACCTATTGTATCCATTGTAATATTTATAGATGTAATGTGTTTATAAATGTAAGATCAAACAAGTTGATAATGTTTGGCTTTGCTCTTTTCAGACAGCTGTTGGTGATTTTCTTGGGGAAAATGAAAAGTAAGCTTCTATATTTAATATTTTATTTTTAACATACCATAATTTGTTATACCTGATTAAGAATTTGAGATATTTTCTTTGGATTTTCCCTTTTTCATTTTTTTCTTTATTAAATTTGTACCCCACAATCAGAAAACATTAAAAATAAATAATTTCTTTTGTTTAGATTGCACAAGGAAGTGATGTACGCATACATTGACCAAATGGACTTCGTAGACTTAGATATCGTATCTGCGTTAAGAAAATTTCTAGAAGGTTTTAGACTACCTGGTGAATCCCAGAAAATCGACAGGCTCATGGAAAAATTTGCCTCGAGATATTACGAATGTAACCAAGGGTAGGTGCAAGTTATTTTATACCATTCTTCTGCAACCTTTTAGTAATTTTGTCCCAAAGTAGGATTTCTACTTCATTCAGCCTGCCAATAACCTATAAACCTACCTTATAAGTAGAAGATGCATTTATTTAGTATTATTTTTGGTATGGTTGTCATTGAAATTTGCCCTGTATGCTGTAAGATGGCACTGGTTGTCATTGAGTGTTGCCCTGTATGCTGTAAGATGGCACTGGTTGTCATTGAAATTTGCCCTGTATGCTGTAAGATGGCACTGGTTGTCATTGAGTGTTGCCCTGTATGCTGTAAGATGGCACTGGTTGTCATTGAAATTTGCCCTGTATGCTGTAAGATGGCACTGGTTGTCATTGAAATTTGCCCTGTATGCTGTAAGATGGCACTGGTTGTCATTGAAATTTGCCCTGTATGCTGTAAGATGGCACTGGTTGTCATTGAGTGTTGCCCTGTATGCTGTAAGATTGTAGACCACTGCTCTAAATTATGACAATTAATATACATGAAAAAATTCTTTATTTTGTTAAATATTTGTATGGTTCTTCTTGGAATGTTAGTAAATAGATTGAGTGTAACATATAGAGACAAGAAAATACAGTGTGTAAAAAAATGCATTACTTAACCTTTAACGATTACGTGCCTGTGAAAAATGTGTTCTCATTGACAGTTGTTTTTGGAAATGGGCCTCTCAATGCAGGAATAAGTATTCATAGTTGAGAATTATTTTCACTCGTACGTAAGTGATTGTAAAGGGGTACTGTGGTTGAAACAAAGGTGGCAGAGCAATTTGGAGAGAAATATAAAAAAATAATTACCTACCGTATATACTCATATAATCCAAGAAACTTTAGCCATAAACTTCATTTTAAAAGGCAGAGTCGACTTACCCATGGGTGAGTGCTTGTTGCCGTGGAATTTTGTGTGTTGAATGGTGGGGCATGTCCATTTACCGGTAGTGCAAGTTGCTTTACCAGTAGCTGTACGTTGACCTGGGTACAAATAAACACAGAGAAAATCAACTGTTGATGCTTGACTGATGAAACCAAGCCACATGGGTCATCGCTGACTTTTAAAATAAGCTTCAAATACTTTCCATTTGCAGATTAGAGATTTTTGCCAGTGCCGACACTGCATACGTGCTTGCATTTTCTGTCATAATGTTGACAACTGACCTCCATAATCCTCAGGTATTTATTATTATTAAATATTAAGTTAACATGCTTTTCAATCTAACAAGACACAGATAATAAGTTATATAATTAATTCAATATTTTGAAAGGTTTAAATTTTGCCATGTCACATTAATTATTATATTTTTTCACATTAATTATTTTTTTGATTTTACAAATATATTTTCTTCCAACAAATAGACTACTATAATTATTGGCTATATATAGATAATGATCCATAAATGCTAATTATATAATTCATGTTTTAATATTTATTTTGTTAGCATTTGGTTTGAAAATAGGAAACTAAAAAGTTTAGAAAATAAAATTTGTAAAAGATATTTATTTTTTATTAAGATAATATTCTTTTATTGATCCAAAAAAATGGAAATGTGTTTTGATTACTTAGTACATGATCAGTTTTAACATATGTCTAATCACTGTGATAAAGATAACAAGTTTAAACCAGAACAATTTAAACCGAATAGCTTGATATACATCTTTTTAAAAAATACACTGTGGCTTATTTTCATGTAGGTAAAACCCAGCTCTAAGATGACCAAGGAACAATACATCCGCATGAACCGGGGTATCAATGACAGCAAGGACCTACCTCCTGACTATCTCTCCGCCATCTATGACCAGATAGCAGGGAAGGAGATAAAAATGAAAGCACACAGTGGCGGGATCAAACCCAATACATCGGCCAGTAAGATGTGAAATCATTTAATTGCTACTAAGTTGTATGTAGAACAACAATTTTATTCTTAATTTTTTTTTTTGAAAACTGAAATCTAAAACTAATTTAAACTATTTTATGATTCTATTCTTTTTTTCCTTCTATAGCTTGTAAGTTTTTCTCTTTTGAAATTATCCTGTAGAAAAAATTATTATTTAAAATATATTTTTATGCTTTTAATTTTATCAAGCTGAAGAATTTTTGTCTTCTCTTTGCTCAACGATGTAAGGATTGGTTTAAAAATTTAACTTTTAACAAATGTTTTTGATAGATTGCACCCGTTTTAAAAATCGAAATTAATCTGAAACAAAAATAGCAGTTCATAAATGTATTCTCATTAACAGAAAATAAATGATATTATATTAGGGACTGCATTCTAAACAGAGACAGAGAGAACTACATTTTGATCACAATCTTCCAATACATAAATTTTTAATTTCTATTTGTTATTTCTTGTTTTGTCCTGTCTGCTGAAAAAGGCAATCAGCCGAAACATCCTTGTAAATCATGCTATCATTTTTTTTCAAGGCCAAACATATCTTGATACACTGTTTATTTTTAAAAAATTATAAATACATACTGTTTTCTTATACCAGTTTGGGGGAATAATTTGACTTTCTTTTCTAGAAGACATCACATCTGACAAACAAAGACGTCTGCTGTACAATTTGGAGATGGAACACATGGCCCAGACAGCCAAGGCTCTGATGGAAAGTGTCAGCCATTGTCAGGTCAGCTTCACCAGCGCCACTCATCTGGAACATGTCAGGCCAATGTTTAAGGTAAATGCTATTTGACTCTTGCCATTTAAATCTTTGGCTTATTCTAAATAATTGAAATTGACAAATATTATTAAGTAGCTTTATTACAAAATTAAATTCGAATGCATTTATTTTTTATTATAATATCTTTAACATGTTACTTTTATGTGCCAGCTTGCCTGGACGCCTTTCTTGGCAGCCTTCAGTGTTGGTTTACAGGACTGTGATGACAATGAGATAGCTCTGCTCTGTTTGGATGGAATACGTTGTGCTATTCGGATTGCTTGCATCTTTCATATGGAGGTGACATCAGAGTTTGCAAAATAAAATTTTACCAATTACATTGCAACCATTTCTTTGTCTTAAAATTATCTCATAACTCTTTTTTATAATTAGATAAATAAATAGTGGAATAATTTATGTTATAAAAAAAAAGGAAATGAGTAAAACAAAGTATGGGGAAAACCAGAAAAAAGGAATGCAACAAAATAACGAACGTGTCAGCAGGAAGCCTTCATCAGCGAACAAACAATAGGAAAAACAGAATTAAATTAAAATAGCACTTAGCTGAAAAGTAGTATTTGAGAGAGCAGCAAAAGAATTGCGTTGCTTTCCCTTTTTTCAGGTTTTCCCATATTTTTTTTTACTCGTTGCCTATTTTGCTAACCTGATTGCAATATATGTTGTATAATTTGATAAATTAGGTAAAGTGCAATCATCTTGTTTTGTGGGCACCTGAATGAAACTTAGTGATTTAAGAACTTGCTTGGCATTGTTCAACTTCTTAAAACTATGTGGGACATTTTTAAATCAAATTTCCAACCCAACGTTTCAGCTTGAAAGAGATGCTTATGTGCAAGCCTTGGCAAGATTCACTTTGCTGACCTGTGCCACACCCATCACAGAAATGAAGACCAAGAACATTGACACAATCAAGACTTTGATATCTGTCGCCCATACAGATGGCAATTACCTGGGAAAGTCTTGGCTTGAGGTCAGTATCAGAAGACATGAGACTTCTATTGTAACATGAGATTGTCCAAACATGAGTTAATGTTAAAAGAAGGAAGAGCAGCACCTAAGGGATTATTTACAGTTTACAGGTTGTTATTGGAAACTCTAATATCCAAATATTGATATAGGGCCTGTGTCACTGTATAAAATGCAGTACAACTATTTGGGCACCATGGTGCTTTTGATGAGAGAAGGTACCGCTCATATATTATTGCCGTACTGGCCTCCTTATGTTTCCTAGACCAGGGGTCACCAAACCACAGCCTTCGGGTCGGGACGGTACTTGAACTTGCTTGTAAGTATTGTGCAGAATGATTATCTGGCCCGCGCTCGTTATTTTTTCCGTTATCCAGCCCGCTGTGAAAAAAGTTTTGTGACCCCTGGCCTAGAAAATCTGTTACAGCGCCCTAAAAACAAATAGTTGAAAATACATTTTTTATCTCTGTTAGCGAGTCTGCAAGAAATTTCTAAAACATTTTTTATCTCTATTAGCGAGTCTGCAAGAAATTTCTAAAACATTTTTTATCTCTATTAGCGAGTCTGCAAGAAATTTCTACAACATTTTTTATCTCTATTAGCGAGTCTGCAAGAAATTTCTAAAACATTTATTATCTCTATTAGCGAGTCTGCAAGAAATTTCTAAAACACTTTTTATCTCTATTAGCGAGTCTGCAAGAAATTTCTAAAACATTTTTTATCTCTATTAGCGAGTCTGCAAGAAATTTCTAAAACATTTATTATCTCTATTAGCGAGTCTGCAAGAAATTTCTAAAACATTTTTTATCTCTATTAGCGAGTCTGCAAGAAATTTCTAAAACATTTTTTATCTCTATTAGCGAGTCTGCAAGAAATTTCTAAAACATTTTTTATCTCTATTAGCGAGTCTGCAAGAAATTTCTAAAACATTTTTTATCTCTATTAGCGAGTCTGCAAGAAATTTCTAAAACATTTTTTATCTCTATTAGCGAGTCTGCAAGAAATTTCTAAAACATTTTTTATCTCTATTAGCGAGTCTGCAAGAAATTTCTAAAACATTTTTTATAAATATGGCTTGACCACATTTTTGTATTTACTTTCTTATTTGAACAGTCAGAAAAGTCCTAACTAAAATTTATTTCTTTTATTAGATTCTTAGGTGCATTTCCCAACTTGAACTAGCTCAGTTAATAGGCACAGGTGTGAAGACAAAATACATTGCCAGTGGTCCTCACTCTAGTAATCCAGTGGAGGCACATGATCCTGAAGGTAACCTTTGATTTCTTACTTAAAATGTTTTTTTAGATGCGCAAGTTGTGAAAAAAACATATTGACATCTTTGAAAAATATTCACTTGTTGAAATAAGTTTGACTTGAAGCAAGAAATATAGTGAATATAACCATTCTTTGTCCTTTTTCTTTAGCCATTGTTAAAGGAAACATGGGTCACATGGACAGGCAAAGACTTGCCAACTTCCAGGAAACAGTAGGGGAGACAAGTTCTCAGAGTGTTGTAGTGGCAGTGGACAGGATATTTACTGGCTCCGTGAAACTTGACGGGGATGCAATAGGTGGGTCACGCAAATCTTTAAAATAAGAATCATGCAGCAAGAAGAACCTTTTACACTGCTCTGATGTTTACACTGCTCTGATCTTTACACTGCTCTGATGTTTACACTGCTCTGATCTTTACATTAATAAGTTAATGATGATGAAAATAAAATTGACACATTTCTCTGATTCATAAATTTATAAAGATTTATTTTCTTGTGATCTGAAAAAAAATCAACTATTTGGAAAGTCATTAATGTTATTAACTGGCCAGGTGTTAGAAATATTTAACTGTAACTTGTATCAAACTTCTTCTTCTGACAGTGGAGTTTACCCGAGCATTATGTCAGGTCTCAATGGATGAGCTTGCTAGTACAGCCCACCCACGTATGTTTAGTTTGCAAAAAATTGTGGAAATCTCTTACTACAACATGGGTCGTATCCGTCTCCAATGGTCACGTATTTGGCACTATCTCAGTGATCATTTTAATAAGGTAAGTGACTCATCAAACTTTGGGACTATCTTCGTGTTCTTTACAAAGTCAAGCGTCCCAATCACATGAACCCATGTCAAGTTAGCATTTTTGGATAAGTTTATTTAAATTAATGATAAAATGATAATCTTTTTTATGACTATTGCTGTTATGTAGGAGACATTTCTCACAGGAGCTTGATGTTCTATTCTTGTGTACAGGTCGGATGTAATCCAAGTGAAGATATTGCCTTCTTTGCTGTGGATTCCTTGCGTCAGCTGTCGATGAAATTCATTGAGAAAGGAGAGTTCGCCAACTTCAGATTTCAGAAAGATTTCTTGCGTCCATTTGAGCATATCATGAAAAGAAATAAGTATGTGATAGCAGCACGTATAAGTGTAAAATTACCGTTGGACAGAGTTACGGCTTTATTGTTGCTGTGTTCTAAATCTAATTCTACCTAAGTTATAGTGAGTTAATTTTTCAACGGTAAATCTTGTTTAATAGGGTCTATGGTTTGGTTTTTTATTTGTTTTTTAAATTTTAGGGCACTGCTTTTTTTTTTGTTATTAACATTTATTATTTATTTTTGTCTGTTTGTTGTATATTTTGGCCTGTTTTTCTGCCCCCGTCCAGATCACCAGCCATCCGTGACATGGTGGTGAGGTGTGTTGCCCAAATGGTCAACTCACAGGCTGCAAACATCAAGTCTGGATGGAAAAACATTTTCAGTGTTTTCCACCTTGCTGCATCTGATCATGATGAAGGCATTGTAGATCTATCATTTCAGACCACAGGAAAAATTATATGTGAGTTAAATACAACTCTTACTTCAGTCAATTATTAAAGGAATAATGAGGAAGGGACATTTTCGAAGAGTTTTCATTAATATTCCCTTGATAGATTGTTTAAGCATGAAACCGTATACATTTTTCAAATTAATATTTTTTATTGAATCTCTTTTGTATGAGCATATACGAAAAAAATTTGACAATATTTTGACTGCTGGCAAATATTTATCTGTTTCGTTTGTTCCCATTCCAGTAAACGTGTTTGAGAAACATTTTGCTGCAATCATCGATTCATTCCAAGATGCAGTCAAGTGTCTCTCAGAGTTTGCCTGCAATGCTGCATTTCCTGACACAAGTATGGAGGCCATACGGCTAATCAGAAACTGTGCCAAGTATGTGGCAGAGAAACCTAATGTAAGTAGACATCTCAAAAACTCTTGAGGGGGGGGGGTGTCGTCAAATGTCTTTTCTTATCCCCCAAAACACAAAATTCTTTTTCTCTATAAATATAACTCTTTATTTCCTTTGTTGTCTGATCAGTGAGGCTCCCATTCAATACTGGTTTTTTTTTTCTTTTTTTTTTTTGCACCAGACTTGTATTTTCTGAGAAAATATGAAATAGTATTAAAGTTATTGCAAACCTGTTTACCCTCAAACTCTTAAAATCTAACAATATCATCACAAAATCGTTCAATTAATTATCTAATAGTAAAAAGTA
Organism: Omphiscola glabra; assembly: GCA_964017045.1. NCBI lineage: Eukaryota > Metazoa > Mollusca > Gastropoda > Lymnaeidae > Omphiscola > Omphiscola glabra. The sequence goes on along the minus strand of OZ024796.1, from coordinate 50,010,792 downwards.
AACATACATTAAATATAATTATAATGTATACACCTTAAAATTGTAAATTATATGTCAAAATGGTCAGAGTAAACAGGTCTGTTATTGTAGCTTTTCTGTTAAATAGGTATGGATAAGAAATAAGCTGTTCATATCATTTTGTATCAAATTGTTAAATAGTAAAAAAAAAAATGGGAAAAATTCCTTTTTTATCTATCAGATTTAATAATTGCACTTTATATATGAACTTAGGCTTGATTTTTCTGACATATTTCAGATGTTCAAAGAGCACGCGGGAGAAGAGATTTCTGTGCCTGAAGAAGACAGAGTTTGGGTGAAAGGATGGTTCCCTGTCTTGTTTGAGTTGTCGTGTGTAATCAACAGGTGTAAGCTGGATGTAAGGACAAGGTAGGCTCACATTTTATTCAAGGGACTCTATTTGTACATCTGTAATGACAAGGTAGGCTCACATTTTATTAGAGGGACTCTATTTATACATCTGCAGTTTTTTTATTTTTGGATTAAACGAACATGCAACTAAGAGTAGCCTCTTCCCAGGACATGATGTGTAAGAAGGGCAACTCCAAGCAATGCATTTCAGTGGAGTCCTCATTTTGTTTCTTTCATATTAAAAATATATGGATCCATTTTGTTGCTGAAAAATTCTAATTTAGAAAGTAACTTGAGAGCGCTTAATTTTTAAGTGGGGGTAAATTTACCATTTTTCTGAAATAATCTATTAATCGGGATACCATTGTAATATTATTATTAAGGATGGTAATGTATCAGATTTTTTGGCAAACCCGTTATCAGTTTTCTGAAAACCATTTTAAACCGTTTTTGGGTTTTCAAATGCATTCCCAATTATTTCCTACATGTTTTATATTTTATGAAACTAAAGTAGCAGTTATAAATTTAACATATTACTAATAATTATTGACTACCTATATTATAATTATACCATATGTTGTTTTTTTGTTGTTTTTTTTATGTTTAAATATTTATTAAATAATAAAAATGTATGATTTTTTTTTTTAAAGTTCTTTTTAAAATCTATTATTTTGTGAAAATCAACAACTGGTTATCGGTTTCAAAACCAATAACTTAAAATTCAATTATTGTTTAACATCCTGTGTTGTCCATCAACAGGGGCCTGACTGTCATGTTTGAGATTATGAAGACTTATGAAGAAAACTTTTAATGCCATGTTTAACATTTTGTGTTGTCCATCCAAAGGGGCCTGACTGTCATGTTTGAGATTATGAAGACTTATGGAGAAAGCTTTCAATACCATGTGTAACATCCTTTGTTGTCCATCCACAGGGGCCTGACTGTCATGTTTGAGATTATGAAGACTTATGGAGAAAGCTTTCAATCCCATTGGTGGAAAGATTTGTTCAAAATAGTTTTCCGTATCTTTGACGTCATGAAGCTTCCTGAACAACAAAATGAGGTTTGCAAACACTTGAGCACTATCCTTGATTTGTGGGCTGATATTTTTTTACCAAAGTTAACAAGTCTTTAAATAAATCTGGATATGGGAGCTAATTCCTTCGGTTTGCTTAAATAAACTTTCTTCATTTAATAAGCATACATTTTCTTTAATTAATTTTTTTAAAACGTTTGTTTAGTCTAATGCATCAAATAAATATTTACAAATTTATTTAATAATGACAATTTTAAATGAAATTTGTTCTTGTTTGAATTGCAATGTGAGGACTATTACTATTAGAAACTTAATTAATTAAAATTTTATGAATAATTAATTTTTCAGCATTATTTTAAGGGTAATGAAAGTAAAGTAACAACATATCTTGCAAACTAAGAAGAGTACTACAAATAAAAATTTAATGAATAATATGAGTAGAAATAAATTCATATAACTTATTTAAAGGTACTTTGAAAAATCTAGGCGGCTCAAGCCTCAAAATGGATTTGGTATGGAGCCATGATCAAACAACATAATATTAGATTAGTTAATTAATCACCTTTCAAATTGACGGCAAGAGATTGTGTGACAATCATTTTACATGTGGGAATTTTTATTATATTTTAAGTCAAATGCCCCAAATAAAATCTCTACACACCAATTTATATCAAAATCATGTGTCATATGTGTGAATCTTTCTGTCACATTTGACTTGTTGAAAACCACGGAGCCAGAGTTAAATAAGATTCTGACAGAAGCATCTGTTTAGCCATGCACTAATGATCAGTTCTTGTCCTGTTTAGCCTTGCACTAATGATCAGTTCTTGTCCTGTTTAGCCTTGCACTAATGATCAGTTCTTGTCCTGTTTAGCCTTGCACTAATGATCAGTTCTTGTCCTGTTTAGCCTTGCACTAATGATCAGTTCTTGTCCTGTTTAGCCTTGCACTAATGATCAGTTCTTGTCCTGTTTAGCCTTGCACTAATGATCAGTTCTTGTCCTGTTTAGCCTTGCTCTAATGATCAGTTCTTGTCCTATTTGAAGCATCTGTTTAGCCATGCCCTAATGATCAGTTCTTGTCCTGTTTGCAGAAAGCTGAATGGATGACAACTACATGCAACCACGCCCTCTATGCAATTGTAGATGTTTTCACACAGTATTATGAGCAGTTATCACCCCTGTTGTTGACAGACCTTTATCAAATGTTGCAATGGTGTGTGGCTCAGGATAATGAACAGCTGGCAAGGTAATGACGCTATTTTTAAAATGAGGATTTTTTTCTCTTCAAACATTTTTTATCAAAAACTATGTCCTATAAAAAATATAAAATTTAAAAATTATTTATTTTTTAAAAAAATATGGTGACTTTTTTTCATTTCAATTTTATAGCATTTTTCATGGTCATGAAGAAGTTTTGATTGATTTAGACGAGTTTCCCGATTTTATCTTGATAGGTCTGGCACCAACTGCCTAGAGAACCTTGTCATTTCTAATGGAAGTAAATTTTCATCTGATGCCTGGGACCAAACCTGTAGTTGTATGCTTGACATTTTCAAGTCCACCATCCCACACAAGTAATTAAATGAATCTTTTTTTCATGCTTTTATAGTTGAAGTTTGACTTACAATTTTGTACATAGTTCTGCTTTCATTGACTAGCTACTTAAAATACAAATGATTCATCATCATTCTGATCTGGAGCCATTTGGGCGTGTATCCTTTGGCCTGAGGCTCAGATGTGGACATTGGCATAGGTGGAAATAATAGTAATAGTAGTATTATACAGAGATTTTATTCTACATGTAGTTAATGTATCCATATAGTTTGCTCTATTAATTTTTTGAATAGAAAAAGTTTTAAAATATGCAGAAATAGAAGAATATTCCATATTGACATTATTTTCCCTCTATTTTCAGACTGTTGAGTTGGCAACCAGAATGTCTCTCAGATATCACATCACCTGTTCGGAATGATGCGCCTGTCATCTTAGACAATCACGTGAGAACGTTTGGCTTCTCATCAAACATTTTTTAGTTACCTGTTTGCCTGGTGCAAAGTCATCACTTCTAACTCTGATCACTATTGTCTGTTGATTTCATCACAACCACTTCAGTTTGGCATATTGGTTGCATAGCCAGGTTTACTTAGACATCAGACCCATATAGAATAGTTGTAACCAGATTGTACTTGATTCCTTCCTTCAATGATTGCTCTAACTCTAACAATATACGTGTTCATGCTGCAGGACGACTACCATTCTGAGACGGGTCGTATTGGTCGGGCTGAGAGCATACAGAGTGTTCATAGCGCTGTTTCACAAGAGTGGCAAGAACAGAGGCCTATCAAGAGTAAGTCCAGAGGGATGGCATTTTTAAATAGGTTTTGGTAATTTCTATGATGTTTAGAAGATAAAATTGGTAGAGCTCTGGCTTAAAAACACGTGGTTCTCAAAAAGTTCATCAATGTTTTTCAACATTTTGATGTCATAAAATGAAAGAATATGAATTGTATTTTGGTCATTTGACCCCATGTGATTCCATCCATCATATTGAATCAAATAATTTGATTGAACACTGCTACTCACTAAAATTGTCATATATTTCTTAACGCCTGAATTGTGTGTCTAAGAATTAAAATATTGAGTTCTAATGTGTTGCAAGAGAAAAAAGTTGAGATAGAAAAACAGCTTATGTAGATGATGTCGGTTGCTGCTTTGCTATGGACATTAATTTGTAACTTTTGTGATTGATCCATATGTTAAAATTATACATATTCTGTTAAGTTTAGAGGAACAAGTAGTTGACCTGTGAGGAATCAAAGTGCCCCAATGACTCAATGAAAGAGTCTCCATCACAAATCTCTTGCTGTACTTATGAAAAGCTAATCCAGATATTTTCCTTAACCCCACCCTCAATGCCCCAACTCCACTACCATTAGATATAAAAGCCTTGTTTATTTTAGTCCAACCAATAGAGAATGAGATATAAAAGCCTTGTTTATTTTAGTCCAACCAATTAGAGACAGAGAAGTAAATGCCTTTTTTATTTTTATTCCAAACAATAGAGAATGAGATATAAAAGCCTTGTTTATTCCCACCAATAGAGACTGCCAGTGACCAGCAGCTGTTCCAGGGCCTGTTGATCCGTTGTGTTGTGCAACTTGAACTCATTCAGACCATAGACAACATTGTTTTCTTCCCAGCTACAAGTCGGAGGGAAGATGCTGAGAATCTGGCAGTTGCTCAAGTATGAGTCCAAAATATATTTTAAATTATTCTTACACTTTGAAGTGCTCATACATTCCTTATTTCCAACAAGCTTAGCTTCTCAGATACAATTTGGTACAGGAGATTTATTTTAAAATGTAACGTCCTTCTATCATACATAATTACAATATATTCTGACTGGGTGATGGCTACAAAAAACATGATCATAATTTATTTAATAAGACAAACAACTAATTTTTTTGTTATAGGGAGGTGACAGTGACTCATTGACCGACTCCTACCATGAACATGTTGGAGATGAGCAAGGCATGTATCAATACTTGTCTTCTGGTCAACTGCTCTTGTTTGTTGACTGCCTGCTTGAGTCTCACAGATTTGCCAAATCTTTCAACTCTAACCATGAACAGAGGAACATTCTCTGGAAGGCTGGTAAGTGACCAAACATTCTTTGAAATGTTTGAAAGTGATGAAATAATTCCCCAAAACATCGGTAGGAGGTCATGGCTGAAGACAGAAATCTAATGTTTTGAAAATGTTGTAGTGCTTAATAAATTGGAAAAAAACTTGAGGATAATATCCTAATTCTTATATCTGATGTCAAAGGCAGTTTTTTTTTAAATGATGTTTTTTTATGGTAATAATGGGGAGAGACTGCAATCTGGTTAGAAATGTGTGAAACTAAGCATGGAAATACCTGAAAATAAGAATGTGTTCTTATTTTCAGGTTTTCCCATACTGTTTTGCTATTATCTATGCATTTTTAAAAATCTTTATTTTGAACTGATGAGAAAATACAACTGTTTTGTTGACTTACATTATAAAGTAGTAAGTTACTTTTAGGTGAAAGTACTCACCAGGAAAGTATCTGGCAGGAAAGTATCTGGCCAGGAAAGTATCTGGCCAGGAAAGTATCTGGCCAGGAAAGTATCTGGTCAGGAGAGTATCTGGCCAGGAAAGGTTCTGGCCAGGTTTGCTACTTTTAAAATTATTTGATTTTTTTTTTTTGCCATGTTTCCACTGAATGTAATCTTGTTGAATGGTTCAATGACCTTGTACATTGTTTACCAGGTTTCAAAGGCAAAGCCAAGCCCAACTTGTTAAAACAAGAAACGCAGAGCTTGGCCTGTCTCTTCAGAATTCTGTTCAGAGTCTATGACGATCACAATAGACAGACATCATGGCCTGAAGTGGAACAGAAGCTTTTAGGGTAATTTAGTGCTGCAAAGCTCCCCCGGGGCTCTAGTCGGCATGTCCGTCCCAAAAATGGCATGTCGACAAAGAGGCGTTTGCCACGAACCCCCTGAAACGTTACCCGGGGCACATGATCACCGTGTAGGGGACCTGAGCCGAAAGGCAAAGGTAACGCACGGAAACTGCGTTAGAAAGAGCACGGCTGCATGGTTTCCTACCAAATGCAATTGAAAATAACGTAGAAACAGGTCGGGATATGATTACAGTTGCCGCATGGATATGAGGCGAAGGAGTGTGGCGACCCTAGCCGATGATTCCAAATATGCAGTCTTGAGGGTACTGCTCCTAGGCAACCTCTCTTTTTATCACTTCCCAGCTGCGGTGTGAATTAGTCATGCCGCAGAAAACCACGTAAACCCTATTAGAGGGCGTCTGTTAACACCTACGAGTCCCCCCGGGGTGGGAAGGGGGGGCTTTAGAGACGTAAATTGTATCCACTCCAGCCCAAGGAAGTCCAGCCCGGTTGCTGTGTAAGCATCACCCCGACTGGCCAGGCGTCCCTTCTCTGATGCGGCCTCACTGGCATAGTCAATCGAGTGGAAGGGTGGGTGGGTCTGTCTCAGGGGCGGGGAGCCCTCAGCATGCCGCTTCGCGGCCTGACTGGAATAGAGACCACTGGGGGGGTGGTTGAATGCCAGTTGGGGGCGGTGGAGGTGTGCTGGGGAAGACTTTATGAGCCTCGGCTCGATGGTCTGCTGATTTTCTTAAGTAAGTTAGTTAGTTCGTGCTGCAAAGCTTGTACAATATTGAAAGGAAACTTGCTAACACACTTGCAAACTTATGAGAATGTGCTACCACACTTGCAAACTTGTGAGACTGTGCTACCACACTTCCAAACTTGTGAGACTGTGCTACCACACTTCCAAACTTGTGAGACTTTGCTACCACACTTCCAAACATGTGACTCTTCTTTAATTTACCACCTTATTAAGAATTCAAGTCTGTTCCCCATCTAATTTTTACACATATAACATGAAGAATATTTTTAGTACCATAACACAGTTCTTCAGATATTAATGACACAAACAGTTGGTGTAAATAAAACCATGTATATAATTTAATTTATACTTGTGTATGTTTTTTTGTGTTTTTTGTACTGATGAAAGCATTTTCCCGAAACATTTACTTGTGTATTCTGTATGATCAATATTAAAGCTGAATCTATATTGTTATTATTTTATTGACACCAACTGTTTGTGTCTCATTAATCTACTTGAAAGCTTTAGCGCAGTCCAGCACTCTTATAATTAGTTGATTAAATTTTATGGATATAAAACATTAGCACCATTTTTAAGGATTGGATATAATCCACACAAAAAACGACTGTTATAAGGATGTAATACACCAAGAGCACTATCAAATGTGACCTAATCAAATGAACCATAAATTTCTCACCCATTTCTTCACAGTGTTTGTAAAGAAGCCCTGGAGTATTTCCTGAATCTTCAGTCTGACAGTCATAGAGAAGCTTGGGGCAGTTTGTTACTGCTGCTACTCATACGATTGCTTAGGATGTCAGAAGACAGGGTAAGTCTAGCGTGAGTAGGGAAGATCTAACAGTGATATAATGACATTATCTATCACACTTAGGTTGGGACTTAAAACTGTGTGTTTCTGAGAGTTCATAGTGGGATGCTAGATTTGTAGTTAACTCTTTACGGCAGTGCTACTTCCGTACTTAATTTAGGAAAAGGGAAGTAACTCCATTTTGCAATTGATTTACATTTGTAAAATATTTTTTAAGCTGCTAAATATCAATAAATGTTAATGAATTAAGGACAAATGCATCAAAAAATGAATAAGGTTTAATAAAAATATAACATTAACTATTTTTAACTAAAAATGAGAGAGGTGTGTCGCTGCGCCTAAACCCCCAAAGGACACATTTAGACACATTTAGTTGGGAATAAGTTAATGGAATAAAAATTTAAGTAAAATTTCATTGAGGATTTTACCATCTCAGTGCAAGATAATAGTCAAGTCATCTAATAGTCAATAAGTTATTCAATTTTTAAAATACATTTAATAACGGTTCAACATAATCTTACATACATTTTGAGATGTTCTTGATAACATTTTTATTATGTGTATATCAACTGCCAATTTCAAAAGAGGTGTGCATCCTAAATTGTCACTTTGAAAAAATAAATAAATGTTACTTCAATGGATCACCTATTTAACTATTGCTACATTTCAGTTTAAAATCCACGCCAGTGCATATTTCCCTCTGCTGTGTGAGACGATTATGTTCCCCTTGAAACCTGAAATTGTTTCAACGTTACGGAAGTTTTTCCTGAGATTAGGACCAAGTTTTGGCATCACAGCCAAGTCGACATAGTAGCCAAAGGAAGATGTAAATTTTAGGGTCAAAGCTGTGAGATCAGATCAGCCCATTGTGATATCAAAGCTGTGAGATCAGATCAGCCCATTGTGATATCAAATATGTAATGATAAAAGTGATGTAAAGAATCCCTTACAAATCAAAGTACAACCAGTCATCAACTGTCCAAGTCTCGACTTGTATGAGTTTTAATAGTTAAAAAAACAACCAAAAACTACACCTGTAGTTGCAGGATGGAACTTAATATAATTAAATTACATGTGTTTTTTTTTTTAAAATTAATCAATTGTTTGTACTGTAATTTATGTTAGTAAAAAAATCCTAATTTGCCGAACCTCCATTCGGTATTTTTCTATTATTAACCCTCTTGAGACAACTGGGCCTATCTGTCGGCCCAAGAGTCGGTGGCGAAAAGAGCAATAATACAAGCCTCAAGACTGGCTGGCTGGTCTTCCTACCAGCTGATCTGATTGCTTCTCGCATTTCTTACTCGTGTCTGCATTTCAATGGTGGGTTCCGTGATAGATTACAGTTTTCTGTCATTAAATATCAATTTTTTTTAGTACCATGTGACCTTTATAAATTCTTTAAAAAGTATAGGTCGTGGACATGTGCCACACAGTATGTGTCTTGAGGGGAATATTTTATGCAGTGTTTCTCTGAATCTGATTCAAAAGTTTGTCAGCACTTATTCAGACTTCAAAACTCAAAAAAATTCAACAAAATTGTGGGAGTGAGACATGCTTATTATAAGTACCGTACCCACAATGTTTTGGCAAATCAAGATATCCCATTTGCATATGAATGTTGAGATTTTTGTTTGATTGAAGATTGTATTAGTTCCTTCAACTTCCTCTGACAATATCTGTGAACTAATTGTTTAATTTTTTTATAATTTAGTTCTCAAAGTAAGTGCAGGGCTTGTGGGAAATTCTCTGTCTTCTTGGCTCCATCTCAATAAGGTTACATGAGATATGGGGGTAAATAACTTGGTCCGATCCCTTGCATCTGAGATATATATTTATATAAAATGGCTGATAATTGACCAGAAGTGTGTGCTTGGTGTCAATCCATGTACTGGGGAAAGTGATCACTTGAGCCAGAAATTGTTAGTAAAATGACTGGCATTGGTATTGAGCTGTTGCATTCATTTAAACAGAGGTTTCCAACTATCAGAGCTCCATTTCATTACAATGCTGACCCCTCCTAAACAACTGTGACAAGCCTGAATGAAATGGACCAAGTTTGCTCAATGACACTTTTCTTCTTGATCTTTTTGGCTAGACATGTAGCATGTTGCAGCCCTTGGGAAAATGTAAGGTCTATTACAGTTGGTTGATGAAGTTATATTTTATTATAATTGTGATAAATATTATTATTATGCATTTGATGAGATTGTACATACCGTCACCCTTGTAGTTTCATTTATTAGAGATATCGTTTGTGCTTTTTCTTGAGGAATCATGATTTATTGATGTAAAAGTTGAGTATTTATTAAAAACCATTACAAGATTTTAATCATCTTATTATTTGCAGAACTACATTTAAACAAACGTTTTGTCTTATTTATACTTCCTTCCCTGTCTCATACCTGCTGTCTTGTACCTCCTTCCCTGTCTTGTATCTCCTTCCCTGTCTTGTACCTCTTTCCTTGTCTTGTCCCTCCTTCCTTGTCTTGTCCCTCTCCTGGCTTTCAAAGTGATGATCATTTCTTCATAAATCTAACCATATAATTACCCCATGTACATAATGTCTGTAATGAGGTGTACATATGTGCATGACATCATAGCATGTCTCTACCGGTACTGAGGTATACATATGTACTTGACATTCTCGTCTGATTTCTGATAACATTTATCTTTGGGGTAATATTGTGTTAGCTGCAAATATCACCCGCCTCACATTTGAGACATGGTTTGATTCACTATTAATTTAACAACCAATTTCTTCTTCCTCTGCTCCTCTCCCTCTGCTCTTCTCCCTCTGCTCTTCTCCCTCTGCTCCTCTCCCTCTGCTCCTCTCCCTCTGCTCCTCTCCCTCTGCTCCTCTCCCTCTGCTCCTCTCCCTCTGCTCCTCTCCCTCTGCTCTTCTCCCTCTGCTCCTCTCCCTCTGCTCCTCTCCCTCTGCTCCTCTCCCTCTGCTCCTCTCCCTCTGCTCCTCTCCCTCTGCTCCTCTCCCTCTGCTCCTCTCCCTCTGCTCCTCTCCCTCTGCTCCTCTCCCTCTGCTCCTCTCCCTCTGCTCTTATCATTTTGGTACCGGTAGGTTTGGTTTTTCTCTTTTTTCAAATTATTATTATTTAAATCTTACATTGTATTTTTATCTTCAAACTTAAACTATCATGTAAGTCATTAAGTATAAGAAAAATATCATATTCCCATCCATTTCATTCTTCAATTCTACAAAATATAATATAAAGAAAGAATCTGGACAGCTAATTATTCAATGCTGGCCCACAAAGATTTGATTTGTAATAAAGGGTATGAGGCAATGTGGGTCAAGGATCATGTTTAGTTTATGTCAAGATAACTGACAACGTTAGGCCAAGAGTTTCGCTTAGCCATCGACTGATAATCAGCGTGATCAGCACTGGTGCCGGCCTAAGCCTACATCATCAGCACGGGTGCTGGCCTAGGCCTACATCATCAGCACTGGTCCCGGTCTATGCCTACATCATTAGCACTGGCGCCGGCCTACATCATCAGCACTGGTGCTGGCATAGGCCTACGTCATCGGCACTGGTGCCGGCCTACATCATCAGCACTGGTGCCGGCCTACATCATCAGCACTGATATCAGAGACTAGTTTATCTAAGTTGGATTTCTGTTGCCTTGGGTAAGACTTTATTATATATGTTCCTTGTTTAGCAGAATCTTATGTGGTCGTAGTTTTAGTTTTTGAATTTAAAATAAGACAAATTTAGCTCTCAATCTTTCCTTTCAAGATACTCACATGTGCAAAAGGATATGGCTGAATTCTGGTGTTTGAATCAGGTCAAAAAGATTTCTCAAACTCCAGCAATTTGACAAATGTTTTTACAACACTCTTAACCCCATGTTATTTCTTCTTGACATTAATTCATTCAAACAGACCAGAATTTTTTCTTTTAGGACATTTTTAACCAACTTTACACATACAAAAATTTGCAGTAAATGATTCCTTATAGTTCTTGTTTGAAATTTAAAAGAGTTCAACAAGCCAAATCTAGGTATTAAACTGTAAAAGACAACCCTGCTTTTGTATTTTCAGTCATATTCATTGCATCTCTTGAAACTATTTGTGTCCCTTAATACAGATGGCCCTCTTCACTAAGATCAGAAATCATATCTATTGTCTTTGTCAACCTAATCAGAGTTTAGTTCACTAATCCTGGTTTGTGTTCATTATTAACCACAATGAAATTGAAATAAAAATGATTTAATTTTTTGATGTTGCTTCTTTAAATCTCAGGCTAGAAATATTTCACTTTATATTTTTTGTTCTTTTAATGAGCTTTGTTGAACACATGAAATGTGCTGTAGCAAATCGTATACCGCCTATCTGACCTGGTAATCTTCCATTGAGGAGACAGTGTGTCAAGCACCAGAAGTATAGACCATGATCTGCTCATTTGCTTGCCTGCTCGCTCAGTGACCTGTTAATTTTGGGCAATTCATCTCTCTGATTCATTGGGTTAGCGCAACAGTTTTCAAGGGCTTGGCTTTTAAATTCTGTGGCCCATAATGACCTGACGACATACTTTAAACCCAATCCAACCGTTCAACCACTTTTACATTGCAAACTGTAAATTTGTGACGGCAGGTCAACATTTGAGAAACACTGGCCAAACAACAGTTATACATGTAACGGTGGAAGAATTATGTCAGCCGTTGACATTGATCAGTGGTTGTGGCTCAAGTGTTCTCAGTTCAATCAAGTTTGAAATTCCTCAAGTAAATACAACAGATGATACAAGCAACATGTTCTAAATGCATAATGTTTTAAGGAGGCTACCAAAATGTTTCATGGGCAACACTATAAATTGAGCTGTTGGGCTGAGATTCTGTAATCATGATTCCTGTTGGGGGTGTGTTCATCTCATAAACAAATTCACAACGTTGATTGGTCAGAGATATTTTTATTGGGTGAAACTATAAATGGCAACAAACGTCAAAAAGCATAGAACTAACTATGATATCAGTAAATGTTCCATGCTAGAAAATTTTAACGTAATCAATCATCCACTTTTTTTTGGGGAGAGTTTTGTATGTGTAACAGTTGTTGTTTTTAATTTTGTTATGAAATATGAGTTCCTTGTATTACGGTACTTGTATAGAAAAGAACATAATACTTTCTTTGTTTCCTGTTTTTATCAATATCATTTTTTACGTTTTTGTGCTAGGCCATTTAAAGCCTTAAAAACCATCAAGATATTCTTTTGAGAACTTATGTTAGTGGTTCTCAAACCTTTTGCTTTGTTTACACTTGTTTTGTTTGATGGTGGGTTGCAATAATTGCTAGGTTGTGTTCTTAGAGAGAACATTTTGTGTGCATTATAGAAATAATCGAATCAAGGATCTAATGGTGTGATGTTGGGCGTATAAGAAAACAATGATTGCATTGTCATATGACCAATTTATTGAAACTAGGCAATATGTGGTACCATATATTGCCATCACTTTAGGCAATTTGTGGTATCACTTAGGAAATATTTGGTATCACTTTAGGCAATATGTGATATCACTTAGGAAATATGTGATATCACTTTAGACAACTTATGGTACCAGAGGTCCAAGATAAAGCTTCAAGAAATTATATTAATGAAATATTTCTGTTACATGGATTTTAATATTTATTTATTTTAGCTTTTCCATGTTAATATAATTACCATTATCAGCTGGGGATGGTGCACTAATAATATGGGAGCCTTTGATTACAAATAATTCTTTTGATCCATCTGTCTTAACATAAATCTATTCATCGGGTGGTAACCCCATTGTGCAACTTGCTGCAGTGGTGTGCTGAAGACAGTCTGTGTCAACTTGTTGATATGTGGAAATTATTCTACTGACATGCTAGTATCTAAAACATAAAACACACACTAACTATATGTATTTATTGTTTCACGAAACATTCCTTGGTCTTGTATTGATATATATATATATATAATAGATGCTGTGCTGTAAACAAGTGGTAATATAATAAAATGAAACTGCCAACCCAAATTTATTTGTTTTGTTTCATTTATGAGTTACTGCCAATCAGAGTTTATATTTACTATTTTTCAAATTTCTCAAATATATTTCTTCTATATTTTGAGGGCCCACAATCAATGAATTGATCATTCTGGCTCCCATGTTTCAGAGGGGTTCACGATTTAACTGTACGTGGTTTTGAAGGGGATATTTCACTGGTTGCTAGTGCTACTCAGAATGTTATTATGAACTGGGAGTTGGAAGACAGGAGGCAATAGATGTAAATGTGTCTAGTGTAGTTGCCTCAACTGTTGCTTTTGGAAGCTTGTTCCAGTCCCTTATTGTCTTTGGCAGGGATGAGGAGCTCCTGTACTGAGTTCTTGTTTTTATGAGCCGGAACTGCCTGTCATGGCCTCGTCGCTGTCTGTGTAATGCTGGAGCTGTGGACCAGCCCATTTTTAATCGTGTACATCATGGAGAGCCTGGATCTCCATAAAGATAGTGTAGGACAGGGTATGGACAATTGGACTTTAAGGCAGGAATCTTCCAGTTCCAACTAGTAAAGATGAAATTTCCCCCTATAAGGAGAAAAGCATTCTTTGACTGTGTTTCTCTCTGAAGTGACACCTCAAGCCTTCTCAAGCTTGGTTCATCTTCTGTGTTGGGTCTGTAATACTAGTAATGGGCACAAACGTAAAGTGTGCGTCTACCCTTCAGCTTCACCTTTACCCACAGGAGTTCGCAGTCATCAACATCTAGTTCTGGAACAGCGTGACAGTCCAGGCTGTAATGGACTCAACATGTACTCCTCCTCCTCTGTCTCGTCTATCTCGCCGGAATAATTTGTAATAATCCGGTACAACCTCTGCGTTGACTAGGGGGGGGGGCGGGATTCAGCCATGCTTCTCTTCCCAAGATAATGTCAGGTTTTAAGCTGTTCATCTAGTTGGCTATCTTGACTCTCTTCCCGCTTGCAGACTTTAAGGGACCCGTTGGGATGATGTTGGGCGTATTAGAAAACAATTATTGCATTTTTCATATCACTGATTGATTGTAACTAGGCAAAATATGTAATATCACTTTAGGCAATATGTCCAACTGACCAACACTCACATATATCATAATAATACACCTGACCAACTATGTCAGAGATATGCCCATCCAATTGCCCTACACTATCAGAGATAACCCATCCAAATAACCCACACTGTCAGAGATATACCCATCCAATTGACACACAATGTCTGAGATAGACCCATCCAACTGACCCACACTGTCAGAGATATACCCATCCAACTGACCCACACTGTCTTAGATATACCCATCCGACTGACCCACACTGTCAGAGACATACCCATCCAACTGACCCAACAAAGTAAATTTATATATTGTCCCCGACCAGCCAAATAACCCTCATCTGTTCAATGGGAGACAAGCCCAAACAAATCCACTAGCTGAAATCTAATCTGTAATGGCAATGGACAAGCCCAAATAAAACACTATAATGGCCGCTAATTAAATGAAATATATTCTGTAAAAAAACAAACCAGTCAATTAAAATTAAGGCACAAAGGACTTCATACTATGATAATATTTGACTTAGTTGCAAGTAATAACTATTAATAATTAACTCCAGGTATTCTAACGGTACCATAGTTTCACGTAATGTCTCAACATGTCTCATATTTCCTCCTTAATCAAATTGTTTTTATCATTCGTAAAGACACTTGAGTCGTCGACTTGCCTGAGCAAATTGTTTCACTGATTAGAGAGTTCATTAAAACTGCAATCTGGTGATTGTGTAACTACTGCTACTTGTCTGGTGTGGCAACTGAACAGTCAAACAGGTATTCCTATTTACACGTCATAGTGTTGATATGTTTTAGTTTGGTCTAAATTGTTTTATCCGAGGCTGAAGTAATTTGTGCGACTCCCAGTCAGTTTATATAAATGTTTCATTTCCAAATTACAGCTACAGAGGTTAAATAAACGTGAATCCTTTGGCAATTTTAAAAGACATACATGCACATTTATTAAAATTGAATCCTTATTTAAATTTAAAAACTTTCTTTTCTTGGGGTGACACCACAAAGCTTTAATTTATACCAATAATTTATACCAATAATTTATACCAGGGATCAGCAACTTTTCTTTTTTAGTGAAGAGCCAATTTTATAATTATGTGACGTTATATCTGTAAACAAAAGTTGTGCAAAGTGAAGTGCTAAAGGGGGCAGGACCGCAGACGCCCCAGCTCTAAGCCAAGGGCCGAAAAGGTGATACGGGGGTTGTGGGAAAAGTGTGTGTGGGGGGGGGGGTAATTGCGCTATCAGAAAAAAAAATCATTTTTCGTTGGCATCCGTTGGTCTTCATGGTAGATGGTGTAGTGGCAGTCTCGGCTGCACTTATAGTTGACATCCGTCAGTCTTCATGGTAGATGGTAGCATGATGATATTTGATAGTTGTTTACTGCCAAATAGAAATCACAACTCCACGTAAGAGTAGGGATACAAGTATCCAAGGATATGTAGTAGGGGACTATTTTTAGCAGTGTGCCACCAAAATAGGCTGCTAATTGAGAATATTGCCACCAGATCAGGATGCCACCTGAGCAGGATGCCACCTGAGCAGGATGCCACCTGAGCAGGATGCCACCTCAGCAGGATGTCACCTCAGCAGGATGCCACCTGAGCAGGATGCCACCTGAGCAGGATGCCACCTGAGCAGGATGCCACCTGAGCAGGATGCCACCTGAGCAGGTTGTCTAGAAAGGAGACTCCTATGATGTCCATGTGGAATACGCAGTGGGTAACACCGACCCCAAAATGACGCCCCTGTACACATATATTTGCTCCAGCAAATGTCTATAACTATTATTTTAATGATGATTTTCGCAATGCCCAAGAGCATCGACTTCACATTGGCCCGGTGGGGGGTGTCGTTGACACCAAATGAAAAATTGCAAATTTGACAGAGTTCGTTAATCTCGTTATCATAACATATCTAACTTAAATACAAGAGCTGAGTTCCACCAGTCAGAGAGACACGAAACACGAACAGGGTCCCACAAGAACAGGGTGCTTCAAGAACAGAGTGCAACAAGAATAGGGTGCCACAAGAACAGTGTTTCTTTCAGACAATATCCCCCGGGGGGCATTTCAGATTTTCGGGGGGGGGGCAGTGCCACTGGGAAAGAGGCGTAGCTAAGGTGGGCATAGGGGACATATGTCCCCGGGCGCCAGACTAACGGGGGCATCTAATGGGCTATAGTGTTAATGGATGAAAATAATGGATTTCAGAGTTTAGCGGAGGAAGGGGGGAAGTAAAAATCAATCTTGTCCCCTGGCACCAAAGACTCACGCCAGTGACGTAGAAGGGGTGGTACAGAACAACCATAAGGAACTTTATAACGCCGGCCACTGTAATACCTGCCATACACAGACGATATAGTGCTACTTGGTAAAAACAGCAATGATGGTATAAACTTTCAGGGAACTTGAAGATGTCACGGTCAAAGCTGGTCTTGATGTAAATAAAGCGAAGGCAATATATATGACAATGTCAGGAAATACGCACTGATGACAACATCAATATGAACAACTACACCTTTGAGAGCGTAGCTACTTTCAAATATCTATGGGTGACTATAAATAAGTAAGAGGAAATACAATCGGGGGTGAAAGAAAGAATAACAGCATGCAACCGTTCTTATTTCAATTTACAAAAGCTACTTCGAAGCAAAAACCTCTCTAGGGGAATAAAGAAGGCAAGATACACCACTACCATAAGACCAGTAGTAACTAAAGCAAGTGAGACTTGGTTCCTATACCAGAAAAGCAGATAACCTGCTAAATATACGACCCTATGATAGACAATTTTGTTTTGGGAATCCGTACAAAACCTATGTACAAACCGTGCAAAAACTATTAATACCCACCCATTGTCACAACAATATTTTTAAAAAAAGGCAGACTACCCTGGGCAGGACACATTGAAAGGATGCCGGATTCCGGAGCAGCAAAAACGATCTACAGGCAGAAACCTAGGGGCAGACGGCTCACCGGTCGACCAAGACTGAGATGGATTGACGATGTAGAGAAGACTTACAAAGGTTCGGGGTTCGCACATGGAGGTGTAAAGCGATGGATCGATCCGAATAGAAGAATGTGGTGGAGCAGGCCAGGGCCCTACATGGGATGAGGCGCCACTGATGTAAACATTTCAGACTTGTGTGTGGGAAGCGCTAGAAATAACCATAATAACAGGACATCACTAACTCTTCCACCAGCCCAATATTAAATAAATTCAGTCCAGTTGGGAGCCCTTATGGTATGCTTTTTTACTGAGAGATACTCCCTAGCTTAGACTCGCCCCTTAAAACTTTATAGGCCCCGGAAAATGTTTGATAAATTCAAAATGCAAGAATGCTTGTTTTTACATAGTTAAATTTAGTTCGCATCATTATACACTTAACTGGAGAGCAACGGGAGAGATGCTAGTTAAGATTTTATGTGTCATTTGACCTAAGAGCCATCGTGTTAGGTCTGCAACCCGTATAGCTGCATGGGGTCTCGTATATTTTAGGGGCTTAAAGTTGGGCTGTAATTACATTAAATTATCAACTTTTACTGCTAGTGGTGCTAGGTAGGGAAGGACAAAACCGAAAAGTAGCAGGGGTGCCACAAAAAGTCAAGCGACGTCTCTGCTTGACTGTGTGTTATGCAAACATTTTTTAAATTTAAAAGTAATGTGTTTTTTTAAGTTTTTATTTAAAATATTTTTGGGGTCAACTGCATAAAAAAATAACGAATATCAAAAAAGAAATGCTAAAATAGTTTTACATTTTGAACGAAAAATAAAAAAACAAATGGGTTTTCAAAATTGGTATTTATTTATAAATCATATGTAACCGACATAATTATTATTGTTAAGAGGTCATGAGTTTGTTACAAAAGACATCATATATTTATTAATGTGTGATTTTTTTCGTATAAAAATAATGTTTAAATTCTCAATATTCAGTTGATTGAAATGTTAATTTAGATTTTTAAACTACTATAATTTGCTTTAGATTATTTCAACTTGCCTTTTTGATATATAATTTAAAACAATTTTCTTTACCAATTCCATAGAATTCTTTTTAACTACTACCCAAAATGGCACTTACAAGATAATCGAAATACTCGATTTTTTTAAAAAATACGTAGTTTAAATATAAATATTCTTTCTACTGGATTATCATTTAAAAAATAAAATAGTTCAAACAGCTGGGGAAGATTGTTTATTATTATCATATTAACAGAGAAAGGTCGTAGGGGATTTAATAAATAAAGACTAAGTTGTTGTTTTTTTTAAAATCATTTTACTCTGTTCCCGAAACTGTGTTAAAAAATTCGAAACGCGCTCTATTTAATAATTTTTGATAAAATATCCACTATTTCTAAGCAAATGGTAAATTCCTAAATTTTTGTTTTAAAATATAGTGGTTTATTTGTTGTTCTTTTTTTTAAGTTTTCCTTTTATCTAAGTCAGTATACATCTATGGAATCTACTACATTAAAATGTTTGCTAAAATGCTTTTTTTTTATTAAAAAAGCATGATGCTATTATACAATATAATGTGAAAACAGATTGCACATGTTTAATACTTAGCAAGAACTAAATTCAATTTATAGACATTTACATCGTTGTAAAGGTAGTTTATTACAGTGTTATTAAAAAGTCTTTTTACTTGTGCAGCTGCAAAATGTAATTACATTTTTTTAAAAACGATATATGCGAATTAGAAAAAGTAAGTTTTATCATTGAATCAGGAGCGGCCAATTATCAAAACAATACGATATTTATACTCGATTTCTGCCAGCCTGTAACAAGATTAACCTGAACGATATGGATCATCAATATATATCGAACAAAGCGATATTTTATTTGTTCCATTCCATTAATTGTAATGAATGAAAGGCACAAATTTCATTTAATTTTTAAAAATGTTATAAAAATTAAATTTAGAGTAGTTTTTTTTTTATTTTAAAAATTATTTTTTCTTACACATTTTTCCCCCTTGGGGGGCACTTGACTTACTCTGTGGGGGGGGGGGGGGCTGAGCCCTCCTGGAGGTATGCCTAAAAGAAACCCTGCACAAGAACAGGGTGACACAAGAACATGGTGCTTCTAGAACAGGGTGACACAAGAACAAGGTGCCTCAAGAACAGGGTGCCACAAGAACAGGGAGCCACAAGAACAGAATGTTTCTAGAACGATGTTTTTCCCTTAAGTTTATAACGCCTGAAGCGAATCACTATTTTGATGCGTTCAATTCAGAAAATCATAAACAAAGTCTATTCATTCTCTTTATTGTTGTTTGGCTGCGGTTATTCGCACCCGGGTACCAGAAGTGAGAGGTTTGGATTAAAAAACTATTTAAAATATTATTGTAAGACAAAATTTGGTATCAAATAAAAGATAATTGAATGGACTATGTTTGTAAACTTAGTTCTTCAGTTTAACTAAAATAAACTACCACTAATGACATCCGAATAGCATTGAGTCTAATGGGACCCGGGTGCGAATGGCGGCGTTGCGTATTCGGGTCCAATCCTATTGACACCAATCCTTGTGACGCCAATCCTATTGACACCAATCCTAGTGACACCAATCCTAGTGACGCCAATCCTAGTTGCCTAGTACGCCAATCCTAGTACGCCAATCCTAGTGACACCAATCCTAGTGACACCAATCCTAGTGACGCCAATCCTAGTGACACCAATCCTAGTGACGCCAATCCTAGTGACACCAATCCTAGTGACACCAATCCAAGTGAAGCCTCTGGTCACGAAATTTAAAGTGTTGTACTTATTTTTAAATTAATTTCTTTAAGCTTCAGAATCATTTGGAAAAGGGGTAAGAGAACAAGTGTTTATTCTGGATTTTTTTTATCCATCATCATCCATTCTACAATAAACTGGGAAGAAATTTAATCTGTTTTTTCCCCCCAGACTGGCTGATGCTACAATGATGCTTTTAGTGCATGTCTCTCGGATTCTTTCTGCCATCTCCATTATTTTACTCGGTTCCAAAGCACTTGGATCAAATGTTGATTTCAGAGTAACTCCAGCAGTTGTGGACCCGCTGGCCTCAACCAATGTCACTTTAACATGTTCAGTGGGGACTGGGTATCAGAACCATTTTTACCACAGTCGACAAAAGGTCTCCTGGATCCAGATAGTAAAAAACAAACAGGTACGAAAATCAGAGCTCGAATTCAGCTGATATTTGGTAATTGGAAAAACACGAAGCCAGATTAAATAATATACATTGTAATTTTAGCAGATGTGAAACAATACGTAGGCCTATAAGTTAACAGCAGTTTTTTTAATGTACATTCTTTTTTATCAGGTGAAGATTTTAGAGAGGTTTTATTGCAATTAAACTCTATCCATACAAAGTCAGGCAGCTCTTGTTATCTTTTTTTTAATGACTCAAGTAATCTAGAGGAGGGAACATTGCATTGCAGCCTGGTCCCCGGAACCTTAGCGCATCTGTTGACCGGATGTTCCTCACTCGACGTTTCGGGTGGAGGCCAGGGCGGCGGGAGAGCTCTACGTGAGGAAAATGTTACATAGCTCAGCTCAACAGATGGAGCTGATGTGCAATGTAACTAGCCGGGGTCATAAGAGGGTGATCTCAGACCCTCACCAGAATATACACCATCAAAGACGAAGTGACCTCGGATTTCATTCTTAGGGCGAGGAAACTCAGGGGCGGTTTTTGACGTCAATCAGCTGATCCCAATATACAAAATAAAGCGCCATCTATAATAATAATTCCCGAAGCATATTTTGGGAGGGTGTCCTTCATGGACAAATCTTAAGGCCATTCGTTTATTAGTTTGACCTGGGAAAATTCTGAAAAGTGTGAGACCCACTCATTAGCCGACCCCATAAAATAATAGAAGCAATACATTTGCTAAAGAAAAAAATCCACTCTTTTAAAATGAATTAAGGTGTTGGTAAAACTACTTAAATTAAAAACGAATAAACTTACTATGACACACGTGTCTACCGGTACAAGGGGAAACCATTCTGAACATTTCCGAAAATAGATGATTGTCGCGTGTGCGTTGTTGACCGTATACGGAAATTTGATCGAAAGAAATTTCGTCGACGGAAAATTGACCGAACGGAAATTTGGTCGAATCTTTTTTTTTAGTGTACACGTTAAAATGTTGCGTAAAATTTCAATTTTGAACGCATTATTTTGTTTTACTATATAGTATAGTACGTTCAAAAAGAAATTTAACGAACATTTTAACGTGTGAACTGAAAAAAGGATTCGACCAAATTTCCGTTCGATCAAATTTCCGTCCATTAATTTTCCGTCGACGAAATTTCTTTCGATCAAATTTCCGGTAACCGTTGTTAACTTGTCTTACAATGGCGTATATTCAGCTATAATTTAAATATCTACCAACATGTTTGAAAATCTTATTGTACTCTTATTAAATAAAGGACTCCATCCGGTATTAACCCCTGATCTTCCAACAGATAGATTTTAACCCCTGATCTTCAAACAGATAGATTTTAACCCCTGATCTTCCAACAGATAGATTTTAACCTCTGATCTTCCAACAGATAGATATTAACCCCTGATCTTCCAACAGATAGATATTAACCCCTGATCTTCCAACAGATAGATATTAACCCCTGATCTTCCAACAGATAGATTTTAACCCCTGATCTTCCAACAGATAGATTTTAACCCCTGATCTTCCAACAGATAGATTTTAAACCCTGATCTTCTGAACATCCCAGTATCTGAACTTGTTTGGAAAAGATGTTTGTAAGAATGAGGGGAAAAGGAAAACTGTCAAATCTACACTCGGCTTCATTCGTGACATTATTTTCATTGTTTTCTATTAAAAGAATCAAAGTACCTGGAGAAAATTATAAAAATCTAATACGTACCACCCCACTTATTCCCCACTTATTCCACTGATAAATTTCCTTAAGAGTCGTCTTATAAACGAATATACACGGTAGTTTGTATCACTGTAGTTTGTAACACTGTAGTTTGTATCACTGTAGTTTGTATCACTGTAGTTTGTATCACTGTAGTTTGTACCACGATATCTTGTATCACTCTAGTTTGTATCACTGTAGTTTGTATCACTGTAGTTTGTATCACTCTATAGTTTGTATCATGGTAGTTTGTATCACTGTAGTTTGTATCACTCTATAGTTTGTATCACGGTAGTTTGTATCACTGTAGTTTGTATCACTGTAGTTTGTATCACTCTATAGTTTGTATCACAGTATTTTGTATCACGGTAGTTTGTATTTCTTTACCATGCTTGTTGCAGGAGCGGTGGCACATCCTCGCCCAGATGTCTGCATTGTTCCCATATCACGTGGAAATCGCGAACAACTCTGTCACAGAATCCTATGGCGCCGTGAATGTGAAAGATTCAAGATCAGGCACACTGTCAAGTTACCTGAAGCTCGTCTGGGCCAAAGTGGACATGGATGTTTTCGGAGAGTATAGGTGTGACGTCTTTGGTATCCCAGACAGTACAGAGGTATGTCGTATTAGTTATCTCAGTGTTTTCAATGTTACTGTCAATGGTGTAACTATGGCTGGCAGACGTCGTTCAGCGGCACGAGTGTTACTGTCAATGGTGTAACTATGGTTGGCAGACATCGTTCAGCGGCACGAGTGTTATTGTCAATGGTGTAACTATGGCTGGCAGACATCGATCAGCGGCACGAGTGTTACTGTCAATGGTGTAACTATGGCTGGCAGACATCGTTCAGTGT
Organism: Omphiscola glabra; assembly: GCA_964017045.1. Lineage (NCBI taxonomy): Eukaryota > Metazoa > Mollusca > Gastropoda > Lymnaeidae > Omphiscola > Omphiscola glabra. Next base: position 49,987,585 of record OZ024796.1, on the reverse strand, counting down.
CATGAATGTTACTGTCATTGGTGTATCTATATGAGGTGGACAAAGCAAATTTGATGAAAACATTAACTTGTTGTGCCATTGATTTCTTCAGTTTTCGGTGTTTGTTTCGTTATATTTCCTTTAACATTATATTGTGTAATTTATTCACTATTTTTATCACTTTTTGTTTTCTTGATAAAAACTTCTGCTGAAATCTTATATGTATGTTTTGTTGCATCATAGATGCGTTCCCTGTCTATACACGCCGGGCTCCAGTAGTGATTGCATATTCGGTGCTGTTTTGGAAAATCCCGTTTATTTTTATTAGACATACTGATTCATTTCTTAATAAAACACTGTTCGAAAAACGAAAATATTTTAATTGATGAAAAACAAAAATTGTTCCTCGCGGAGCTGGAGTGGAGTTGAAGTGAAGCTCAGCCAACCATAAACTGCTCTAGATATTTCAAACAGCGCCGTGCCGAGGGAAATACACGTATGTGCCAAATTAGTAAGTGTAGCAGACCCTGAGCGTTGATACCAAACATTTACCCTCTTCTTCTCACCTATCCTCCCCTCTCAGTCTAGTGATTTTCGTGTCTGTGACGTCATCGGTGCTTCCACAATGACACGGACACCAAATGACACTTTACCCCTATGACGTAAATAAATCTACTATTGTTTGTTTTTGAATTTTAAAAAAAAAGGTGTCTTAAGTTTCCCTTGTTTGAACTAAGTAATAAGAAACGCTTCTACCAGCAACAGAGCAGGGCAGAATATCTAACAGGAGAGCAGGGTAGCATATCTGGCAGGAAAGCGGGGTAGCATATATGGTAGGAGAGCAGGGAAGTATATGTAGCAGGAGAGCAGGGCTGCTTATCTGGAAGGAGAGCGGGGAAGCCTATCTGGCAGGAAAGCAGGCTGGCATTTCTGGCAAAGGAGCAGGGCAGTATATCTGGCAAGAGAGCAGGGCAGTATACTTGGCAAGAGAGCAGGGCAGTATATCTGGCATAAGAGCATGACAGTATATCTGGCACTCGCAGGAGAGCAGGGAAGTCATAGATTGACGTATTTTTGGAAGTAACATTTTTAAGTGCATTTTTTTAGAAATTTACCCTTATAAAATTCCCACCCCCACCATAATAATAATAATAATTATAATAAAATAAAATAATAATGTCGGCAATCGGCATAATATTCGAAGCCAATTAATCGGTAATCGCACAAATTGCTAATCCGTGCAACCCTAGTTGGGAATGAAATTGGTTCCACTGAATTATTTTTAAATGGATATTTATTGGGATGAGAAAAACAACGACGTAATATAGTACTTAAGTAATACGTGAATTTAATATTTTAAAAGATAACTTCCGGCACTACAAAGTAAAATTCATGGAGATTTTACAAGCTATTAATTCTCACTAGCACCTTAAAATTTATATTTATTTTTAAAATATCGAAAATATTTTCATTTGAACAAATGTTTATTTTTTGAAAAAATTCCGTACAAACACAATAATTCCTTATTAAAAATTTGTTTCGTACAAAATTCCGGATAAAATAAGTTTGAAGGCATGTAACACTGAGATACGTGACATTGCAGATAGCTTGGTTTTGTTCAGTTTCTAATTTAAAAATGTTGATTTGCTACTAAAAATCAGTATACTGTCCCTCATACTAATTTTACTGTCAACGATATTAAAAAAATCTGGATTTCCGAACTGAGGATTATCCGAAATGCAATCCCAAGGCGCCAGTTCTTTTTAAAAATTATTTCTTAACAATGTCGATGGCCTAACAATGAACTTTGCATTTTTTTTCCATAGGAAACCATTTATTCCAGTACAGGCAGTTTAAAAATTGGCGATGCATTGGATAGTCTGGCCATTCTAAGACTCTTTACTCACGAAAATGAGGTCATAACCAATAGGTTACATAAATTAGTCCACGGACACCACATGGCTGACACTCAAACTTCGAATCTGGAAAATCGTGTTCTTGAAAATGAGAATCGTACCATGGCATCGTTGTCGACATTAGAATCGCAACTTCAAGAACAGGTATCAAAACTTCAACAAATGGAATCGGACATGAAGACGTACATAGCAGAAGTGAGAAACGAACTGGGTAACAGGTCGGAAGTAATCGACCTAAACATCAAACTTCTGATGGACAGCGGTTTTCTAATGATATGGCCTCGTGGCTCGTATGGGCTGCTCCAGCCAAGCTCCGGGTGTCCGTCGCAAGGCGGCAGCAGTTGGCTGGAAGGCTGGCTCAGAATGCACACGGAATCAACAGACCGAAACAAAGATGAAATATCAAATAATTCTCATCTGCACGGATCGGCCATGGCGAGGCACATGAGACAGAATTTTCTAACCCAACATTTCTGTGTGAAGTCAGATGTGAACAGCACGGGTCCCACTTGGCCCAATGGCTCTTTTTGTATCAATAAAAAAGGAAACTGCCCTTCGGGTTTTAGCCAAGGATCTCTCAAATGGGACGAAGAGGATGACAAAGCGAACGTAACAAAGTCGTTTGGGGGCACTCTGCCAGACAATACAAAGGATTATAGTGAGCTGTACTTCTGTTGCAGGCGAGACAACCGTCCCGACATGCCCATATTTCTTCCGAAGGGCGATCCGTTCTATTTGTACCGCTATGGAGGGAAGTGCCAGCAGGTTTACGGGATGAAGGTTACGGAGGAGTTCATCCACTTTGACACCGAGAACGACAAGAACAGCGACGTTCGCGCGGGCGTTCATCCCGACGCTGGCATCAATGACATACGTCTGGAACTGTGTTACTATGAGAGCTGAAACTTTTATGGAACTTAAGTGTAAACCCAAGACATTAATAACGTTGTGGAAAATGCTTTATTCATAATTTATTTATGGATTTCAATATTGTAATCAGACTTATTTTTAAATAAATTACCGGTATACGGATTTCATATCTTCATTTTATGAATTAGGCATTTATTCAATTTTAAAATTGCGATTGTGAGTGTGTATATATGTGACACTGTACATATATGCTACGCTTTTACGAAACAGGGCGTTCACCACCCAACACTGTCGGGGAATTTGACCTAGGGGCTAGGCTAACACAACACTGCATGAACGCCCCCCCCCCCCCAAACCCCACCTAAAAAAGAATGCTTAAACAGGAAACCCCTCTTTGTTCTTTTTGAATAAGTTCAATAATTAATTATTTCTCGGGAACCCTAGGGTATAATGCTATAGTATAAATTTCAAAAGGGATTTTATCCTCTATACCTTCCTTAGAGGATAATGTAATAGTATTTAATAAAGGAGTTTTCCCATTCATCCACGAACCCTTCTATTTAAACTATCTTAAAGTCGATTTAACTTCTACTTCTATAAATATAAACGTATACCTTGGATAGCCTAGACAACACATGCACAGACACATATAATTCTTCAGGGTTTTGGTTCGGGATTTCGACTTTTATTTGGGTTGGAGTCTCTAGGGATTGTCAGTTTACCGCAGTAAATCTGCCAGAAGTCAAGTAAGATAAATGCCTGGTGTATCCCATACTTTGTGTGTCTGCCTCTAACTCGCGTCACCATGTAATCTTAGGCCCTCTTCTCTTTCTTTTTCCCTGTGGATTCCATGTTAGGGATTTTCGGATGATGTTATATGGGGGTTTGCTAAGAGTGTGCCCTATCCACGTCCATTTTTTCCTTATGATGTCTTCAGCAATAGCCTCCTGGTATGTCCTTGCCAGTAGGTCTTTTTTTTGGTTATGGTATTTGGTCATTTGATGTTCATGGGCTTTCTATAGCAAGTGTTTATGAAAGGCTGTACTTTCTGCTTGTATAGCAAGTGTTTATGAAAGGCTGTACTTTCTGCTTGTATAGCAAGTGTTTATGAAAGGCTGTACTTTCTGCTTGTATAGCAAGTGTTTATGAAAGGCTGTACTTTCTGCTTGTATAGCAAGTGTTTATGAAAGGCTGTACTTTCTGCTTGTATAGCAAGTGTTTATGAAAGGCTGTACTTTCTGCTTGATGCTCGCTGTTTTTTCTCCAATTTTCCGCTCCATACAATAGGAATGTTTTGACATTTGTGTTGAAAATTCTGACTTTGGTTTTAAAGAGTCAGCTCCTTTGACTCCAATATTTTCTTTAATAGCACAGATGCTGACCTACCCTTTCCAATTCTAACCCTGCATCCACTTCGGATCCACTATTTATGTCCGTGTACGCCCAAGTGCGGGAAGGCGTCCATACATTCCAGTGCCTTTCCTGCCAGAGAGTTATGCTCTTGGTCAGCTGAGTTTACCTTCATGATCTTTGTCTTGATTTTGTTTATATTGAGTCCGAGCTGAAATTGTGGCTATATCTTTAGTCTTTTCCTGCATTTGTTTCTGGTTGTGGGAAATAGGTGCAATGTCATCTGCAAAATCGTATAGTTAATGCAGTTGTTACCAGGGTGCCCAATGTATCCCGTTTTGCCAGAATACATGGCTTGTCTGCCAGAATGCATGGTTTGTCTGCCAGAATGCATGGCTTGTCTGCCAGAATACACGTCTTGTCTGCCAGAATACATGGTTTCTCTGACAGAATACATGGCTTGTCTGCCATTGCGATTCTAGTTATAGTGAGCGCGCAAATGAGTTTTGCATTCAAAGTTTTAATCGCATCTCAGTCGTGTGACATTGTTCACCGCGGCCCATTTGGACGCTCTGTAAGTAGAAGCAAATACGCATATTTCTTTGTTTGTAGTATTAAATTGTTAGGTTTTAGTAATGTAAGATTTCTGTTCATGACTTATATTAGGCAGTGTTTTAATCACTTGTTATCTCTGGTAATAAAAAACTTCATTAGCGTGCGCCCTGTAAGTAAAAGTGTGCGGACAGACCAGAGAGCACGTACTATGTACGTCACACGAAGGCTGAGACAGTCTCTTACTTGCCTATGGTAAATTAACAATACCTTCGAAACTCCAACCCGATTAAAAGTCAAAATCCCGGACCAAACCCCTAAAGACTTCTATGAGTCTGCTTCCGTTTTGTCTCGGCTATCTAAGATACACTTTTTTATTTCTATATGTTAAATGTTTTTTAAGATATTTTAAATAGAAGGGGTTGGACCCTTCTCCCCCCCCCCCCCAAATGGATGACTTTGAAAACTTCCTTAATTAATTAATATTAAATATCCTCTAACGGTGTAGACTATTAAATATACTAAGGTATAGCGAATAAAATCCCTTTTCCAACTAGATATAATTCATAGCATAATATACTAGAGTTCCAGAGAAATAAACAATTCAGCTTATACCAAAAGCCTACATAGTGGTCTCCAATATTTAAGTATTCTACGCGATGGGGGGAGAAGCCATTCATGCTGCATGTTATGATACCCTAACCCCGAGGTCAAATTCCAACACCGTATTGGGCGCTAAACATGGTTTCGTTATAGCGTGGCCTACAATGCCACATCATCGTGGAAAATTATGATTTTGACTCCTTCTGAAGATGGCATCTAGGGCGGTTAGTGCCCCCCACCCAAAAAAAAACAAAATCAAGGTGAGCGTAAAAAGGCACGTAAAAAAGGTCACAAAAGAAAAAAAGGTGAAGGAAGACAATAACAAAATATGAAAACCCGACACATGTACATAAATATATTATATGCATTGATGAGTATTACATAAATAAATAGGTTAAGTCAAAAATTAAAAAATTCTACAAAAATAATTTTGAATTCTTTCCTGGATGCCAAAAAAAAAGTACCACAATGCATCTTGCTTTTCTTTGTTTCCTCAATGTGAGATGTGTCGGGGAGATCAGGGGCAAATTCTTTAATATCACAATCACACACAACACATCAACAAACAAAATAAAAAACATCCGTCACCCCGAGCTAGAATCATCTATTCATTGTCCATTGATAGCAACTGTAGTACACCCGATGATGGGTCCCTTTAGCCCCATTATATATATTAAATTTAAAAAGCAGGAAATGACAAACTGCTTCTTTAAACATTCGACCCCGATTCTAATACAGTGGTTCTCAACCTTCCTAATGCCACCACCCTTTATCACAGTGTCTCGTGTTGTGATGACCCCCAACCATACAATTATTTTCATTGCTACTTCAAAACTTTAGAGTATATCATAGCATATGTGTTTTCCGATGCTCTTTTGCGACCCCTGTGAAAGGGTCGTTCGACCCCGCGACCTACGGGTTGAGAACCGCTGTTCTAATACAACTCACTTGATGCACCTTGACACCAGTATATAATAATATATTTAATTTTTTTTCTGACGGTAAGCACCAGTACGTCGCATTAGTACCAAAATAAGCATTCATTAACTAAGAGTAAGGAGTTTAAACAAATTAAATAGTTTTAAAGATAATATTATAGTTTAAATATATTGTATAAACAACTTTTCTATTTAGTAACGATTATTTTTTCTTTAAAACATACCATCTCTCTGTTGTATTTGATCTAGTGTAGATTGATGCGTGTATATATTAATAATCAAGTTTAAAATAATTAATTTGGGAATATTTCAATCGCCTTGAATCGCGCCTCTAGGAAAATTTGGCAACGTCAACGTGAGTCAGAAACACTGGTGTGAGTACTAAAAAATATTCACGAATATTCTAGGTAGGCAGTCTGCTAACGAATGCCTTTGAATTGACGAAGAGCAGCTGCTTATTTTAATGAGTTTGCCTGTCGTGAAGAATTAATTTTTTTAAACTAAAGTAATCAAAGAAACTGTTTATTATATGAAATTTAAAACACCAAATTTTATTCCAATCCGCGTTTTCGTTTATAACGAAGTACTCTTTCCTGTTACGCCAACCCAACAATCTAAGTATTGTTTTTTATAAAGCAATTAAGGAAGCAAGCCACCAATTTAATAGAACTGAAAGAATGGTCCGATTAAGTGCCCAACTTATCAACATGTCCGCTCAGAAACATAACCCAGTGAGGGATTGGGAGTTAGATTTAAGAGGTTCGTGTAGTTTCCTTTTGATTAGTAATAATTTACAACTACACCGAAATAACCATTTTTCGATAACTTGCAAGTTGCTTTTTTCTTGTCTTGGTATCAAAAATTCATTTAAAAATTAATATGGCCTAGGTCAACTTGTGCAAAAACTTATTTTAAAAAAACATTGGTATGAAGCAAACGATAATCTTGCAGTTCAGGTGCTTAATATTATTTCTGATTGAATTTTGTATTATCGCGTGTAAACTTACGGTCTTACGTGTATTCTTTATAAAATTTAGTCCAGACAGTATTAGTTAACACTAAATTGTACAGCACTAACTTTTATTTTTATTGATTTTTACGGCCCCTATTGGTACATAGCCGGTAGCGTAAACGATCTCTCCATTTTCTTGTTTTTTTTTAAATTCACCCTACATGCCAGAGTTGCAATTAATTTTAAATTTATACACCCCATATTTAAAATAAAATAACGGAACATCTAACTAAATTCAACCTCCGTCCCCTGTATTTTATTCTTTATTGTGAACATGCCTACAGTTTTAAAATTTCGTTTTGTATAACAACTGATAGGCCTGATATGTGAAGATAAAATCTGGCAACATGGTGAATAAATACAAAACAAGTAAAGCTATGGAAGGTTGGGGGATGTTCAAAGACGCTTTAGAAATAAAATAAAACGAAAAAAGCGCTGTGTAATGTATAATTCAGAATTAGTTAACTATCACTGCCTGGATTTAATTTAATGAAGAATACATGTAGGCAATGTAGGTTTACATGCGAAAATATGACATTCGATAAAAAATAATATACGCACCTGAACTGCAAGATTACAAAGCAAACTTTATATTAAAATATGTAATCAACTTTTAGTTCTCATTCTGTAACTCAACTGTGGTAGGCACTTTGGTAAAGCAAGGGCAAAGGAGAAAACTTCAAAATTTGTATGGGAAATGGGAGTTGGCTCAGAAGAATCCGATTTTTAATTTTTTGGACGCAGAATGGTTAAACAAGACAAGGATGATACCAGTTTTTTTATCAATTATAAATTCACCAGTTGCTGAAGACTGAGGATAGTTATTTTGTTTTTGTTCTTATAATTTTGAAAGGTCAAGATCCCGATGACATGAGTTTTAGTTATCAAAAAAACCCATTAATTTATTTCAGATTCCTTTTTAATATTCACTATAAACAGAGAGAGAGAGACTAATTAACAGAATACGCTTGCTTTTGTTCATCCTGTGGACAAATTAATTTATAGTGGTCTCTGAATGGGAGTTAGTCAGTGAGTTATTCAAAGCGCAAAAATATCACTGATTAAAACGTTTAATTTACTATGCTAAATTATGATATTTTCAATTTGCAAATAAAAGTATAATCTTGACCATACCACCTATTGTTCCTTGCAAAAGGTTACTGGGGCATACAGTTCCGTATTCAATAATTTTTCTTGATAGAATTTATAACTGAAATATTTATGCCTAATTTTGTATATTCTTTATAATATTAAACAGGATACAGAATACCAGTCATTGAGAATCTGGGTGCAACTCTTGTAAGCATTGTTTTTTAAATTATAGGCTACTGAAAATATATATGTATTATTATTATAGAAAAGTTATGGCTGCATGTAAATTAAATCACCTTTATAGCCTACGTTATCATTCTAACAAAAGTAAACATATATTGTTTTTTTTATGGTTGGAATTGTATTAAAGTATTAAGAAATAAATTTATGTGTGTATCATCTCATATGGGTATATAAATATCTGAAGATGATATCAAAAATGTTCATAAATGAAACACATTTATAGACAAAATAATTTTTTCAGGACAAAAAAATTCACCATTAAGTGTTGATGTCTGCTCAAGTTTCAATTATTTTTTTGTACAGGACCAGTTTGACACCATTGATTTCACAGATAATGATATCCGCAAACTGGATAAGTTTCCACTTCTGAAGCGTTTGAAACACATTTTGTTAAGCAACAATAGAATTGTGTAAGACAATTTATGTTATAAATGATTTGTTTAATTAACATATTTAATTATATATATTTGGTCATTGATATGCTTTAACAATACCCAGTACATCAGATTGTATGTTTCCTTGTATTAATATTTATGTTCTTATGTGCACAGGCGTATTTCTGAAAATCTTGAAGAAAATCTTCCAAGTTTGGAGACTTTAATTTTGACTAACAACAGTATCAAAGAACTCTTAGATATTGACCCCCTTGGGACTGTCACAACACTAAAAAATCTCAGGTGGGTTGACTGTCTAAATTTTCTTCATTTTGTATTGAGAATATATCAGTATTTAAAATCTTGTATCATTATGTATCCCCGTGGTTCCCATCCTGCGGTATGCATACTCGTAGGGGTACACTGCAGACTGCTTAAAAGGGTATGCTAAAAATATATTAATGATGGCGGAAAAGGGCAGCAAAAGTTTTTTTTTAAACTCCCTTTCATTGCTATAAAGAAAGGTGAAATCTCGCCATATAGATGAAAATCTCACTAGACGCAAAACCCAGGGAGATACTGCCATTTTTTTGATGGTGTTAGGAGTATTTATTATTTGAAGTGAAGATTTTTTAATTTTGTTATTTATTGCAAAGATCATTAGTAGTCAAGTACTTTGCCAAAACTTGGGTTTTAAGAATTTAGACAACAAAAGCATTTGGAAATAATGTTATACAACCACATAAAGCAACCAATTATGAATGCAAATCAGTTTATTTCATATTCATACATTGTTAAAATATTAGGTATACATTTTTTCTAAACCTATCAACGGTAAGGTTGGAGCTCATCCCTTTGGCTTTCAAATGATAACATTTCTGAGCGTCCAGAATTGAATGGGTTAAAGTTCGACATTTATCATTTTTACTGACTTTTTACCTGTTATATAGCCAAATATTATATTGCAATGTTTATATTTGAGAATCGTTTTTGCTACGCTATTTGCAAAAAACAAAAACCTGAAATAACTTGTAAAATGGAAAATAAAAGCACATAAAGGCCATTAGCTTTATCTGATTATTAAGGTAATCTGTGTTTGAATACTTAAGGAATGAATGGGGAAGAGTACTCATAAATGAAAAGTCTAAGCAGGGGTGGAGGAGACAATAAAGTTAGGAACTGCCGACGTGGATAATTTTTTAATGCATTGTGTATTTGCAGTCTTCTGGGTAATCCTGTTGTGACTAAGAAGAACTACAGATATTATGTGATTTACAAAATTCCAAGCTTAAAAATATTAGATTTCTCGAGGATAAAACAGAAGGTATTTTGATTTCTATAAATAAGCTCATGTACATTTCCCAAATTTAATTTAGACTATAATATTTGGTTTTGTGAAAGATCCCAATTAGGAAATTATATCCTGATAGATACCAAAGCCACATAATGTGACTCTCCTCTTTAACACTTCCTATCAGCTTAATATCAATTTGAAAGATAAACAGTACAATCTTTATGTAACCTCCTGTCCTTTTTTTTTTTTTTTTACAAAATATTGGAGCTGTGATATTGTTATTTGTTGGTCACTTTAGGAAACTGTGTTGTTTTTAAGTTACTTTAGTTAGCTGCGCAATTTTGCAGATCTGTAAATCTTTTTATATTCCTGGGAGATCCTCACTAAGTTAATATTGATAGAAGGGTGTTTGTCGGGGGAAAAGAAATATAAAGATTATTGTGGCTAGACTTCAATATTTATTTTGGGTTTTTGTTATTATATAAAAGTACTTTCTTAGTCATTTTTTAAGCTAGCAAACTGGTTCAATTAACTCTTCTGTCAAAGCTTGTTACCAGGGATGTAATTTCCATCATGCGTGTCTTCAAGGTTACCTGTCAACCTCAAAAAAATCATATAATCACATTTTTTAAAAAATGCTGTTAAGATTTTCTAACTATGAATTTGTTTTGTATTTGAAGGAGAGGGAAACAGCGTTAAAAATGTTCAAGAAAAAGAAGGGCCAACAACAGATGCCAACACCAGTTGAAAATGGGACGAAGGCAAAAACATTCACACCAGGGGAGAATCTCACACCAGTGAGGCAGATCCCAACTGGACCAACTAAACAAGATGTGGCAGCTATAAGAGTTAGTTTTTTTTCTCTCATTTATTTATTTGTAATTTATATAGAGTAATTTCCCCTTAAACAATTATAATTAAATCATTTCCAATTTTAATGATGATTTTGATAGCGGTGGATTATATCTGCCATGACACAATAGAAAGGGGTAAAATGGCTGATAATCTGTCATTATGACAGTTATAGGGTTAAACACAAAACATCTAATGTATTTCTCTAGCGAAGAAATCAGCCATCCCTTAGTGACAATGACTTAATTAGTGACCATTTAGCTTTGGTCACCGATGGGGGAGCACATTGGTAAATTCATACTGAGTGAAGAAACAAAAGAATTTTTAAATCTTTTGGTACTTACTTTAAGGATACGAATTCACCTTGATTGAGCTGATCTTAGGTATGTGTGAATAAGATGATGGGATGTATCATCAAAAAAAATTTAGTTTTACAACCGGTAATTGAAAAATTTGTTGTCACAAGTCAAGGTTATTAGTAGTTTTCTTTAATTTGCTATTTGTGAAGTCTCTTATCTTAAAAGAGTCGTTTATTCTGTCATTATTTTTTTTTTTAGAAAGCAATTGCCAATGCTCAGACTCTAGAAGAAATTGAAAGGTTAAACCAGCTGTTGAAGTCTGGCCAGATTCCAGGTCAAGAGGAATCACAGAAGAGACAAGAAGCTGAAAAAGGTTAAGTACAAAATCACTGTGCAGTGAGATCCTGTAACATATTAGGCGTAAATATTAATTTACTTAATTTTTCTCAATTTGCTGGTTAAATTTCAGATTTTAAAGGTGTTAATCTCATGCTATTGCTAGAGTTATTTATTGAATGTAACTGTTTAAAGTATTGTAAAATTTAGTTATATCTTGGAAAATCTTCTTTTTTTTTCTGTTACATTTCACTAACATTGATTTTTTACTATTTTTTTTGAGTCTTCAAATTATGCAGATAATTTTTTAAAATTAGATATCTATTTAAGCTTAAAATAATCTCAGATCATGGATTAAATTTTGAATTAAAATAATCTGTTTTAATTATTAATTTTAAATCATCAGCAGATACAAGAAGACAGTCACAGGAAGAAGAAGAAGAAGAGGAGGAAGAATATGGCAATGACAGAGAGGAAAATATGGAGGATGATTGAGAGAGAATGATAATTTTTTTTCACTCTCATTGTACATAATTCAACTTACCATCCATTTTGTTTGTGTGATTTTGACAGTTCTGGGACTCTACAAAAACATAAATCTTTTGAAATGTTAAAAGGAATTGTTAAAATTAAAATGTTTGTTTTGCTTCTACATTTGCATTGTGCAGCACCATTTATATCTTAGCTATAATTAAAAACTGGGTCATAGTTGTTAGCTATTTTAAAGGTAAGTAAATATAGTATTGAAATGCTTTGATCTTGGACTTGTTTATGTCCTGAAGGGAGAGAACACATAATGAAGTTTTTATTTACTAAATTTGTTCTCTACTTACTTAGACAAAATAAAAATTTATGTCCTATTTTTCAGCCCATCAAGTCTTACAAATGGCCATACTGCAATAACCGGGTCCAAGGAAGGTCTTTCAGTGATTTTAACAAAATATTTTAATATCACTTGATTGTGTCACATATTTTGGCTGAAGGTTCAGATACTACACATATTTTCTGTGGCCAAAGATTGGTCTAATAGAGAACAGATACTACTATATTGTTGTATCATATATTTTGTTGACAGTGCAGATGTTACTGTATAGAATGCTTATCACTTATTTTGCTGACCTGATAGAGCAGATGCTACACAGATACTTGTAATCAGGGCTGGGTAGAAATATTTTCTTCAATCAGAACTAACTTGAAGTAATAAGTGAAATTTCCAAAAAATCTAATTATAATGATACTTCAACAATTTTATTTTGATCATGGTTTGATCTTATCTCTCTAAATTTTGATCTGAATGGAGTTCAAGTTTATTAGTGAAGGCTTTGATTTTAGCTGGGATCATTGCAGTAATATTTGAGTTTGAGAGGTAATTCTAGCTTCTGTTTCAGAGATGGTGTTAGTAAAAGACATTCAGTGAGCCCCACAGTCTGGTATTTTCATGACAGGAGTGGAACAGAATCCTTTTTTCTCTGTTATACTTATACATGCAGGATTCTCATTTGTTACTGTGTTATATAATAAAATATGAAAGAATAATTGACTATGTTACTTGTTTTATTTGATTGTGTTTGTTTTATTTTACGGGATAGATCTCATTTTTGGTTAGTGATTTATGGATTTCTATAGTGTCAAAACACTATAAATTATAAAAAGAGAAAGGCTTGTGGGCAACTGTGTATATAATGGAACTGCTACAATACCTCAGTTACTAACATTACAAGAGTTTATTAGTTACAACTAAATGTTTGGTAAAGTTGCTTACTACATATATGAAGACAGCTTTATCATCCCTGGATCTTTAACAGCTGGTATGTCAGTACGATTGCTGCCATGAATCATTAACTTTTAACTGATCTGTCTTGTGCTGAGCAGAGAGCTTTTCAATTGCTGATGTGTCAATATGATTGCTGCCATGATCATGAACTTTCATGAAACCAACTCTATGAAGTTATACAATTTTTTTACTCTTCGTGACCAGATAGGAGACTTGAAGAAGTAATATTTACTTTAAAAAAACTAATTGTAGTATAATGGTTGATCACTGCATGTCCTTAATGAATCTTTGCCTACCGGAAGACATGACTTAATGAACGTAAGAACAAACACTAGATACCGGTCTTTTCAAAGATTTTATTTTTTTAAAGAAAAACTATCAAAAGTTGTAACCTAATCAAGTGTGCAATGCAAGCATTTGAGACTTGCCAGTTTTAAAGCAGACTGGCGCCGCCATCAACTTTCAAACACTGGCCAGTTACAAAGCTGGCTCTCTCACTGGCCAGGAAGGACACGACTTCGGCCTGCTCCTCGGCTGTGCTGGCACGTCCACGCAAAGGGTGTTTGGCTGCAATGGAATCCATGTAAGCTTTCAGCTGTTCGGGATTTCCATTGTAATGGCGCGCAATGAGGGTGTTGCATACAAGCCCCGGGTTGATAGCATTCACTCGAATACCTGTGTATGATATATTTTAAAATATGTTGACTTAAGTCAGGGCTAGATGAATGGAAGACAGTGGCGTAGCTAGGGTTAGTAAGGATCAAGATTTTTGCCGACCCCTCACCTTTTTTTCCCCCAAGAAATTAACGCTGCATTTGACCGGAGACGCAGCCCTTCCATATCATATAAAGAAGATACACGAAAATATTTGAAATACTATTGCAATACGTTATATATTAATTTAAGCAGCCTACACCATGCCTGTGGTTCATCTCACCTTTGGGGGCGTATTCCAGAGCAAGACATCGTACCATGTGGTCCATGCCAGCTTTGCTTAACAGATAGGACACGTGACCGGGGGACGCTTTTGTACTTCCCACTGACGATATACAGACGATGTTTCCCTGTGACTTTTCCAAATGGGGTATGGCCTCTTTTATTAGAAATATCACAGACTTCAAGTTGGTGTTCATTATTTTGTCATACTCTTCCTCAGTTTCTTCCGCGAACGTAAAAGAGCTCCCGCCCGCATGGTTCGCTACCAGCACGTCCAAACGACCGAACTTCTTTACCGTACTTTCAATAATTCTGGTCCTAACTTGCTTCTCGTTCACATCTCCACATATTGTGATGATTTTGTCCGAAGTCGTCTGTCCTCCGGCTTTAATGCATTTTTCTAAACTTGCGTTCAGTCTTTCTTCGTCCCGTCCACAAAGTGTTACAGAGGCCCCTCTCTGAGCAAAGAGGAAGGCTATGGCTTCACCAATGCCGGCACTTGAACCGGTTACAATTACTGCTTTACCTTCAAATTCTCGACTCATTTCGCACTACAAAGTTTAGATCAACTTGGCGTCGGAGAGCACAGCAAAACATAATTAAATGTTACATACCCAGTAGGCCTACACAGCTTGCAAGCTTAACAGTGCAACTTAGTTTTGTTCATTGGGTTGACCTACATTTAGCAATGGCAATAGCACGCAAAGCGGCTGGGGGGGGGGGGGGGGGGGGAGGGTAGTACTAGTACAAATCTCAAGGTTCAGTGTAGCTGTTCAGTGACCAGGTCTGTTTTGTTGTTGTTCTTTAGTCTGTGTATGTGTTGGAGAATCAAACTAATTTTTTACTTTAATCATTTCTTAAACTTAGATAATTTGTTAACAGATTTTTGAAAATGTAATTTTTAAATTAAACATAATTTTTTAAACATCGTTTATTTTCAAATTAACTTCATTAGATATTATAATTCTTTTTTTTAAAATCTTATATTAAAGTATTGTAATTGTAGGCTATTTATAATACGGTATAAAGTGAAACTAAGTATGGAAAAACTGGAAAAGGGATGCAACTAAACAAAGAACTTGTCGACAAGAAGCCTTCTTTAGTGAACAAAACATTTTTTTTTTGTTAAACAGCACTTATCTGCAATGTAGGCTAGTATCCGAGGGGAATGCAATAGGCATGTAAAAGAACATAAGTAGGTGAGAGATTTAATACAGGCAAAATTGGACTTAATAGGAAAAGTAAGTCCACTGCGCTTGGTCGTAACCAGGAAGGGGCACGAGAAAAGGTTTAACAAGGGAATGAGAACATGATGTTCATGCCATTTGGTGTCAAGGTTGTCTTGATCAGTTTGTTTTCCAAATTCACCCAATTTGGTGTCTTTGTACAGGACACAATGTCGGTGATAACAAAATCATCAGCACCCGTGTGTTTGCTTCTATTGAAGTGTTTTGAGATTGGACATTGCTTATTGTGCACACTTGTATGGAGGTGTTCAGGACATCTGTCAGAGAGGCGGCGTCCAGTCTCTCCTAGATACGCCTTCTGGCACCGGGTGCAAATAATGACGTTGACGGCATTGCGGCTTGCACAAAGGAAACCGCCCTTTATCTGAAAACTACCCTAAGGGAAGGGAATGAGGTTGAACCTGGATGAAAAAATGGCAAGTGTTGCAACGGCTAAATTCACACGGCTTGGTCCCAAAGTGGGAGGAAGCAGCAGCGTGTATGTGACTGCGCATGAGGTCTGAAAACAATCAGAGGCGGAGAAGAGAAAATTTCGTGGGTGTTAGTTTCGGCGACGAACGATTTTTACGGAAAGCATGTTTGGCTATGACATTGTGAGGATGACATGTGATGTTTGCCTATGACACTGTGAGGATGACATGTGTTGTTTGGCTATTACATTGTAGAGATGACATGTAATGTTTGGCTATGATAATGTGAGGGTGACATGTGATGTTTGGCTATGACATTGTGAGGATGACATGTGATAATAACATGTTGCCATTGACACTCGGACGAGACCTGCAGGCATCAGCAAGTATAATATTTTTAACCCAATTTCAAGATATCTTGAAACAGCCAGTCCCGAAAGTAGTGTCATGCTATGTCACATACGGATCAGTCGTGGCAGCTAAGAGGGATTCGGCCACCATATGCCGAGGTCCAGTGGCGTATCGAGGGGGGGCAAGAGGGGCATCATGCCCCGGGCGCTACTCACAAAGGGGCGCCAAATGGTATATTTTACATATACTATTGTATGGTTTTAGAATGGGGGGGGGGGCGCGAGTTAAGCTCGCTACGCCACTGCCGAGGTCATAGAGTTGTCCTGGATTATTGCATTTTTCAATGGGGATCACCACCATTCTTACGGACCCGAAAATGTAACTCAGCAGAATGTGTACGTACATGTAGGCAAAAATTCTTTTGCTGGACACTACTTCTAAGCTAAGTGCTACATTATAATTTTTTGATACATTTTAAAATTTTATTCCTTTTTCTGTTTGTTCGGCGATGAAGGCTTCCTGCCGACACTTTCGTTGTTTTGTTGCGTTCCTCTTATCAGGTTTAACCTTACTGTGTTTTACTAATTTCCTATTGTGCTAACCTGATTGCAGTCTCCCCCATTATCACCCGGAAAAACTTAAACATAACTCTCCAACTCCATTCAAAACTAGTTAATATTAGTAAGTGTTTTTTGTTGTTTTTTTTCGATATAAATTATACTACGAAGCGTGCCCTGTGTTTGCCCACGATTTAGTGTCAAAATTTCAATGTTCAAATTCACTGAAGGCCTATGTGCCTATCTATTGGTATAATTATACGGATTCTTACATTAATAATTGATATCACTATCACTTAATAATTAATAAATTATAGCATTTTGGCGTAGTTAACCTTCTTGAAAGGCTGCACCTATTGGTACACGGGTACCAAAATTGAGAGGTTGGGATCAAAAAACGATTTAAAATATTATTGCTGTGTTTGTAAGACCAAATGAGGTATCAAATGAAAGATAATTGAATGTACTATACGTTTGTAAACTTAATTTTTCATTTTAACTAAAGTAAACTCCTACAAATGCCATCCGAATAGCATTAATCAAAATGGACCCGGGACACATTAGACTAAATGCTATTCGGATGTCATTTGTGGTAGTTTATTTTAGTTAAAATGAAGAATTAAGATTTCAAACGTATAGTACATTCAATTATCTTTCATTTGATACCTCATTTGGTCTTACAAACCCAACAAAAATATTTTAAATCGTTTTTTAATCCCAACCTCTCAATTCTGGTAGCCGTGTACCAATAGCCACTTCGTTCTTTGAAATGGATATTTAAAAAGAATGAAAAAGATATTCTTTACTGCTATTAACTACAGTAGGAAAAAAATTATATCGTTATTGAAAATAACATGGATTTGAAAGGAGATAGCATTAAAGAACTTGGAGTTAATATCCATAATGACTTTACAGATAGTAAGCCTAAAATTAAAGCAAAACGCTTTAATCGCAAGCTTAAACTTTATAGGTAAGGCTTAAACCGTGAATTCGTTATTTATCACAGAAAACTGCCCTAAAATCAAATGATTAAAATCAACAGTCCACACTGACAGCCACATCATGATCATGTAAAAGTGAAAAGTTAAATAAAGTAGTTGAAGATGAAGGCATGAAATGATGAAGAACTTGATACATCCCCATGCCTGGCAAGATGGTGATTAAACACTACAGATAACTGATTAACTCCTACTCCTACAGATAATTGATTATACTGATTGACTGCTAAAATGTTTTCTTTTGACCATGCCCCAAGACACAAGAAGAAATTTATGTACTGGCTGTATTTATTTAATTAAATTTTAGCATTTTGTTACTATTTTTGTTTCTCTCTGTCTGTAAATAGTTTACCAACCAGCACATTCTCTCCCTTTCCCCTCCCTAGTTTAATGATTTTAACAGCCATGTATTTTTTTACACAGCCACCACCTTGGTTACCATGACCCGTCATAGGAAATGTCATGGCGCGGATTGCATATATTTACCGATTTTAGATTTGAAGATTTATATTCGAGTTGGTGGGGACTAAATTATTAAGATTTGAAGATTACTCTTGAGTTATGGGGGTTTGAAGATTACACTTGAGTCTAGAGATACTGACTTTTGCACTCAGGACATTTAGCATTCAGGTTAGGCAGAGTGATATTATTTCCCTTACTTTTCTTTGTGCCTATAAGTAGCTAAAAGAAAAAAGTGGTGCAAAAACATATTATTATTATTATTATTATTATTGGTAGTTTTCTATAGTGTGGTACCCCAGTTTAGGGCTGGGCTCACCATGCTGTACATACAATTTAACAAACATAATCATGAACTTAAAAATTAATTTACATTAATTAAAAAAACAAAATAAAGGTGTATTCGCCCAACCATTCCATAACAATGTACATGTGAAGCCATGGACGGCACTCAGTTTCATCGTTTAACGGTCAGAGTGGGGCTCAGTCATGAAGTTTGAAGTATACCTTGTCTTTACAAACATCTGAAACTTACTTTGTTAAACTAACTTTGTTATCCTCAATATCAGATTTAAAAAACAACTCTGTTATGCTTTAAGTTCAATATGTTCAAAGAACCATTCTCATTACCTTATTTTAGCCATACATTTATTGTTTATTTTGTAGAGAATTTACCTTGGCAACTCTGTCTGCTCTCACGGAAATCAAGCAAACACAGTTGAGATGTGATACCGGTACAGATAATGTTATTTCTCAAGTTTCTGCTCTGGATGCTTTAGCATGTACTGGTGAGGTGCTACTTCATTTACTTACTTTAACTATCGTTGTATTTAACTTTTTGATGGGTGTTTTTGGCTATAGGGCCATCTATAAAGGATGTTGCGCTATTCTGGTAAATTTTTAGCTGCCCCCCCCCCCCCCCCGGTCACAAAATTTGAACACAAATTGGACACATCATCATAATTTCGTGTCCCCCACCTCCCTCTTAGATGCTTGCAATTGATAATAGTGATAACAGATTTAAGTAGATTTAACTTTTTCATGCCACAAAAATTTCTTTTACCCTACTTGTTTACTTAGTTATTGAAGTTAGTTATATCTGTGAATTTTATTGTTAGAAAAGCTACATAAAGCATTCACATGTTCTTACTACTACTACTGGTATCAGTACATGCATTTATTTATTTTTAAAGAAGACTTTAATTTAGTTGAACTCATTTAACAAAACTTGCTTGTAATATTTCAGGTGTGGCTGGAATCCAGTGGAAAAAACATCTATCCAGCAGGGTGCATGTGACACTTGCAGACCATGATGATATAACCAAACTGACCAGCAATTCTGAGGCTAATGACTTCAGTTGTTCTGATTTTCACTTAAACCCTCTTCGGGTTCCTGGGGACCTCCACGAGTCACAGTCAGAGAAAGAGGTGCATGTTTGTAATGCCGAGGCTAAAGCAGTTATGGTTATGGAAGCTTTTAATTTCATGTAAGTAGCAGTAAAATATAAACAAAGCAGCTTAACTTTAAAATGCTTTTTCATTTTATGTCTAAAAATGTATGTGCATCATCATTATTACATATATCTAGATATCCCAAATCAGGTTATTGTTCCATTTGTACTGGCACCATATTCTGTTATATAATGTTTAGCAAAGATATACTGGTGCAAATTATTGATTTAAAATTTTTAAAATTAATTTTATTTGGTCCAAAATTTTTTTAGTGACACTTCATTATATGTGAGGGTCAACATATATAACAATAACAATACATACACCTTTTAATAACATCATTAGAAACACATCTTCTTTTAATAACATCATTATAAATTCACCTTTTAATAAAAGTAATACACATAAACCTTTTTGCTGAAATAATTTATTTTTCTTCTTTTTTTTTTCAAACAGCTATTTAAATCCACAGAAGAATGCCACAACTTATTTTGAGCCGGCATTCAACAGCCTGACGTGTCGTGGATTGCTTTGCTTTGTGTTTCCAGATGTCTCTCTTTTTGCCAGGTCTGCTCATGTTGTCCAACGTTATTATGGAGTTGATGTTGTTAAGACAGAGTATCTGAAGGAATTGACTGCCAGAATCATCATTGGAAACTTGGCAAGGTACTGCATCATGACTTAGTTTTGCAGTAGTTTATCTTGTCATTACTGATACAAACTTTAGCTGGCTGTGATTGTTACACTGGAATATCCATAAATGTCTTCTTTGTAATTATGACCTCAGTGTAAAATAAACATAATTTAACTGACATTACTCGTAGCATTATACAAACTTGTACTAGGCGACCATCAATATATTACTTATATAAAATAATTGTCATATTTTCATATTGGTACCGAGTATATTATTGGACTCCCTTCCTCTGAGCATACTTACAAATCAGCTTTTTAAATCTCTGTCCAACCACATGTTTCAACATTTTGTTTATAAAGATAGTATTGGAATTATACAAGCCCAATTTAACCACCCCGGTAATAAAATAAGTTGATTCTTTAAAAAAATTTTTTTATTCAAAAATAAATAAGATATTTTAACTGTATTAAGGTTAAAATGCTAAAAAATACTAGTGATGGACAGCATTTCAAGATCATTTTTGCAGAATTCGGGCATAGACTCTAAATATATGTTCACATTCTGCCGAAACCTCTCCCCTCCCCAAAAAATCTCCTAAATCAACTCTCTCTCTCCCCCCCCCCCACCCCCATTATGCGCACCTAACATAAGGATGGCCTACTGGCCTTACAATTTGATCTCTCTCTTTAGGGCTGCAGCAAGAAGCAACAAAGGTATAATGGTGCAGTATGTTGTTTCCTTCGAAGATTATTTACTCATTTGTGTCAAAGTCTGCAGAGGTCATGCAGCTGCAGACACTGCTTTGACAGAGCTAGCAAAATTACAACATTGTCGATTGTGTGAGCAAAGGAATTTTATTCCTCAACAATTAGCTCTTTTGGGTAAGTAAAGTTTGTACCTTCTTTTGGGTAAGTAAAGTTTGTACCTTCTTTTGGGTAAGTAAAGTTTGTACCTTCTTTTGGGTAAGTAAAGTTTGTACCTTCTTTTGGGTAAGTAAAGTTTGTACCTTCTTTTGGGTAAGTAAAGTTTGTACCTTCTTTTGGGTAAGTAAAGTTTGTACCTTCTTTTGGGTAAGTAAAGTTTGTACCTTCTTTTGGGTAAGTAAAGTTTGTACCTTCTTTTGGGTAAGTAAAGTTTGTACCTTATGTGCCTGTCACTTTTGTTGGTGAGTTTAGTTCTTAGTGCAGCTTAAGTTTAACACTTATTCAAAGTTATTTATTAATATTACGATAATGGTAAATTTTTGAATAAAAACTATTGACCAAGTATGTTAACAATAATAACAATACTTTTGTGTGGGAAAACTGGTTATCAGTATCGGTATGTATTCCCACCTGCTTCCCATAGCAAGGTCAGATTGACAAAATAGTTAATTACATCAAAAGTGGCAGTTGGAAGTATTGAAAGTGTATCAATTTGTTGAACTGATAAAAGCAGCTGTTTTGATACCACAGTTCTAGTACAAGCACTTGACCCCAGTGCACTGTGCTGCAGTTAACATGTGCAAAGCATGTCGTGGAAAACCTTTTTTATTACCAGTGACCAGACTGCGAAAAAGCAATCTGCATTTACGGAAATTTGTTGATTGACACCTGTAGCATAATACACACCTTCAGACAAAGCAGCCCGGGATTATCCGGATATTGTTCTAAAAAGTTAAAATTTTTAGAAATAAGATAACCCCTTTCCCCAAAAACTGTATTCCTGAATTCCTGTCCCTAATGTTTCTCAATGTTGGCCAACTCCAGTCCAGCATGCTGTTTGGTGAGATCCGTGATGTGAGTGCCCAAGTTCTACTGTCTGATATATTACTTATATTATCTTAAAGTTTTATATTTATTAAATTATTATTATTTTTTTTAATCCATCCCTGTGGAGCTACATCCCATGTATTTCTTTGGCCTGCCTCACCACTTCCTTCCACTCAGACCTGATGCTTTTCTTTTCCATGCTTGTATTCCCAGCTGCAGTAGATCTTTTTCCACATCATCCACCCATCTAAGTCTAGGTCTGCCTTTGAGCCGTTTTCCTCTGGGGTTTTGGTGGTGCACCCTCTTCACTCCTCTGTCATTTGGCATTCTGCCCAGCATAGCCTGCCCATTTTAATGTCTGTTACTAGCGTAGGGTCCTGATATAGTCTATATAAATTTTTTTTTAAAAATTACTTTAAATAATAATTTTTTTAATTTCCATAATTATTTTATTGAAATTCAACAACCCTTCACCGGTTTCAAAACTATGAACCGGAAATCTGATTAAGGTGTAAATATTTGTTAAGAGCCTTAAGTCGTTTATATAATTTGCAGAACAAATCTAATCAGTCAATACACTATTTTTTTTAGTTCTTAAAGGAGGTAATTCATAAACTAATGTTTGGTTCTGTGTAACTTGTGATAATTTTTCAATCTTTAATACAGAGGATCCCTACAGTTTGTTATCCTGCAAATGTAAGGAGAAAAATCCAGGAAAAACTGCAGTTAGTCTTGGGCCAATGTGGTATGGATTAATTAGCATTGTTTTTATTCTCTTATTAAAATTTAACTTGCATGTGATTTACATTTTTTATAATCTTTAGAATAGAAAGACCATGTGCTTAAAAATGATTGAGGGCAATAGCTTGAAAAGTTTATCATGAGAAATCTTTTTTTTTTTTTTTGTATGGCAAAGTATATATTTATTTTCTTATTGACAATGACTTATTGATTTCTTTAAAAATTTTAACACCATAAAATCATACTAAAAATATGCACCTATGTAAAATTGATAAGTTATTTTTTTATCAGGAAAGGTCCAATATATGATTGGAATTTTCTGAACTTACTGCACAAACATGGGAAACAAATCAGTTTGAGCTCCAAGTTTTTTGAAGTGATTCATCTTCTCTTGGGAGAATGCATGTGTGCCCAGATTGACCAATCCCCTGATGCTGCTTCAGAAGACAAAAATGCCAAAGGAAGTGGTGATAAATTAAGAAATGGCACTGAACTTTCAGCAACAACTGAAGCACTGAATGAGCCAGCTGTTCAGGGCGGTAACTCTCCCAGTGCAGCCCAAAGGCAATCAAATGATCAAAGTTTAAACTCTGAGCCAAGCCTGGAGAAAGCTAAACCGCTGGCAATACCGGAATCTGAAAAACCAATGGATATTACAGAGACTGAACCCAGTGGGAACCCCTCTGAGGAATGCTCCGAGTCTGCACTGAACCCACTGAAAAGAAAATTAGAGGATTTGGAGGCAGAGAAGCCAAATGAGGCTAAAAGACATCACAAGACTCTCACTGTTGACCAACGTGAACCAAAGTCGGCCAATGTTCCATTTTATTACAATGTCAGTAAATTTAAAAGAACTAACATTCCCAAGTAAGTTCATTTACGTTTCTCTGTAAACTTAAAGCACACATTTAGTATAATTTTATTTTCATTTTTCAAGCTGATAAAGTTAAAGAGCTCATTTAAATGATTCAAATAAATTTATAGGCTAACAATGCCAAGATGAAGAATACACTGATGACCCTTCATTTTGTTTCCATCGCAATCACCTGGAGGAAGTTTTAGTTGGAAAATGGCATTTTTTTTCCCCTTATATTTAATCTTTCATTGAAGATTAAATTGGCAAATATTTCTAATTTAATGAATCACTTATATAGGAATTATTCTGTGTAGATTCCAAGACATTTAACTTTTTGTTGTTAAAAGTACCTTTGATTTAAATAATTTAAGATCTTTATATTTTCAGACTGGATAAGTTGGTCACCATTCTTTATATTTTCAGACTGGATAAGTTGGTTACCATTCTTCGATGTGCTGGTTATAAAGCAAGCAGAACACACTTTGACCACAGCGCCATAAGAACATCTGCCAGTGTTGATGAATTTCTGAAAATTTTGGGTTGAATAAGCTTAACTTTTTTTCCAGGACTGAATTTCAGTTTGTTGCTGATTTTAAAAATTCAATAAAAATTAATTGAAAAGTAAATGGCTTCTATTTGAGTTTTGTCCGTGTAGCATTTATGAAATTGTTCAGTAAAGTGAATAAGTTTTATGGCCAAATGTAGCGATTCAGCCATTTTAAAACGTAAATAATAATAGCAGGCTAGAATTATTGCAGAATATACTATTGGTAAGCAATCAAGAATTTCATAATTCTTAGTGTGATTATATCGTGTATAACAACACATGAATAATAGCAAGAACTAGACAAAAATTATTTTTATCATAACTCAATTCCATTTATTTTTATGGAGATGATATAAATCTCTTTTAGACTCTAGAATCTCTACTTAGACATCACTAGTGAAATAGCAAACCTTTTAACTAGTAAGTTTTATACCAGGCCAGCAACCCACATTCATGTAAAATAAATTCCCAATATTAGTAAAGAATAGTTGTCAAACAATTCTCCTCAAGAAAGACAGACTCTAGATTACGGCAACAAACTAAAGCAAGCTGACTTATCAAGTGACTTTCAGGTATTGGGACCCATTGATGGGAGTGGGAGCCACCAGGATTGGCACCTAGAAAGTAAATTAGCCAGGCAGGAACAATGAGTAAGGTCACTAAGAAAATACATGAATACTTTTCTGGGTATCAGTGAATCATGATGGATGGGAGTTCTGTCAAGAAATCCTCTTGGTCAACAGAAAGCTTGAAAGACCATGTAACATGAATAATTTCAACTTGACAGAAAGACAAATGGAAAGAATTTGTGGATGGCATATGCACCTTTAGAATAAGGGTAATGCTATTATTATTAACAATACATAATCATAAATACTTGTTATAAAGCTGACTTATTTAGGAAATATTACAGGATTAATAAATAGGGTGGGCGTCTCATAAGTGGGTCATAGGGTGGGCGTCTCATAAGTGGGTCATAGGGTGTTATGAGTGGGTCATAGGGTGGGCGTCTCATAAGTGGGTCATAGGGTGGGCGTCTCATGAGTGGGTCATAGGGTGGGCGTCTCATAAGTGGGTCATAGGGTGGGCATCTCATAAGTGGGTCATAGGGTGGGCGTCTCATAAGTGGGTCATAGGGTGGGCGTCTCATAAGTGGGTCATAGGGTGGGCGTCTCATAAGTGGGTCATAGGGTGTTATGAGTGGGTCATAGGGTGGGCATCTCATAAGTGGGTCATAGGGTGGGCGTCTCATGAGTGGGTCATAGGGTGGGCGTCTCATAAGTGGGTCATATGGTGGGCGTCTCATAAGTGGGTCATAGGGTGGGCGTCTCATAAGTGGGTCATAGGGTGTTATGAGTGGGTCATAGGGTGGGCATCTTATGAGTGGGTCATAGGGTGGGCGTCTCATAAGTGGGTCATAGGGTGGGCATCTTATGAGTGGGTCATAGGGTCTTATGAGTGGGTCATAGGGTGGGCGTCTCATAAGTGGGTCATAGGGTGTTATGAGTGGGTCATAGGGTGGGCATCTTATGAGTGGGTCATAGGGTGGGCGTCTCATAAGTGGGTCATAGGGTGTTATGAGTGGGTCATAGGGTGGGCGTCTCATAAGTGGGTCATAGGGTCTTATGAGTGGGTCATAGGGTGGGCATCTTATGAGTGGGTCATAGGGTGGGCATCTCATAAGTGGGTCATAGGGTCTTATGAGTGGGTCATAGGGTGGGCATCTTATGAGTGGGTCATAGGGTGGGCGTCTCATAAGTGGGTCATAGGGTGTTATGAGTGGGTCATAGGGTGGGCATCTTATGAGTGGGTCATAGGGTCTTATGAGTGGGTCATAGGGTGGGCGTCTTATGAGTGGGTGTCTATGAGTGGGTCATAGGGTCTTATGAGTGGGTCATAGGGTCTTATGAGTGGGTCATAGGGTGGGCGTCTTATGAGTGGGTGTCTATGAGTGGGTCATAGGGTCTTATGAGTGGGTCATAGGGTCTTATGAGTGGGTCATAGGGTCTTATGAGTGGGTCATAGGGTGGGCGTCTCATAAGTGGGTCATAGGGTGGGCGTCTCATAAGTGGGTCATAGGGTGGGCATCTTATGAGTGGGTCATAGGGTCTTATGAGTGGGTCATAGGGTGGGCGTCTTATGAGTGGGTGTCTATGAGTGGGTCATAGGGTCTTATGAGTGGGTCATAGGGTCTTATGAGTGGGTCATAGGGTCTTATGAGTGGGTCATAGGGTCTTATGAGTGGGTCATAGGGTCTTATGAGTGAGTCATAGGGTCTTATGAGTGGGTCATAGGGTGGGCGTCTCATAAGTGGGTCATAGGGTGGGCGTCTCATAAGTGGGTCATAGGGTGGGCATCTTATGAGTGGGTCATAGGGTCTTATGAGTGGGTCATAGGGTGGGCGTCTTATGAGTGGGTGTCTATGAGTGGGTCATAGGGTCTTATGAGTGGGTCATAGGGTCTTATGAGTGGGTCATAGGGTCTTATGACTGGGTCATAAGGTCTTATGAGTGGGTCATAGGGTCTTATGAGTGAGTCATAGGGTCTTATGAGTGGGTCATAGGGTCTTATGAGTGGGTCATAGGGTCTTATGAGTGGGTCATAGGGTGGGCGTCTCATGAGTGGGTCATAGGGTGGGCGTCTCATGAGTGGGTCATAGGGTGGGCGTCTCATGAGTGGGTCATAGGGTCTTATGAGTGGGTCATAGGGTGGGCGTCTCATGAGTGGGTCATAGGGTGGGCGTCTTATGAGTGGGTCATAGGGTCTTATGAGTGGGTCATAGGGTGGGCATCTCATGAGTGGGTCATAGGGTCTTATGAGTGGGTCATAGGGTCTTATGAGTGGGTCATAGGGTCTTATGAGTGGGTCATAGGGTCTTATGAGTGGGTCATAGGGTGAGCGTCTCATGAGTGGGTCATAGGGTGGGCGTCTCATGAGTGGGTCATAGGGTCTTATGAGTGGGTCATAGGGTCTTATGAGTGGGTCATAGGGTCTTATGAGTGGGTCATAGGGTCTTATGAGTGGGTCATAGGGTGGGCGTCTCATGAGTGGGTCATATGGTCTTATGAGTGGGTCATAGGGTCTTATGAGTGGGTCATAGGGTCTTATGAGTGGGTCATAGGGTCTTATGAGTGGGTCATAGGGTCTTATGAGTGGGTCATAGGGTCTTATGAGTGGGTCATAGGGTCTTATGAGTGGGTCATAGGGTCTTATGAGTGGGTCATAGGGTGGACGTCTCATGAGTGGGCGTCTTATGAGTGGGTCATAGGGTGGGCATCTCATGTGTGGGTCATAGGGTGTTATGAGTGGGTCATAGGGTGGGCGTCTCATGAGTGGGTCATAGGGTCTTATGAGTGGGTCATAGGGTGGGCGTCTTATGAGTGGGTGTCTATGAGTGGGTCATAGGGTCTTATCAGTGGGTCATAGGGACTTATGAGTGGGTCATAGGGTCTTATGAGTGGGTCATAGGGTCTTATGAGTGGGTCATAGGGTGGGCGTCTTATGAGTGGGTCATAGGGTCTTATGAGTGGGTCATAGGGTAGGCGTCTCATGAGTGGGTCATAGGGTCTTATGAGTGGGTCATAGGGTCTTATGAGTGGGTCATAGGGTCTTATGAGTGGGTCATAGGGTCTTATGAGTGGGTCATAGGGTCTTATGAGTGGGTCATAGGGTCTTATGAGTGGGTCATAGGGTTTTATGAGTGGGTCATAGGGTGGGCGTCTCATGAGTGGGTCAAAGGGTGGGCGTCTTATGAGTGGGTCATAGGGTGGGCATCTCATGAGTGGGTCATAGGGTGTTATGAGTGGGTCATAGGGTCTTATGAGTGGGTCATAGGGTGGGCATCTCATGAGTGGGTCATAGGGTTGGCATCTCATGAGTGGGTCATAGGGTCTTATGAGTGGATCATAGGGTGGGCATCTCATGAGTGGGTCATAGGGTCTTATGAGTGGGTCATAGGGTGTTATGAGTGGGTCATAGGGTGGGCATCTTATGAGTGGGTCATAGGGTGGGCGTCTCATGAGTGGGTCATAGGGTGGGCGTCTTATGAGTGGGTCATAGGGTGGGCGTCTTATGAGTGGGTCATAGGGTGGGCGTCTCATGAGTGGGTCATAGGGTGGGTGTCTTATGAGTGGGTCATAGGGTGGGCATCTCATGAGTGGGTCATAGGGTGTTATGAGTGGGTCATAGGTAGGGCATATTATGAGTGGGTCATAGGGTGGGCGTCTCATGAGTGGGTCATAGGGTGGGCGTCTTATGAGTGGGTCATAGGGTGGGCATCTCATGAGTGGGTCATAGGGTGGGCATCTTATGAGTGGGTCATAGGGTGGGCGTCATGAGTGGGTCATAGGGTGGGCGTCTTATGAGTGGGTCATAGGGTGGGCGTCTTATGAGTGGGTCATAGGGTGGGCGTCTTATGAGTGGGTCATAGGGTGGGCGTCTTATGAGTGGGTCATAGGAGATTTTTATAATTTTTCTCCCGGTAAATTAAATAATGTCATAGTTATTGAAGATTGCAGAGGTCTTAGTCTACTGTAAACTCGACAAGATTTAAATGTTCATCATCATGTCCCTTAGTCCTTGGACTGTTGGGGCGCCACAGATGACATGAAAACTATCCTTCTCCATTCCTCTCGGTCTTCTGCGCTACGCATAGCATCGCCTAGTTTTAATCCCGTCCACTCTTTGATGTTATCTTCCCATCTTTTTCTCTGTCTTCCTCTTCTTCTCCCTCCTCTAGTTGTGCCCTGCATGATTTCTTTGGCGAGCCCTTGTTTTCTTGTCACGTGGCCATACCACTCAAGTTTGCGCTTTTTTTTACAGACACCAGGAGGTCAATTGCTTGACGAATCCTTTCTTTCACTTGCTCATTGGTGATATGGTCTCTATAGCAGATGCCAAGAAGGCCTCTGAAACATCTCATCTTCATCGCCTTTGTTTTCCTTTCAAATTCTGCTGTTAATGTCCAGGACTCACAGCCATATAAGAAAATGGAGAGGATTAAATGTTAACAAAAGCCTAAAAACAAAGTTACCAGAAGGAGATGTTCAGTCAATTTAGCACCAGATATTTGTTGGTACTGTAATCCTTACACTGGTATTTTATTTTATGGGTGGACTTATGAGTGGGTTGTACACTTTTCAGGCTTTTTGCATCCAATACTAATGGAGTGGCTTATAAATGAACAGGTAGGTCAAAAATACTGAATAGAACTTAAAGAATACTGGAAAAAAACAAACATCTTGAGATTTCAACAAAAAGAGCAGCATTAAATTTGTACAAACTAAAGCATGTCAAAGATGATAATCACTTGTGCTACAAGTCACCATGAGAGTCACCATGAGTGTTACCATGAGAGTCACCATGAGTCACCATGAGTGTCAACATGAGAGTCACCACGAGTGTCACCATGAGTGTCACCATGAGTGTCACCATGAGAGTCACTATGAGTCTATTCTAGAAGTAGAAGGATTTCTGCAATGCAATTTTGTAGTGTTTAGTGGTAATGAGACACTGTACACCAATTGCTTTTTTTACACCATAACCCATTAGTTGACCAAAGGCCAATTAGCTTTAAGATTTATTTGGACTACCCGGTGACGATGAGCTTAATGTAAGATGTACTGGTAAACAGAGATTTCCATTAAAATGATTTTTTGAGCATAATTTGTGTGGATAACCAGGGAGAAAATTGTGTACGGAAAATTCAAATTGGAAAATAAGGTACAGAATATGGAGCAATCATATCAGTTGCCAAGTATATGGTAATGCTTTTTTTAATGAGGAAAAAATATATAACACCAAAAATAAGTAAGCCTTTTAAAACTACTGATGTCCTGAATATAGGGTCAGTGTTTGCTAACATGTTTGCTGAATATAGGGTCAGTGTTTGCTGACATGTTTGCTGAATATAGGGTCAGTGTTTGCTGACATGTTTGCTGAATATAGGGTCAGTGTTTGCTAACATGTTTGCTGAATATAGGGTCAGTGTTTGCTAACATGTTTGCTGAATATAGGGTCAGTGTTTGCTGACATGTTTGCTGAATATAGGGTCAGTGTTTGCTAACATGTTTGCTGAATATAGGGTCAGTGTTTGCTAACATGTTTGCTGAATATAGGGTCAGTGTTTGCTAACATGTTTGCTGAATATAGGGTCAGTGTTTGCTAACATGTTTGTTAAGGCAAGGAGGAGATGAATAAAACAGTTCAAGGAGATGAATAAAACAGTTCAAGGAGATGAATAAAACAGTTCAAGGAGATGAATAAAACAGTTCAAGGAGATGAATAAAACAGTTCAAGGAGATGAATAAAACAGTTCAAGGAGATGAATAAAACAGTTCAAGGAGATGAATAAAACAGTTCAAGGAGATGAATAAAACAGTTCAAGGAGATGAATAAAACAGTTCAAGGAGATGAATAAAACAGTTCAAGGAGATGAATAAAACAGTTCAAGGAGATGAATAAAACAGTTCAAGGAGATGAATAAAACAGTTCAAGGAGATGAATAAAACAGTTCAAGGAGATGAATAAAACAGTTCAAGGAGATGAATAAAACAGTTCAAGGAGATGAATAAAACAGTTCAAGGAGATGAATAAAACAGTTCAAGGAGATGAATAAAACAGTTCAAGGAGATGAATAAAACAGTTCAAGGAGATGAATAAAACAGTTCAAGGAGATGAATAAAACAGTTCAAGGAGATGAATAAAACAGTTCAAGGAGATGAATAAAACAGTTCAAGGAGATGAATAAAACAGTTCAAGGAGATGAATAAAACAGTTCAAGGAGATGAATAAAACAGTTCAAGGAGATGAATAAAACAGTTCAAGGAGATGAATAAAACAGTTCAAGGAGATGAATAAAACAGTTCAAGGAGATGAATAAAACAGTTCAAGGAGATGAATAAAACAGTTCAAGGAGATGAATAAAACAGTTCAAGGAGATGAATAAAACAGTTCAAGGAGATGAATAAAACAGTTCAAGGAGATGAATAAAACAGTTCAAGGAGATGAATAAAACAGTTCAAGGAGATGAATAAAACAGTTCAAGGAGATGAATAAAACAGTTCAAGGAGATGAATAAAACAGTTCAAGGAGATGAATAAAACAGTTCAAGGAGATGAATAAAACAGTTCAAGGAGATGAATAAAACAGTTCAAGGAGATGAATAAAACAGTTCAAGGAGATGAATAAAACAGTTCAAGGAGATGAATAAAACAGTTCAAGGAGATGAATAAAACAGTTCAAGGAGATGAATAAAACAGTTCAAGGAGATGAATAAAACAGTTCAAGGAGATGAATAAAACAGTTCAAGGAGATGAATAAAACAGTTCAAGGAGATGAATAAAACAGTTCAAGGCTGTGGAAGATGTGCAGCTTTTCTTGGTAAAAATGAGCCAATGATGATTCTTTGACAATATAGAAACATTACTTAAGTGTAATCTGAAGCACTAAAACCTGTGAATATTTTCATCTGGTACTCCCAGATCTTTTATATATGTGATCATATCAGCATTAAAAGTCTTGCTACCACATATCAGAACCAACAGTTTGCTCAAGTCATTGCTTATTTCTTTGCCTAACAATTCTTTAGTTATATGTCCTTTGAGTATCTCTTCTCTGTACTTGTAACTTTGATTCTCCTCCTCAATTTCCTGTTGGATAAAAGTAATCCAATTTTAATGTACATTTTTTTCTTAATATACTAACGAAATCATGATAGCCAATTGTGCACATTTTCCCAACCTTTTTTGAATGGCTGACCCATTTAACACAAGCAAAGCCAGTATGACACCAATGTTTTTTTAAAAAAAGCTTTTTAATAAGGTAAAAGGAAAAAGATAGCAAACTATTTTTTCAGCATGTAACTTAATATAATTTTAACTTGCCACACATCTAATATTTAATTGAAATTGTAACTCATTGACAAGTTTAACAATTGGCTAACCGGATGTCTTACTCAACATTTATCTATTCTTGTTTTGGTTTTCAAATGAAGAAGAGTTGACAATCCACTCTCAAAGAGGTGTTTAGTCAATTTTTATGATATTATTGATATATTCAATTTTTTAAGTCCCAGATAAAAAATTATAATTGAAATTGCTTTGTCAACCACATCAGCTGGAAACCCCAATGCTGAACCGTGTCAAGGTTGGGAACCAATCCTTTGTGTAAAGTAAGTAAAGCTTATCTGGCTAAGCACCGAAATTATATTTCAAATGACCTTACCTGGCTAAGCACAAATATGACAGAAAAGTTCCAGTAACGAGTCCATTCATCAATCTCCTTCTTGGCCATTAGGTCTTTGTATGACCTACAGGCATACACAAGCCTTAAGACAGTTTCATCTTTGTCATCCTCAAGAATAGTGTTGATGACTTGACACATTGGAGCCACACCAGTTCCAGCACTCAGCATAAGAACTCGACGATACTGAGGACATTCATTTTATTAGACTCAAAACATCATCTTTTAACTTCAAGTTGAAAACTTTGTGTTTTTATTTTTAAAAGTAACAAATTAAATCAGTTCATGACATTTGAAAATGCAATTTAGGCAGTCAATTATATTTTAAATAATAATTGCAGTAATTGGCTGTCACTACACTGAGCAGACATCATATAGGTTGCGCTACAACACCCCCCTCTTGAAAGATAAGGCCAAACAGGAAGAGTTCAGGATCACTCTGTCCAACAAGTTCCAAGTCCTACAGGAACTGCTAGGAGACGAGACGATCGATGGAAAGTGGCAGGGAGTAAAGAAAGCAGTCAAATCAACATGTCAGGAAGTGTTGGGAAACAAGAAACATACACACAAAGAATGGATAACAGCAGATACATTGAAAGTGATAGACGAGAGAAAAGGGAAGAAGGCAGAAATTAACAACAGCCGTACACGAGCGCAGAAAGTTAGGTTCCAAAAGGATTACTCAGAGGCAAATAAGAAAGTAAAGAAAAGCGCTAAGAGGGACAAAAGGAACTTTGTAGACATGCTTGCCAAAGAAGCGGAAGAAGCAGCCTACCAAGGAAATATGCGGGAATTGTTCGCTACCATCAAGAAGTTGTCTGGAAAGTTCAGGAAGCCAGAGAGACCAGTGAAGGACAAAGATGGTAAGAGCATACCAAATGAGGAGCAACAGAGAGCCAGATGGAAAGAACACTTTGAGGAACTTCTAAACAGGCCAGAGCCAAGTAACCCACCAGATATTCAGCCAGCTGACAGTGACCTGGCTATTGACTGCAACGCACCCACCAAAGAAGAGATCCGTATTGCCATCAAACAACTTAAAAATGGCAAGGCTGCAGGACCGGATGGCATCCCAGCAGAGGCACTGAAGGCTGACGTGCACACCAGTGTAGATAT
This sequence comes from Omphiscola glabra, assembly GCA_964017045.1. Lineage (NCBI taxonomy): Eukaryota > Metazoa > Mollusca > Gastropoda > Lymnaeidae > Omphiscola > Omphiscola glabra. Next base: position 49,953,802 of record OZ024796.1, on the reverse strand, counting down.
GCTTCACCCACTGTTCTTGAAGATCTGGGAGGAGGAACAGGTACCTTGGGAGTGGAAGGAGGGATACCTCATTAAAATTCCAAAAAAGGGGGACTTAAGCTCCTGCTCCAACTATAGAGGGATCACCTTACTGTCCATCCCAGGCAAGGTTTTCAACCGCGTACTACTCAACAGAATGAAAGAAACTGTTGACCCCCTGCTGCGGGACCAACAGGCTGGCTTCCGGACCAACAGATCCTGTACTGACCAAATTGCAACACTGCGCATCATCCTAGAGCAATCCCTGGAATGGAACTCACCCCTCTACATCAACTTCGTTGACTACGAGAAAGCCTTTGACAGTGTGGATAGGCAAACCCTCTGGAGACTGTTGAGACATTATGGAGTCCCGCGGAAAATCACGGACTTGATCAGAAACTCTTACGAGGGGATGACCTGCCGAGTGGTCCACGGACAACAGGTGACGGATGCTTTCCAGGTGAAGACCGGTGTGAGGCAGGGATGTTTGCTTTCGCCTTTCCTGTTCCTATTGGCCATTGACTGGGTGATGAAAACGTCCACAAAACAGAAGCGGAATGGTATTCAATGGACCTTGTGGGACCAGCTTGATGACCTCGATTTTGCTGACGATCTTGCCCTTCTCTCCCATACCCAACAACAGATGCAGGAGAAGACCAGAAATATTGCAGACACTTCTGCACGTATTGGTCTTAATATTCACAAGGGGAAGAGCAAGGTCCTCAAGGTCAATGCCGCTACCAATACAGCACCCATCAGGCTCAAAGAGGAAGCGCTCGAGGAGGTAGAGAGCTTTGTCTACCTTGGCAGCATCGTGGACAAGCAAGGTGGGACAGATGCTGACATCAAAATAAGGGTATGAAAGGCACGGGCAGCCTTCCAACAACTAAAAAATGTCTGGGCCTCCAAACACCTAAATACCAAACTGAAGATCAGAACCTTCAACACAATGGTGAAACCGGTTCTACTGTATGGTGCAGAAACATGGAGAATCACTGCTGGGAATATGAAGAGAATCCAGTCCTTCATCAATAACTGCTTAAGAAGGATTCTCGGGATTCATTGGCCCGACAGAATCAGCAACCAGAAACTGTGGCAGCGGACAAAGCAAGAACCTGTAGAACAAGAGATCCTCCAGAGAAGATGGAGATGGATTGGCCATACGCTCAGGAAACCTGCCTCCAGCATAACTAGACAAGCCTTGAATTGGAACCCTCAAGGAAAACGGAAAAGAGGCAGGCCTAAGAACACTTGGCGCCGTGAAGTGGAGGCGGATACCAAGAAACTTGGCCACACTTGGGGGAGGCTGGAGAGATTGGCTCAGGATCGTGATGCCTGGAGGGCTCTTGTAGGCGGCCTATGTCCTAATCACAGACGTCGATGAAGATCGGCTGCTGTTCCTCGAGGACGAAAAGGCGAAAGAAGTAATTGGCTGTAATGCTTAATTGTTCCTGACGGAGTGCTAAAGCCAGCAACCCAAAATTTACATCTATTGTACAATGGACCTAGAATTTAACCTTATTGCACATATTTTCTAAATGACCTGCTGGGCCCTCTGTAATTAGGTTTGTTACTATTTCAGAGTTTTAAAAAGTAGATGCAGCTACACACCTTATTGCGTGTATATTCAAAATGACCTGCTGGTCCCCTGGCAGAAATCTTGTCCCCAACTTTCCAGGTTTGAACATACTGGGACATACAACCTTCAGGATATATCTACAACAAATTAGGTTTATGTTGAATGAAAAATGATGCACGACCATGTGGGTTCAAAATTAATATTTACATTAGACATGGACAAATCTGATCGTACAGTTCCTTTTCGGCGTGCTTATTTTGAAAGCTAGCTATCAATTGATGTTTACGACTTTGTTATTAATTAGTGTTTATAGTTATAGCTGTTAGGGCAGATGTTTCTAAAAATACATTCATCAAAAAAAGTTACTCTAAAAACAATTTAGAAATTTACTTTGCCTTACTTAAATAAACGTTCATTTAATATTGAATTACCTTAATTAACAAGTCAAAATAACCTTTAGTGCTTAGCGGAGAAATTGGTGTATACCTTCTAACTATCATGGAGCCATTTCTTGCTTTTGACCTGAAAATAGAAAAGTTACATTATATTGTAGATCAGTGGTTCTCAACCTTCCTAATGCCGCGACCCTTTAATACAGTTCCTCTTGTTGACCTTTCAACCATAAAATTGTTTTTGTTGTTACTTCATAAATATGTGTTTTCCAAATGGCCTTAGGCAACCCCTATGTAAGGGTTGCGACCCACAGGTTGAGAAACGCTGTTGTAGATAAATATAATTTTAAACATTTCATTAATTCGGTAATCAATTTTATTTGGATAATTTTTTTACAGATTGAAGAAGTTATTACAATAAAAATTCAGCAAGCATTATTTATTTACTATGGTAGCCTACTGACCACAATGACTTGTCTATCAATTTGAAATTTTGTTACTGTTAACTAACCAAAGCAATAATCCTAGCCTAAATTTACCATTAGATATACTTGATTTTATTTAATTATCCTTTTTAAAATTGTATTTTAAAACAAAACACTAATATTATATTTTAAAATCATTCTCATCGTATCTTTGCGTTTACAATAATGCTATGCAATTGCTAAAAAATGTCTTGGGTCATTGTTTTTGTATGCACCAAGAAAAAAAAAAAAGCATTCAATCCCTATACTGAGATGCTTTAAAGTAAAATTTCATAGATACAAAATACAGTCTGCATAACAAAATGGGTTAACCTTGCTATAATGTGTTGTCCCATCAATAAACCTAGACTGGTATTGTTAGGAATAGAGCATCTAAAGCGTAGAATGTCTGAGGTCTCTTGAAGCACGGAGACAATGGTGAAATCACAGTACTTGTCAGATTTAAGGCCAGCACCCTGCATAACACATTCACAACATGTATTATCAGATGCATTATTTTTGCAAACTAAACAAAGGTCTTAAGGTACATTAAATTTCATTCATAATTTTATATGATTACAGTTTTGAAACAAATTACATTAATTCCATATGCATATTACAAATAATAAGTAAGCTATTTCAAGAAATGTATATTTAGATAATGTAAAGACTGAGGTTTACGCTACCTAAAGAAATCTACTGAATGCCCCATATAGGAATGTGCTCACATGGATAGAAATGTGGAGATACTGAATTGGGTTCATGTGAATTTTGCAAAACCCATGTACCTTTTCATCACAATAGACTTTAGAGGGACCCTATACATTAATATTCACCATAACTTGTTTTATTCAGTACCACTATGACAAAGTATTTGTAAAAACATTTGTAAGAACTTGAATGTTTCAATCATGAAGTTTGATCAAGACTTAATTTTTCTTTGTTCCTTACGGACGAACACATTCAACCATATCCTCAAAGGTACAAGAAAATTGAAATAAACTTACTTTATTACAGGCTTGCATAGCAATATCATCATTTCTCTCACAACTAGCATTTAAATTCTTATACTCAGCTTCCCACAGGGCCAATTCTTGTTCATAGATATCAAAAACACATGGCACACAGCCACTACCACAGCAGTCCTTGGGTGAGGGCCGTTCTGGTGGTCCTGGTAGATTTGAACTGTTCAGTTTGTCAGCACAAAGCATGTTTTTAAAATATTGAATTCAAACCAATAGTATGTATCAGGTTGATGTAAATGTCTATATTGTCATGGGATCAAAGTTGTATTTTCCTTTCTGTTGCCAGTTATTTGTTAGTTTGAGATGGTTGAGGCTTAGAACTTGACAGGGGCAGCCCTAGCTGCATGCAGGTCCACCAAGAGAAACCTTCCTTTGCTTGCCTTTTGTCATGGACTGTTGGACAATTCAACACAGGTGACCTGTCACTGGGTGAAACATCTTTGGGTTTAACAACTTCTGTGGAATGATCTTCTATTTGAGAAAACTTTCTCTTGCCCAAAACTGGAATTATTCAAGATTTAGAAAATGGTATACTACTTTAAAATAAAATAAAAAGAAGGTCTAGAGATAAAACAAAGTGGTTTTTTTTTTTGTGTGTGTTTGGTGAACTGGTGTGTAGAATGCTTAAATTACATATAATTATTAATTTTAGACTCATAGCCTTTTGGTCCTTAATTGAGATATATTTAAGTCTTAAAATTATTTATAAGGCATCATACTAATTCGTAAAAAATATTTGTCAAAATCAAATGGTGTAGCTAGGGTTTGTCAGGCCCTGGGAAGTTCTTTAGTTGTCATTCCTCCTTCACAAAAGAACAATACCCATCAAACACAGGCCATTGGCATAATAATATTCAAGATGGGAGACATGGCTGATACCCACTACCTATGGTTCCTAGCCCTATCTATCATTTAAATCCTCTCATTCAACAGTTGTTCTAAAGCACTTATAAATAGAAGAAGAATTCAACAAGATTGATTTATCCACAGTTCCAAAATAAGCTAATTTGAACTTTATAATAGCAAAATATGCATGGACTATTTGGCATGTTTTAAATTTATGAATAGGTAGTGATATATAGTATATAGGATTTAGAAAGCATTTTTCCAAGCTTAATTCTTTGAAATTATTGGTCGTCATATCTCTACTAAGACTAAGAAGTAATATCATTGAAAACTAAAATTGTGACTTTTAGTTTGAAGTACCTAAAATTCTGCCACCCATGGCAAAAAAAAAAATTTAAAAAATGCCCCTACCAACCCTTCTTCACAAATTAAATTAGCACAACTTTTAAATTAGTGTATACTATAAGTCAGTGGCATAACTAGTGTCACCCGAAGCGGTCACCCCAATTCCCACCCCTACACCCTGACTTCCACAATGGATTTCTTCTTGTTAAATTAAGTCCACAGTATAACAATGACAAGAACAAAAACAAATTAATTGAAGGTCAGGAGGTTAATGTATTTAAGAATTGTAACAGTAACATGCAGCTTACTTAGAATCGCCTGACCACATCGTATTTGGTATCATCAATGGAAAGATTTATTTCTCAGAATTTAGATAAATATAGCTTCCTGTCACTTACAAAAGTTACTAACTGCGTTGAATCATGGTCAGAATGGTGTTTTTCTTACCTAATTATATGGTCACCTCGTTTCTGACTCATCAAACTTGACCTTTTAATAAAACACACATTTGGATTGGTTACACGTGTGTAAAATTTACATGCGATTGGCTATCACGAAATTTGGTTAGTCCGAGCAGTGTGTGCTCTGTAAATATGCAATTTTTCAAATTGGTGTCACCCCCCTGAGATGGTGTGACCCATTGCCTTCTGTACCCCCCTAGCTATGCCACTGCTATAAGTATAAAATAAGACTATAACTATTAGATTAACTTCATTCAATGTTGTTTTATTTCTGTACAATATAGTCTATATAAGGCATATGCTAACGCCTAATATTAAAAAATAAAATAATAATAGGCTCACTGATAATATGAGTCAATATCAATATATTTAATATTATAAAAAATTACATAATATAGGCCAATATTGTTGATATGATTATGATATGGGCATGTCATTGGGGACACGGCACGTATTCGAAAAAAAGGTATTACTTGCACAATTCAAAAGTACAGTTACCAATAAATGATTTCGGGGTGTAAAACCAATAGATGAAAATAAATTACTTATTGACTCCATGATTCATTGGTTGGAAACATGTATTATCTATATTGCCATTGCAGTTAGACGTACTCAAGAATTAACAGGGCTACTTTTGCCACCTGACAGTGACAGAAAACACAGTGCTGCCACTCCGATTTTCTATTCCCCAGGTTTGGTCTTAGGAATTACCCATATCGTCAGGCCATGATTTTTTTAATGGCTATTAAATGTTCCAGCCTATGTGGAATGACGCACAAAGTGGGGCTCTGGGCGTAGTACTAAAATCGTCAAAACACTTATTTTTTAAAAAAATATATTTTTTAGCAACCTTACTTAGTAAATCATTATTCTTTTCAGTTTTTCAAAAGTATTCCCCAAATCCCCAGAGGTCATAATGAATTCTCCAGATCTGGGGACACCCCCCCCCCTCCTTGCGTGGATTTAATGTATCAAATATATTGGCCATTGTGAGGGATATGCCATTGTTGCCACTCCAAATGTTTTGGACGGGTTGGGGGGAGGGGGGATTGCACAGATGTTTAAATTTTTTAAAAATAAATAAATAATGCATATTAAACAGTTTTCAGCTTACCCATGTGGTTCGCTAAGCTCTCTGAAAATATAATTTTTAGGCCTAACCAGAGCGTTGTGAGGTATGATGAAGCAGATGGCTCTGACACAAAAGCCGCAGAGAACTTCATCAGTGACTTCAAGAAGCTCATAGATCTTGGGGGTTACCTGCCGCAACAAGTTTTTAATTGTGACTAGACGGCTCTCTTCTGGAATAAAATGCCAAAGCGAACCTATATAGAAGCCAATGAAAGACCGCCTCACGCTGCTATTTTGTGCCAATGCAAGCGGCGATTTGAAAATTAAACCGCTGCTTGTTTACCATTCAGAAACTCCACGAGCCTTTAAGAAGTGTAACGTCCAGAAGAGCAGACTAAATGTGATGTGGAGATCCAACAAGAACGCCTGGGTGACACGTGACATTTTCACTGATTGGATCAATGAAGTGTTTGGTCCTTCCGTAAAAAAATATTTGCTTGAGATGAATCTTCCTCTCCATGTCTTGCTTGTTATGGACAATGCCTCCGCCCATCCTCCAGGCCTACAAGATGATGTTCATGAAGAATTTGATTTCATCAATGTCCAGTTTCTGCCTCCCAACACCACTCCGTTACTCCAGCCTATGGACCAGCAGGTTATTTCTAACTTTAAAAAACTCTACACTAAAACACTCTTGGAGAATTGTTTTGAAGTTATCAAAGAGACAAATCTCACCCTCAGAGGATTTTGGAAAGATCATTTTCACATCGTTGCTTGCCTCAAGATGATTGACAAGGTTTGGGAAGGAGTTACCAAGAGGACTCTCACTTCTGCTTGGAAAAAACTTTGGCCAGAGAGTGTTGTTGAATGTGATTTTGAAACAGTACCTTTGTTGTCTACAGTTAACGAGATTGTGTCATTGGCCAATAGCATGGGACTCGAGGTGGACAACAATGATATTGAAGAGCTTGTGAAAGAGCACAGTCAAGAGTTGACCACCGAAGAGCCTATGGAGTTGCATCGTGTTTCACAGCAAGAAATTATGGAGGAGAGCTCATTAATGGAGGAGGAAGTAGCAGAGCAACAATCTTCTAGCGCAATAAGAGAAATGCTGAAAGCATGGGAAACTGTTGCATCGTACATTGAGAAGCATCACCCTAATAAGGAGGTGGCTATTCGTGCTACAAATTTATTCAATGTTAATGCTATGACACATTTTCGTCAAATTTTGACGCGTCGGCAAAAACAAATGTCTTTAGACAGTTTTCTAGTTAAGAAGGAATAATTATTTGTCATAAATTCATATTTTTATTTAGGTTTTTTGTTTCAAATCTAAATTGTATTCCAAGTTGTTACACTTCTTCACAATTCATAAGTCATAAGTAATTTTATTTGAATAAATGTTAATACAATGTTTTGAAAAAATGAGTATTTTTTCAGCATGGAACGCATTATCGTATTTTACATTGATTTGTATGGGGAAAATTGTTTCGTTTAACGAGTGTTTGGCTTAACGAGTAAGATTCTGGAACGAATTATGCTAGTTATGAGAGGTTCCACTGTAATTAGCTTACTTTCCTAAGCATTTTCTTGAAATAAAAATATTTTTTTTTAAAATTAGGGTTTGTTTTTTTTTGTTGGCGTGGGGTGGGGGTGGGGAGGGAGGGTTGTAACCTTACTTAAATGAACGCTTGGGGGGAGGGACTACCAATAGTATGCACGTCATTTTTAATACGTTAGGCCTATATTTTAACCCCAATACCACCCCCTTGGGGCGATCGGCCCCTTTTCTTTTGACCGCTAGGTGCGCCACTGGGGGAGACAATATTTCACGGCCCCTTTGCAGATCGTCATTCCAAACTGCGTGCAATGTTCTTTGAATCAAATTACTTGTAGGAATAAATTTAATCCCTTATGCCGCTCAAGTTTTTATTTCTACGAGGGAGTCATGCCATTTTTCAATTATTCGATATGGCGATAAAGATTAATATAATATCTTTCAGCCCAAATGTATTTCGTTTTTTTATTATTTAATTTTTTAAAAATTATTTGGGCAGCTGGGGTAATTCCTTCCAGGTCTGACCTTGTGGATTTCTTGGGCTTGCCACCCTCTCACCATTCCATCCGGCTATGACCAGACACAAAACGAGATATCACGCGCCACCCATGCAGGTTTGGGTTTAATATAAAATAATTAAAGCCAGACATTTTTTAAAAGTATGATTTTTCTCTTTAAGTATAGGCCTACTAACTGAACGTAGTGTTTAGATGCTTAGGGAAATGCGATGATGTAGTGGCACACCAATTTGTGGCGTTTATCACCATAACAATCTGCATTTGGGAAGAGCTTGCCACCACTGTTTTGACCTTCTAAACCAGCGGTTCTCAACCTGTGGGTCGCAACCCCCTTTGGGGGTCGAACGACCCTTACACAGGGGTCGCCTAAGACCACCGGAAAACACATATTTATAAAGAAGAAACGAAAATAGTTTTATGGTTGGGGGTCACCACAACATGAGAAACTGTTTTAAAGGGTCACGGCCTTAGAAATGTTGATAACCCCTCTTCTAAACCAAGTGTTACATTGACATAAAAATATGAGAGGGCAGTGCATATGGCTTTTCAGCAAATATGCCACAGTGCTACAATGTTTTTTTAGCAGTGATCTCGCTCATATGGCCGAGATAAGTCACTACATTCAGTGTGCAACACAATTGTTCAGTATTGTTGTTGTATGTTCTGTTGATGGCACTCACTCAGTATGGTTATTGTATGTTCTGTTGATGGCACTCACTCAGTATGGTTATTGTATGTTCTGTTGATGGTACTCACTCAGTATGGTTATTGTATGTTCTGTTGATGGCACTCATTATGATTCTTGTATGTACTGTTGATGGCCCTTTTTTTTGGAAAGTTGGGTTTTACAAGATATCAGGATTACTGGAATTCGGTAAAAATAATAGACTGGGAATAATTGAATAATTTGTTAGCCCAGAGGTCAGCAACCCCCTACCCAGGACCGCACACGGCTCGTTTAATTGTTAGACTTTTTATTTTACCACAACAAGAATTAATAGATCATTTAGATCAGATATTTGTTGTAATGTCGTTTCTCAATTAAAATTATCAGAGGTAGGGGCGACGCTGGAAAAAAAGGGGGGGTGCGGGCTGCACCGGGTGACACCCACCCTAGTTACGCATCTGATCAGAGTTATACTATTACTCCTGGTTTCGTGGGATGATGGGTGGATACGCCTTCTCAAGTCTCGGCGGTCCCCTTAAATATTTTCTTAGCAGATATAATTATTAATTGGCATTATTATTTATTTTTGTTAAGGTTGGAAAGCCCAAACAGAAATTGTCGAGATATTCACCGTGCAGACGCGAACGACGCGAGGTGACATGAGATTGATAGGAAGGGAAAGTTAACGACCGAGATCCGAAAATGGAGGTCAATGGAGTCGGTGCAGGTGTTAAGCACTTGCGATTTCTGGCGTAATCGATCAAAACCGGGGGGGCGGGGGTATATTAATAGCTTTGTGGTTTATGTGTTGAAGCGCACATCAGTCACATGCAAAATTTAGCCAGAGAGAGAGAGAGAGAGAGAGAGAGAGAGAGAGAGAGAGAGAGAGACAGACAGGCAGACAGACACAATTCATATTTCAGTCAGAGAAGTCATAAGAATTCAGTCAGAGAGAGAATAAAATCTGAGTGAATTGAGATAAAGTGAGAATTGAGTCAGAGAATTGAGTCAGAGAATTGAGGTACAGAGAGAAATGATTCAGAGAGAACTGAGCTAGAGGGATTATTGAGGCAAGGAGAGAATTGAATAAGAGAGTATTGAGAACGAGAGGGAGAATGGAGTTTGAGAGAATGTTCAATCTATAAAGACATTTTCCATTTAAGTCTGTCTCGCTGGTTGCCCAATTTAATGCATAGTCTCGCTATTTTGTTGCACTGTTCTAACGGTTCCCCTATAATCTGACTCAATCGTATATACCAAAATATATCCCTATCTGACTGCATCTTATCCCTAGATGCCTTCATATCTGACTGCATCTTATCCAAAAATGTCCATCTGCCTTTATCTTATCCCAATATATCTCCTTATCTGACACTATCAGACCCCAGTATGTCCCTCTATCTGACTCAATCATATCCCTAGATGTCTCCCTGCTTGACACTATTCTATGCCTGGATGTCTCCCCAACTGACTCCATCGTATCCCAGTCCTTAAACCATTCAGAAATGCCTAATATAAATAAAATATCCATTTGTCCCGGACCTTGACCTTGGAGTTGTTGAGGTCCATCGTTCACATCGGAACATGCCATATTTTCAAAAGATTTCGTTCAAGTATCAGTTAATCGCCACCAGAGGCGTAGCAAGTTGGGGAAGGGTGGGCCAGATGTCACTGGGCGCCAGGCTAGTTCGGGGCGCCAAAATGTGCTTTGATATTATATTATTGATGAAAATGTTGGGTTTGAGAGTTGAAAAAAGAAAGGAGGCGCTTTAAAATGAATCTTGTCCTCCGGGCGCCAAACACTCTAACTACGCCTCTGATCGCCACAACGATTACACAGTGCTGTCCAACTCGCGTTTAATATCTCTCACCCCTCTGGGCCTCTCCCACTTCCACAGAGTGGGACAGATGTTTATGTTTATTATATTTTTATTTTTTTTAAAGCAACATGTTTTGTGAAAAATAGTTTCGAACGATGTAAAATTGATACAGTGTTGTTGGGAAGTCACGTGACTGCACATGGAAAAGGCCGGAGCATGCCCAGGGAAAAGGAACATAAAAAAGCTTGGGGGTGGAATGGCTTGACAGGTTGCCGTAATTTATGTTAGGCACATCAACAGAGTAACCATCCGGGAACTAGGAGTGACGTGAAATCGGATACTAGCGCCTTGTTCTTTCCGTTGCCCGAAAAGGGGGTGAGGGGGGGTGGGGGGCGTTTCGGGGACCTGGAATAATTTCCAACGGCGCTGGGAACGCAGATTTGGGGAACCAAAATTTGCTTGAGGTGTAGCTTGCTGGTCATAGTCAAAATGTATCCATACGTATGTATGTTAATTTTTAAGTTCATGTTTATGTTTGTTAAATTCTATGTACAGCGTGCTGAGCCCAGCCCTAGGCTGGGGTACCACGCTATAGAAAACTTCTTATACTAATAATAAACGCCAACGGGACTAGCTGAGGTGAACGGTAGGTGACAGGACCGCGAGTTTAAAACTGTGCTTAATAGGTTTAATTATAGAGCAGGAAAAGGGAGGTCATCGGTTCAGAGTATCGTAAGCAGAGTATCGTAAGTAGAGTATCGTAATCAGCGTATCGTAATCTAGAAAGAAAGTTACAAGAAAACCACCCAAAAAACGTGTTAATTTTTTAAAATTAAAATTCGGTGGTTGTTTACCTTAATTGATTGTTCTATTGAAGCATCTTTAAATACTAGCTTAATCACATATGAAGGCTAGGGATGACGAGGTTAACCTCCGTATTGCGAGAGCCAGTGGACAGTGGCGTAGTGAGGGGGGGCAAGGGGGGCATCATGCCCCGGGCGCTACTCACAAGGGGCGCCAAATGGTATATTTTACTATAATATTGTATGGTTTTCGAATAGGGAAGCGCTAAAAAGGTAATGGGGGGCGCTAAAAAGGTATTGTGCCCGGGCGCGAGTTAAGCTCGCTACGCCACTGCCAGCGGATCCTATGGAAAATTTACTAAGTACGTATGGACCAGGAGAGGTATCAGCTCTCAAACTAAACTGAAAGTATATCAGGCGGCTGTTCTCCCTACGCTTCTCTCTGCCTGTGAAACGTGGACGGTATACCAGCGCCATGAAAGAATGCTGAACCACTTTCATACAACAAGACTCAGAAATATCCTCAACTTTAAATTCCAGGACGGAGTCCCAGACACTGAGGTGCTCACACAGGCAGGTCGCCCTAGCATCTTTACCATCTTAATGAAGTCACACATGTTGTGAGAATGCCAGAAGACCGTCTGCCGAAAAGAATTTTCTATGTTGAGCTCGAAAAAGGAAAGCGGCCAGAAGAAACGTTTAAAAAGCCTCACTGAAAGCGTTCGACATAAACCTAGACACGTGCGAGGAAAAAGCAAAGGATCAAACATCATGGCGTTCCACTTTACACAGGGGCTCCATGCAACATGAAGTTGGCAGAAAAGCGACTTCAGAGCGCAAGAGCCATGCCAGGAAGGCCCGGTCTGACTCTGCTCCCTGAGATGCCCCATCATTTCCCTTGCCCCTACTGCACAAGAAAAAGCTGTGCCAGAATCGGCCTCGTGAGCCATCTGCGCACTCACAAACAGAACAAGCACAAATCTGATGATTATAGTGGCCATGGTCGACTCCCGACTGACCAACAAACACTATAGCTGGTTTTTAGCTTAAAAACAGAAACTATTTTTCAGCTTGAGGCGGTCAAACTTTGCTACAAGAATGTGTAGCTTCTTTATTTGCTGAATTAAAAAAATATATTTTAAAAAGTAAGAAAGAAAAAAAGATGAAATAAAAAAAAAAACTATAAAAAAGAAAGCAAAGTATGATTAGATCTTCAGCTTTCTCACCAGACGTGTTGAGCGTCTGTCACGTGATGTCACGCGATCTCACAAGACGTGTTGAGCGTCTGTCAAATGATTTAATGTAACCGATCATTTACGATTTGAAACATCCGTCTTGCATTGGATGAATCATGTGATGCCACGTGATGTCACGCGATGTCATCTGATATCATGTGATGTCATACGACGTCACTGACACGGTCCAAATTATTGTTTGTGTTAGATTTGACATGGAACATGCATTCAAAGAAGAATTATTGGCACCGACCTCGAACTTCAATGCCATTTAGTGCGAACCCAAATCGCTCGAAGCTGTTGCAAGCTTATCAGAACCGACAATGTTTTACAAGATTTCACATAGTAATTAACATAGTATTGAACATATCATTTAACATATCATTAACATATTATTTAACATATCATTTAACACAGCTTTTGACATAGTAATTAACTTAGTATTAAACATATCATTTAATAGAGCTTTTAACATAGTATTTAACATATTATTTAACATATTATTTAACATATTATTTAACATATTATTTAACATATTATTTAACATTGTATTTAACATATTATTTAACATATTATTTAACATATTATTTAACATATTATTTAACATTGTATTTAACATATTATTTAACATAGTATTTAACATATTATTTAACATATTATTTAACATATTATTTAACATTGTATTTAACATATTATTTAACATATTATTTAACATTGTATTTAACATATTATTTAACATATTATTTAACATTGTATTTAACATATTATTTAACATAGTATTTAACATTGTATTTAACATATTATTTAGCATATTATTTAACATATTATTTAACATATTATTTAACATTGTATTTAACATATTATTTAACATTGTATTTAACATATTATTTAACATTGTATTTAACATATTATTTTACATATTATTTAACATTGTATTTAACATTGTATTTAACATTGTATTTAACATATTATTTAACATTGTATTTAACATATTATTTAACATATTATTTAACATATTATTTAACATTGTATTTAACATATTATTTAACATAGTATTTAACATATTATTTAACATATTATTTAACATATTATTTAACATATTATTTAACATATTATTTAACATATTATTTAACATATTATTTAACATTGTATTTAACATATTATTTAACATAGTATTTAACATATTATTTAACATATTATTTAACATATTATTTAACATATTATTTAACATATTATTTAACATATTATTTAACATATTATTTAACATTGTATTTAACATATTATTTAACATATTATTTAACATTGTATTTAACATATTATTTAACATATTATTTAACATATTATTTAACATTGTATTTAACATATTATTTAACACATTATTTAACATATTATTTAACATATTATTTAACATTGTATTTAACATATTATTTAACATTGTATTTAACATATTATTTAACATTGTATTTAACATATTATTTAACATATTATTTAACATTGTATTTAACATTGTATTTAACATATTATTTAACATTGTATTTAACATATTATTTAACATTGTATTTAACATATTATTTAACATTGTATTTAACATATTATTTAACATTGTATTTAACATATTATTTAACATTGTATTTAACATAGCATTTAACGTAGCATCTAACATAACACAGATCGTCGTGGCGAACAAGGATGGTACGCCAACTGTATTCTTGATGTCAGGATGCTTCTGCTGTTGAATTGTCACAACTGTCACAATATTATACAACGATATTGATGACATTTGTAAGGACCTTAGTACGTTAGGCTGAATTCTCTGTGAGGGCTAACATCGTGAGGCTGGATTCTCTGTGATGGCTAACATCGTGAGGCTGGATTCTCTGTGATGACTAACATCGTGAGGCTGGATTCTCTGTGATGGCTAACATCGTGAGGCTGGATTATTTGTGATGACTAACATCGTGAGGCTGGATTCTCTGTGATGACTAACATCGTGAGGCTGGATTATTTGTGATGACTAACATCGTGAGGCTTGGATTCTCTGTGATGGCTAACATCGTGAGGCTGGATTCTCTGTGATGGCTAACATTGTGAGGCTGGATTCTCTGTGATGGCTAACATCGTGAGGCTGGATTCTCTGTGATGGCTAACATCGTGAGGCTGGATTCTCTGTGATGACTAACATCGTGAGGCTGGATTCTCTGTGATGGCTAACATCGTGAGGCTGGATTCTCTGTGATGGCTAACATCGTGAGGCTGGATTCTCTGTGATGGCTAACATCGTGAGGCTGGATTCTCTGTGATGGCTAACATCGTGAGGCTGGATTCTCTGTGATGGCTAACATCGTGAGGCTGGATTCTCTGTGATGACTAACATCGTGAGGCTGGATTATTTGTGATGACTAACATCGTGAGGCTGGATTATTTGTGATGACTAACATCGTGAGGCTGGATTCTCTGTGATGACTAACATCGTGAGGCTGGATTATTTGTGATGACTAACATCGTGAGGCTGGATTCTCTGTGATGACTAACATCGTGAGGCTGGATTATTTGTGATGACTAACATCGTGAGGCTGGATTCTCTGTGATGACTAACATCGTGAGGCTGGATTCTCTGTGATGACTAACATCGTGAGGCTGGATTATTTGTGATGACTAACATCGTGAGGCTGGATTCTCTGTGATGACTAACATCGTGAGGCTGGATTATTTGTGATGACTAACATCGTGAGGCTGGATTCTCTGTGATGACTAACATCGTGAGGCTGGATTCTCTGTGATGGCTAACATCGTGAGGCTGGATTCTCTGTGATGGCTAACATCGTGAGGCTGGATTCTCTGTGATGGCTAACATCGTGAGGCTGGATTCTCTGTGATGACTAACATCGTGAGGCTGGATTCTCTGTGATGGCTAACATCGTGAGGCTGGATTCTCTGTGATGGCTAACATCGTGAGGCTGGATTCTCTGTGATGGCTAACATCGTGAGGCTGGATTCTCTGTGATGGCTAACATCGTGAGGCTGGATTCTCTGTGATGACTAACATCGTGAGGCTGGATTCTCTGTGATGGCTAACATCGTGAGGCTGGATTCTCTGTGATGGCTAACATCGTGAGGCTGGATTCTCTGTGATGGCTAACATCGTGAGGCTGGATTCTCTGTGATGGCTAACATCGTGAGGCTGGATTCTCTGTGATGGCTAACATCGTGAGGCTGGATTCTCTGTGATGACTAACATCGTGAGGCTGGATTATTTGTGATGACTAACATCGTGAGGCTGGATTATTTGTGATGACTAACATCGTGAGGCTGGATTCTCTGTGATGACTAACATCGTGAGGCTGGATTATTTGTGATGACTAACATCGTGAGGCTGGATTCTCTGTGATGACTAACATCGTGAGGCTGGATTATTTGTGATGACTAACATCGTGAGGCTGGATTCTCTGTGATGACTAACATCGTGAGGCTGGATTCTCTGTGATGGCTAACATCGTGAGGCTGGATTCTCTGTGATGGCTAACATCGTGAGGCTGGATTCTCTGTGATGGCTAACATCGTGAGGCTGGATTCTCTGTGATGACTAACATCGTGAGGCTGGATTCTCTGTGATGGCTAACATCGTGAGGCTGGATTCTCTGTGATGGCTAACATCGTGAGGCTGGATTCTCTGTGATGGCTAACATCGTGAGGCTGGATTCTCTGTGATGGCTAACATCGTGAGGCTGGATTCTCTGTGATGGCTAACATCGTGAGGCTGGATTCTCTGTGATGACTAACATCGTGAGGCTGGATTATTCGTGATGACTAACATCGTGAGGCTGGATTATTTGTGATGACTAACATCGTGAGGCTGGATTCTCTGTGATGACTAACATCGTGAGGCTGGATTATTTGTGATGACTAACATCGTGAGGCTGGATTCTCTGTGATGGCTAACATCGTGAGGCTGGATTCTCTGTGATGGCTAACATCGTGAGGCTGGATTCTCTGTGATGGCTAACATCGTGAGGCTGGATTCTCTGTGATGACTAACATCGTGAGGCTGGATTCTCTGTGATGGCTAACATCGTGAGGCTGGATTCTCTGTGATGGCTAACATCGTGAGGCTGGATTCTCTGTGATGACTAACATCGTGAGGCTGGATTCTCTGTGATGGCTAACATCGTGAGGCTGGATTCTCTGTGATGGCTAACATCGTGAGGCTGGATTCTCTGTGATGGCTAACATCGTGAGGCTGGATTCTCTGTGATGGCTAACATCGTGAGGCTGGATTCTCTGTGATGGCTAACATCGTGAGGCTGGATTCTCTGTGATGACTAACATCGTGAGGCTGGATTATTTGTGATGACTAACATCGTGAGGCTGGATTATTTGTGATGACTAACATCGTGAGGCTGGATTCTCTGTGATGACTAACATCGTGAGGCTGGATTATTTGTGATGACTAACATCGTGAGGCTGGATTCTCTGTGATGGCTAACATCGTGAGGCTGGATTCTCTGTGATGGCTAACATCGTGAGGCTGGATTCTCTGTGATGGCTAACATCGTGAGGCTGGATTCTCTGTGATGACTAACATCGTGAGGCTGGATTCTCTGTGATGGCTAACATCGTGAGGCTGGATTCTCTGTGATGACTAACATCGTGAGGCTGGATTCTCTGTGATGACTAACATCGTGAGGCTGGATTCTCTGTGATGACTAGCTCCAAGTCTAAAAGAACAAAACAAACTATTAAGAAATCTGTATATTATGAGGAAAGTTGGTACTGAATACTGAATACCAACTGCAAATGAAAAGAAAATAATTCACTTGCAATTCATGACCCACCCTGGAAAATAATAAATGACTACTAAAAATATTAATATTTGCACCTTTGTCCCTATGAATATAAAATATTTGATATGCGTCAGACATACACTATTTGTTCCGTACATGAATTCTATAACATCATCTCTGACCAACAATCTCCCTCGAGACAACCGTCCCCCAGTTCCAGTTATTACCTGCTATCAAAAAAAAAAAAAAAAAATTAAAAAAAAAAAATTAAATAAAATAAAAAAAAATAATGAAAAAAAAAATAATAATAAAAAATACATAAAAGATCTAATAAAAAATAAAGAAATTAATTAATTACAAAATTAAAAATAATTTTAAAAAAATAATAATTTAAAAAAAAAAAATTATGAAAAAAAAAATAATAATAAAAAAATACATAAAAGATCTAATAAAAAATAAAGTAATTAATTAATTACAAAATTAAAAATAATTTAAACAAAATAATAATTTAAAAAAAAAAAAATAATAATAATAATAAAAAAGAAAATAATAATTTTAAAAAAAAA
This sequence comes from Omphiscola glabra, assembly GCA_964017045.1. Classification (NCBI taxonomy): domain Eukaryota; kingdom Metazoa; phylum Mollusca; class Gastropoda; family Lymnaeidae; genus Omphiscola; species Omphiscola glabra. Next base: position 49,935,653 of record OZ024796.1, on the reverse strand, counting down.
AAAAATATTTCTGCAAACATTGAAATGCCTTAATCGTGTCGAGTTTAAAAAGATCGTTGATATCATTACAAGTTTGTACTCAACTGACAAACTTTGAAATTGAAGCAATCAACTGGTTTGATTTTTTGGAGCACGCAGCAACAATCACGAGATATTAAAAATGACTTGCCGGCTATCGCATTGTTGCCAAGCACAGACTTTCCCCCATCTATTCGCCAAGCTGTTCTTATTGCACTTACTTCATCAACAACAACACGTACCGTGGAGATTTCCTTTGGTACCATCAGACGATTCAAAACTTGGCTTAATTCAGCAATGACAGACGAACATCTTTCTGAGTTGTGTTAGCTTAGTGTACAGCGTTTAAGTCTGTACGGAAATAAGGCAGGGTTTATGCAGAAGGTAACAGGGCTTGTCATTTCTCAGACCGGAAAACGTCATAGCACACTACGCAATGTTACTATTATATTTATAGAACGTCGGCCAAACAAATCATAAAACATTGCAGCAAACAGTGTGTTCCAGCATATTGTTCTGACTGAAAACGAGGTTAAGAGTCACTTCGCTAACAACATAGCAGTACTGAACAGTGTTGACATTTTGTCCGACCCAATTACCCGGATGATTACAGCAGTTCTATTTATAGATTTCCGCTATTAAATGACAAGCCCTATTGAAATATTTTGAAAAGATAAATGCCGACTTCAATTACTTTTCCAAGTTTGAAATAGAAGAACATCAAGAAATGGGTCAGTCTATTTATAGTTGTATATATTGTAGAGAACTTTGCGTCGTCTCTGATTATCTGACTAATTTATCTGGTTGATAACCTAGGCCTTGCTCTCTCGTACTGCACCAATGAATACAACTCAATGTTTGTAATAGTCTTTGCTCTTTTATTGTCTCCTCCTTTAACCTCACTCTCTCTCTCTCTCTCTCTCTGATACTCGACTCCGACTGTCCCGGTTCGTCTCTATCTCGATTCTATCACGTCTATTCACTACTCCTATCCGTCGGAGTCTCCTGTCTGGCCACTAGCCTCCCCGGCTGAGTTCTGCCCAGTCCCGTTCACTGTCCCTTTTTATAAGTCCCGCCTCGCTAGAGATTTCTTCCCAGGGATTTAATCTTATTACTAAATCTCAGGCACTTAAATTTTCCCAACGTGTAATTGGTCATAAACCAGCACCTAACGGTTGTCCCGCGACAATCTGACTCGCTTGACCGTTGGTCAGTTTTCGCCCGGTCCGGACTGACACTACCAGTTACAGTGACCCCCTTCATTATCCCACGGTGTATCTTGTCATAACCCAACTCCGCAACAGTCGTCCCGGGACAATGGGACTGACGCTAAAATGTTGTAAAGCCCACCTTCCGTTTAAATGGACATTAACCGTTGGTCCGTTACCTTGACCCCCTCTACCCATGTAGGAAATAGGTCGACTACCTACCCATGTAGGAAACAGGTCGACTACCAAGGTCTGAACCCTCCACAATATTATAGTATAGACCAAGCTTACTAATCAGTGGCGTAGTGAGGGGGGTTCAAGGGGGGCATCATGCCCCGAGCGCTACTCACAAAGGGGCGCCAAATGGTATATTTTACATATAATATTGTATGGTTTTCGAATGGGGGGGGGGCGCTAAAAAGGTATTGTGCCCCGGGCGCGAATTAGGCTCGCTACGCCACTGTTACTAATTTACGTTAAGAAATACATTTTTTTTTCAAAATGACTGTTTTATGTTTGCAAAAACATCTAATTGAAAAAGTAGGTTACTATTTATTAAAAGGCCTACACTCTTTGCTTTTCAATTGTATGTTTATATTATGAAAAAAAACGAATGTCCGAAGTTTGTTACGTAACGCCGAAGTCCCAACAATCACCAAAAAACGCGGCGAGCAACGGCTCTTATATTCCACCATCTGTTACACGCGCGGACGTCCCCCAACAGGTTATCACTGATATCCTCTCACGTGACACGTGTGGACGTCCAGTGACAGGTTATCACTGATATCCTCTCAAGTGACACGTGTGGACGTCCACTGACCGAGTAGTATCGATTTGTGTCAACGTTCCACTGAAAATCTAATGATTTTCGTGCGATGGAAACAGAGACAATAGGCGCACAGGTTTCACGGGTAGTCCATTGTTAAATCCTCTATTTTTTCCCCGTGGGGCATTTAAAATTTTCGGGTGGGGGGGGGGCTGTGTCATTTGCCAGTGGACAGAGGCTTAGCTAAGGGGTGGCAGATGTCCCGGACATTATACAAGCGGAAGGGGCGGGGGGGGGGGGGGTAAATGGGCTTTGATGGTATATATTTAATGGTTGGAAATAATCAGTTTCAGAGTTGAGGGGAGGGGGGACGTAAAATGAATCTTGCCCCTACACGCCAAACACTGTAGATACGCTCCTGCTAGTGGCGTCAAAATAGGGTGAATGGGGTGGTCCACCCAGGTGCCACTTTGTCTTTATGAGCGGGTGAGGCATTTTCGGACAACTGCAGAGTTTGTATATTGAAAGGGAAGGCGGCAAAATATGTGCCTGTCCATGGTTGCACTAATAGTGGCTACGCCTCTAGGCAGTGTATCTATCGATACCAAAATCGGCGATCATTTTCATCGCGAAGGAGGGCGGAAATTGAGGGCGCCGATGAATCTTGATAGAAAGAGGGGTCCGGGGGAGGCATTATGGCGTCTAGTGCCATACATAAACTGAATTCATTCCGTTTGTGGCGTGCCCCAGAGTAATCATTAGGCACAAGCTTATAATCAACACCATACTGTAACATTGATCAGCGTTAGTGAAGGGGTGGAGAAATTGAGGGTGCTAAAGACAGTCGGGGGTGCTAAAGACAGTCGGGGGTGCTAAAGACAGTCGGGGGTGCTAAAGACAGTCGGGGTGCTAAAGACAGTCGGGGGTGCTAAAGACAGTCGGGGTGCTAAAGACAGTCGGGGGTGCTAAAGACAGTCGGGGGTGCTAAAGACAGTCGGGCAAATTCAAAAAGGTTTATTTTGACGCATGCTTGAATTTGTTCTTTCTTTCAGACACTTTTGAGGTTGCATTTCAAACTTTGGGTTGGGGAGTTCCAAAATTAGCCATAATAAGAATTAAAAACATCAAAAATTCCACACCAGTGTGATGTAAACTATATTCTTTCTAGTTGTGTCACCCTTGAGGGTAAGCTTTTGCTCTAGCTTTTTATCGCATATTACAGCGGTCGGCAAACTCATAAGTCAAAAGAGCCAAAATCAGCAGCAGGACGATTAAAAAATTGTTGACAGCGCAATTTTGTTTCAAGAACTTGTTAAGAACCATGTTTTTCGGAGTCAAAATCGATTTGTGGCCGACTGGCCGAGCCACACTCAGGTGGCTTGCGAGCCGCGGTTTGCCCACCACTGTCCAATTAAATCTTTAGGGTCCATAGAAATTTTTTTGATAAATTAAACCTACAAGAATGCATTTTATAATATATCTGATTTTAGCTTTGCACATTCTACACCTAATTGGAGAGCAACTAAAGAGATCCTATTTTTAAAATGCAGGTGTCACTTAACCTTAGAACCATCGTGTGCACCCAGCAACCCTTACGATGCTGGGTGCCTCAGATATTTTAAGGGTTTAAAGATGTGATGAGGATATTTTCTTAATTATCATCTTTCAATGCAGGTCCAAAAAAAGGAGGGGGGGGGGGGGCAAAACGGAAAAGTGCTTGACCTGCTTGTGTTATGCAAAAAATTGATATTACTAAAACATAGTAATATGGCTTTTTTTTTCTTTACATTGTTTTGTAGTTTCTTAATTATTAAATGAATTTTCAACACAAAAAATTAAAAAGGATTCCATCTCTAAAAAGCACTGCAAACATGATTTTATATGCTGAACTCAAATGGAGAAAAAAAATTACTTATAATAATTAGATTACCTTTTCTAAATATATTTCCAAATTTTACCAGAGTCCAAAAGAATAAACTTGTTAATTAGAAAGGAATATACATTTTTATTGGTCTAGAAAACTGGTCATTTTTATAAATCGTATATGAACGACATAACTATTTTAAGAAGACATGACGTCACATGAGTTGTTTACAAAAGACATTATATATTTATTCATGTGTCATTTTATCTAAGGGAAATCGTATGCAAATAAAGAATATATTTCCCAATATTCAGTTGATTGAAATGTTTATTTGTAATTTCAAAATACTATAACTTTTTCCAGATAAATTACAAATTGCCTCTTAGATATACTTTATTTTACAAAATCCATATAATTTATTTTAAATTGAACAAATTAGGAATACGATTTTTTTCTAAAACTAGTACCAACACATTTTTTATAGAAATGACAATCGAAATGCTAGTTCACAAAAAAGATTTTTTTCAATTTTTGTTTGTTTGTTTTGTTTTAACTTTCCGATAGATTCACAGCTTGAAAAAAAATTAATTTAAAAATAAATGGGTGCAAATAGGTGGGGCATAATAAATATAATATATAGGCTATGTATTTGTTTAACCTCTGTTATGCAAGAAACATTGTTACAAAAGTATTACATTAAAAGAAAACACAAAAGCTTTCAATATAATAATTGATAGAATGTACACTTTGTTATGCGTCCATTAAATTCTTAATTAAAAAAAAAAAAATCTCATTTTTATAGTTTCTATTTTCTATAACTCAACACACATGAAATCGATTAAATTTTATTTAGTTTTTAAAGACTTATACCATCATACAATGTATAATTAGCACATATCCCTACTTTAAAAGTAATGTTTTTATGATGAAATATAATTTGAAATCAGATTGCGCATGATTGAGACTTAGCAAGAACTATTAATACTGTAGACCTTTTTATTGATGTAAAGGTAGTTTAATATAGTGTTTTTAAAATATTAAAAAATACCGATATATTATGCGAACTAAAGGAAGTAAGACATCGGCCTATAATCTGGAGCGGCCAGTACGATAATTAAATCGAATACTGCAAGCCTTTAAAAAGCTTGGCTTTATATACGGATCAACAAATATATCTCACGTAGCGATATTTCATAGATTCCTTTAATTGTAATCGGTTAAAAGCACCAGATACCCTTCTTTTAAAACCTTGTAAAAATAGACAATGTAGTCGTTTTTAATTTAAAAAAAATAAAATTATTGTTATATTGTTGTCCTGATTTTTTGCTCCGGGGGGGGGGGGGGAAGGGAATTTAACTTTCCCCGGGGGGGGGGGGAATGTAACTTTCAACCCCACAGGACACGCATGACTAATTTTCAAACAAGCGTGACAATGTCTCTGCTATACAATCTGCATAAAACTAAACAAAAATTTCAATTAGCTTTTAGACCCCTTCCCCCCAATACATCCCCGTGGATTAAATTTAATAACCTGCTCCAAACTTGTGAAAAATGACTTTTCTATGTCATTATTTTTTCCTATTATTTATAAATACCCTAACTATAACTGGGGGTGGTGATTGGGGGGGGGGGGGGGAATTCCATAAAGTACCGCTTTAGTTATGCCTGAGATAGCCCCCTATAAAAATCCCTCACACATATAACGGAGATAAAATTGAAGAGTTGTCCCATTACAATCGATTTACAAATGCCATAAGCCTAGATTTTGTAATTCACATAAAACCTATGGAGTTGTCTAAGCCTATTCGGATTTATATTGCTTTTATAATGAACAAATGAAATGGTGTTTCCGGCCCCAGTGGTGTGGAACTCAGTACCCTTCGGCATTGAGTATGGATTAGGAAGTGCATGTGTATTAAGTTTTGTCAAGCTCCATCTATTCATCTGTAAGAGTATTTGTTGGTCATTTTTTAAATGGCTAATATAAGAAAAAAAAACCTAGAACTTAGGGCCTCTAACTTAATTTAATAACAAGTTGACCCCCCACCCCCCATGCCAATATTTGATTCTGGATAATGATGGAGATATATGGCAAGTTTGGTCATGATCCTTCAACACATGTCATCTGGCACAAAGACAATGCCACATACAAAGTCTGATGTTTAAAGACAATGTCACAATCAATGTCAGATGGTCTAAAGACAATGTCACAATCAACGTCAGATGGTCTAAAGACAATGTCACAATCAATGTCAGATGGTCTAAAGACAATGTCACAATCAATGTCAGATGGTCTAAAGACAATGTCACAATCAATGTCAGATGGTCTAAAGACAATGTCACAATCAACGTCAGATGGTCTAAAGACAATGTCACAAACAATGTCAGATGGTCTAAAGTCAATGTCAGATGGTCTAAAGACAATGTCACAATCAACGTCAGATGGTCTAAAGACAATGTCACAATCAATGTCAGATGGTCTAAAGACAATGTCACAATCAACGTCAGATGGTCTAAAGACAATGTCACAAACAATGTCAGATGGTCTAAAGACAATGTCACAATCAATGTCAGATGGTCTAAAGACAATGTCACAATCAATGTCAGATGGTCTAAAGACAATGTCACAATCAATGTCAGATGGTCTAAAGACAATGTCACAAACAATGTAATATAGATTAAAGACAGACTGTCACAAAGAGTAGGCCTAAAGTAAGGGTGTACTTGACTAACTGACCAGTCTTGTGTTTCATTTACGTGATTCATTGACACGTGATTCATTGACACGTGATACATCGACACGTGATTCATCGACACGTGATTCATTGACACGTGATTCATTGACACGTGATACATCGACACGTGATTCATTGACACGTGATTCATTGACACGTGATTCATTGACACGTGATTCATTGACACGTGATTCATTGACACGTGATTCATTGACACGTGATTCATTGACACGTGATTCATTGACACGTGATCCAATCGCTTCAACTCTTAAACAATGGCGAAATTAACAATTTCAGATTTTATGTAATCTAACGTTATATTTCTCATAGTGTTGTGTAGGTGGGGGCGTCAGATCAGGCACAGAGATCGGTACACATTGGGGTATGGTTTACCTCTGCTAACCCTAACCCATCCCAGCACTCCATTCCCCCTAACCCACACCAGCACGCGGCTAACCCTATAACCCACATCCAAGCACCGAGCAAATACCAAACCCACCCCAGCACCCCGATAACCCCAACCACCGCAGCACCCCGATAACTCCAACCACCCCAGCACTCCAATAACTTCAACCACCACAGCACTCCAATAACTCCAACCACCCCAGCACCCCGATAACTCCAACAACCCTAGCACTCCGATAACTCCAACAACCCTAGCACTCCGATAACTCCAACAACCCCAGCACTCCGATAACTCCAAACACCCCAGCACTCCAATAACTCCAACCACCCCAGCACTCCGATAACTCCAACAACCCCAGCACTCCGATAACTCCAACCACCCCAGCACTCCAATAACTCCAACCACCCCAGCACCCCGATAACTCCAACCACCCCAGCACTCCGGTAACCCCAGCCACCCAACACTCCAATAACTCCAACCACCCCAGCACTCCGATAACCCCAACCACCCCAGCACCCTGATAACCCCAGCACCCCGATAACCCCAACCACCCCAGCACCCCGATAACCCCAGCCACCCCAGCACCCCGATAACCCCAACCACCCCAGCACCCCGATAACCCCAACCACCCCAGTACCCCGATAACCCCAGCACCCCGATAACCCTAACCACCCCAGCACATCACTAACTGCGAATTTAATAAAACAGTCGAACCATGATGGCCCGACCTCGTGATTCTCTTGGCACGACTTTCATTATCTCCCTTGACAGGACACAGCCGTTGGAAAAAATATTTAATGTTTAGAAAAAAATGCACCTGTCAATGAAAACGGCGTAATGATGGGTAGTCTACCCTATGTCGTGACGTCACATCCTTAAGCAATTTGAGCAGACGGATATAATTGGTCGGATTTTATGAGAAAATGGAAAGACAACCGTTAAACGAGGCGGGTAAGATAGGAGGCAAAAATTAAGCGGGGTGTGAATGTAAAATTATTTTTCTAGTTCAGTTCTAAAATGTGTGTATACTGTAGTTGAAGCTATATTTCCAGTAAAGTTCAATAGGTTTAGCCAAGTTTGATTTCCCAATTAATATAATCAGTTATTTGATACTTGTTTAGATCAAGATTTTAAAGGCATGCAGTGTCGGTTGATAAAAACATAAAAATCCCATAATGTACCGTAGCCATAGTGTCGATGTACCGACATAAAGAGGGAAATAATTTTGAAAAATCAATCATGATTGGAATTATGATGAAATCATTATTCCACCAAGTGTAACAGTGGATCAAATCTCCATCAGGTGGAACAGTAGATAAAATCTCCATCAGGTGTAACCAGAGCCGGCCTTAGGCCACTACAACCTATGCGGCCGCAGTGGGCCCCGCACTTTCATAGGCCCCGCCCCGAATTTATTTTCTAATACAAAATCTTAATTTTCACTTATTATCCTTATCCTCTACCCAGACTGGGCCCCGCGCAATGGGTGTAACATCAGATGGAACATTAGGTCTTTTCTCCAACAGGTGGAATGGGAGGTCATATCTCCATCAGGTGGAACAGTAGGTCATATCTCCATCAGGTGAAACAGTAGATGACATATTTACATAGACCCATACCTATCCACACACACCCATACAATCACACACCCATACAATCACACACCCGTACAATCACACACCCATACAATCACACACCCGTACAATCACACACTCATACAATCACACACCCATACAATCACGCACCCGTACAATTACACACCCATACAATCACACACCCGTACAATCACACACTCATACAATCACACACCCATACAATCACACACCCATAAAATCACACACCCATACAATCACACACCCGTGCATATTTTCATTCAATAACACACACATAAACCCGCACAACTCCATACATTCACACAATCAATAGTAACACGTTAAACACACTATTACACACACACACATTCACAGAAACACCCTCATACAATTACACCCACAACACACACACCCATTGTCATACATTAAGATCACGCACATGCCCATACATTCACACAAATCCACACACACTCATATAATCGCACACACGCCCATATACTCACGCACACACATACCCATTAAACCAGTGGTTCTCAACCTTCATAATGCCGCGACCCTTTAATACAGTTCCTCATCTTGTGGTGACCCCAACCATAAAATTATTTTCGTTTCTACTTCATATATATATATATGTTTTCCGATGGTCTCAATCGATCCTTGTGAATAGGTCGTTCGGTCCCCAAAGGGGTTGCGACCCACAGGTTGAGAACCACTGCATTAAACCCATATACATTGAAACATTAAGAGTTCCCTTAGCGCCCTGGGAACGTGTTCAGACTAGATTGATCAAGCCCAACACACGGTGCAAACCAATTAAATTTTATCGTGGAATTATCCTAGACAACAAATGTGTGTGTTTTACTTTTATGTTTTCTTTAACTTTAAATACCAGTTGCTGATGACGTGTCCCATTCCAACTGACACGCGGTGTGTATATAACCCCTGCACAATACACTCTCCAAAAGCATTAGGTAGCGCTGGGCTCAGAGTAAAGTTGTGTCCAGCCGCGGGGGCGGCCGCGCGCTTAAGACCATAAATAGCGGGGAGGTTTGGAACACATTTGATGGTGCATGTGTTGCAGTCCAAGTGTGAAATAGAATGTCTGCCTAGATTTAAGTAAAGTATATACTTGATGTAGTAACACAAGAGATGGATCTGACGTGTTATGAAAACACAATGTGCAACGGGTAAACGTATGCTAACAAAACGTCTATCAGAGTTTGTAGAGTTAGAGGTTGTATTATTGTATAGTCAGAGGTGGTATAGTTAGATGTTGCATAGCTAGAGATTGTATAGTTAGATGTTGCATAGCTAGAGATTGTATAGTTAGATGTTGCATAGCTAGAGATTGTATAGTTAGATGTTGCATAGCTAGAGATTGTATAGTTAGATGTTGCATAGCTAGAGATTGTATAGTTAGATGTTGTATAGCTAGAGATTGTATAGTTAGATGTTGCATAGCTAGAGATTGTATAGTTAGATGTTGTATAGCTAGAGATTGTATAGTTAGATGTTGTATAGCTAGAGATTGTATAGTTAGAGGTTGTATAGCTAGAGATTGTATAGTTAGATGTTGCATAGCTAGAGATTGTATAGTTAGATGTTGCATAGCTAGAGATTGTATAGTTAGATGTTGTATAGCTAGAGATTGTATAGTTAGAGGTTGTATAGCTAGAGATTGTATAGTTAGATGTTGCATAGCTAGAGATTGTATAGTTAGAGGTTGTATAGCTAGAGATTGTATAGTTAGATGTTGCATAGCTAGAGATTGTATAGTTAGATGTTGTATAGCTAGAGATTGTATAGTTAGAGGTTGTATAGCTAGAGATTGTATAGTTAGATGTTGCATAGCTAGAGATTGTATAGTTAGATGTTGTATAGCTAGAGATTGTATAGTTAGATGTTGCATAGCTAGAGATTGTATAGTTAGATGTTGCATAGCTAGAGATTGTATAGTTAGATGTTGTATAGCTAGAGATTGTATAGTTAGAGGTTGTATAGCTAGAGGTTGTATAGTTAGAGGTTGTATAACATAGAGGTTATATAGCTAGAGGTTGTATAGCTAGAGGTTGTATAGCTAGAGGTTGTATAGCTAGAGATTGTATAGTTAGAGGTTGTATAACATAGAGGTTATATAGCTAGAGGTTGTATAGTTAGAGGTTGTATAGCTAGAGGTTGTATAGCTAGAGATTGTATAGTTAGAGGTTGTATAACATAGAGGTTATATAGCTAGAGGTTGTATAGCTAGAGGTTGTATAGCTAGAGGTTGTATAGCTAGAGATTGTATAGTTAGAGGTTGTATAGCTAGAGATTGTATAGTTAGATGTTGTATAGCTAGAGGTTGTATAGTTAGAGGTTGTATAACATAGAGGTTATATAGCTAGAGGTTGTATAGCTAGAGGTTGTATAGCTAGAGGTTGTATAGCTAGAGGTTGTATAGTTGGAAGTTGTATAGCTAGAGGTTATATAGCTAGAGGTTGTATAGCTAGAGGTTATATAGCTAGAGGTTATATAGTTGGAAGTTGTATAGCTAGAGGTTATATAGCTAGAGGTTGTATAGCTAGAGGTTATATAGCTAGAGGTTATATAGCTAGAGGTTGTATAGCTAGAGGTTATATAGCTAGAGGTTGTATAGCTAGAGGTTGTATAACATAGAGGTTGTATAGTTGGAAGTTGTATAGCTAGAGGTTATATAGCTAGAGGTTGTATAGTTGGAAGTTGTATAGCTAGAGGTTATATAGCTAGAGGTTATATAGTTAGAGGTTGTATAACATAGAGGTTGTATAGTTGGAAGTTGTATAGCTAGAGGTTGTATAGTTGGAAGTTGTATAGTTGGAAGTTGTATAGCTAGAGGTTATATAGTTAGAGGTTATATAGCTAGAGGTTATATAGTTAGAGGTTGTATAACATAGAGGTTATATAGCTAGAGGTTGTATAGTTGGAAGTTGTTTAGTTGGAAGTTGTATAGCTAGAGGTTATATAGCTAGAGGTTGTATAGTTGGAAGTTGTATAGTTGGAAGTTGTATAGCTAGAGGTTGTATAGCTAGAGGTTATATAGTTAGAGGTTGTATAGCTAGAGGTTATATAGCTAGAGGTTATATAGCTAGAGGTTGTATAGTTGGAAGTTGTATAGTTGGAAGTTGTATAGTTGGAAGTTGTATAGCTAGAGGTTATATAGCTAGAGGTTGTATAGTTGGAAGTTGTATAGCTAGAGGTTATATAGCTAGAGGTTATATAGTTAGAGGTTGTATAACATAGAGGTTGTATAGTTGGAAGTTGTATAGCTAGAGGTTGTATAGTTGGAAGTTGTATAGTTGGAAGTTGTATAGCTAGAGGTTATATAGTTAGAGGTTATATAGCTAGAGGTTATATAGTTAGAGGTTGTATAACATAGAGGTTATATAGCTAGAGGTTGTATAGTTGGAAGTTGTATAGTTGGAAGTTGTATAGCTAGAGGTTATATAGCTAGAGGTTGTATAGTTGGAAGTTGTATAGTTGGAAGTTGTATAGCTAGAGGTTGTATAGCTAGAGGTTATATAGTTAGAGGTTGTATAGCTAGAGGTTATATAGCTAGAGGTTATATAGCTAGAGGTTGTATAGTTGGAAGTTGTATAGTTGGAAGTTGTATAGTTGGAAGTTGTATAGCTAGAGGTTATATAGCTAGAGGTTGTATAGTTGGAAGTTGTATAGTTGGAAGTTGTATAGCTAGAGGTTGTATAGCTAGAGGTTATATAGTTAGAGGTTGTATAGCTAGAGGTTATATAGCTAGAGGTTATATAGCTAGAGGTTGTATAGTTGGAAGTTGTATAGTTGGAAGTTGTATAGTTGGAAGTTGTATAGCTAGAGGTTATATAGCTAGAGGTTGTATAGTTGGAAGTTGTATAGTTGGAAGTTGTATAGCTAGAGGTTGTATAGCTAGAGGTTATATAGTTAGAGGTTGTATAGCTAGAGGTTATATAGTTAGAGGTTATATAGCTAGAGGTTATATAGTTAGAGGTTGTATAGCTAGAGGTTATATAGCTAGAGGTTTTATAGTTGGAAGTTGTATAGCTAGAGGTTATATAGCTAGAGGTTATATAGTTAGAGGTTGTATAGCTAGAGATTGTATAGTTGGAAGTTGTATAGCTAGAGGTTATATAGCTAGAGGTTATATAGTTAGAGGTTGTATAGCTAGAGGTTATATAGCTAGAGGTTGTATAGTTGGAAGTTGTATAGCTAGAGGTTATATAGCTAGAGGTTATATAGTTAGAGGTTGTATAGCTAGAGATTGTATAGTTGGAAGTTGTATAGCTAGAGGTTATATAGCTAGAGGTTATATAGTTAGAGGTTGTATAACATAGAGGTTGTATAGTTGGAAGTTGTATAGCTAGAGGTTATATAGCTAGAGGTTGTATAGTTGGAAGTTGTATAGCTAGAGGTTATATAGCTAGAGGTTATATAGTTAGAGGTTATATAGCTAGAGGTTGTATAGCTAGAGGTTATATAGTTAGAGGTTGTATAGTTAGAGGTTGTATAGCTAGAGGTTATATAGTTAGAGGTTGTATAGCTAGAGATTGTATAGTTGGAAGTTGTATAGCTAGAGGTTATATAGCTAGAGGTTATATAGTTAGAGGTTGTATAGCTAGAGGTTATATAGCTAGAGGTTATATAGTTAGAGGTTGTATAGCTAGAGATTGTATAGTTGGAAGTTGTATAGCTAGAGGTTATATAGTTAGAGGTTATATAGTTAGAGGTTAAATAGATAAAGGTCTACAGTTGGAATTTCTTTAGTTAGAGGTTAATAAGTCAGAGGTTAATAAGTCAGAGGTAAATAAGTCAGAGGTAAATAAGTCAGAGGTTAATAAGTCAGAGGTTAATAAGTCAGAGGTAAATAAGTCAGAGGTTAATAAGTCAGAGGTAAATAAGTCAGAGGTTAATAAGTCAGAGGTAAATACGTCAGAGGTAAATAAGTCAGAGGTTGCATAGTTTTTTTTTATTGTATGAACTTGGGCAAATTTGGAATACGTGGAGCTTTTTAAAATAACAACATTTTTTTAACAAAGGCATTTTATTTTTGACACTTGGCTCTTCAATCGCGCCTTTAACGGTTCAGTTCAACAGACAGTTGTTTTAATGGTTCAGTCCAACAGACAGTTGTTTTAATGGTTCAGTCCAACAGACAGTTGTTTTAATGGTTCAGTCCAACAGACAGTTGTTTTAATGGTTCAGTCCAACAGTTGTTTTAATGGTTCAGTCCAACAGACAGCTGTTTTAATGGTATAAATGCCTGTGTATTTCATAGAATCTTTATTTTACACTTTGCCTGTAGCACATTATTTTCTCTGCAACACATATTTTTTCTCTGTAACACATGATATATTTCTGTACCACATGCTTTTCTCTCTAACACCTGCTTTTTTAAACGCTTTTTATCATGGTCGTAAAATGTTGATATGAGCACCACAATTTAAGTAACTTCTTTTTTCCGCGCTTTTGTGATAATAGTTAAATTTAAACTGAGTTGAGTTTTGAATTTAATTCCAAATGTTTGTAGTACCCCATCCACCGGAGCAAAGTCAAGCCCCCACCCCCTTGGAGAAAAATGTGTACAGAACTAAAACAAAATTATAATTTTTTTAAATTTTATTTAAAGGGTTTAGTAAATGGTTCAATACACAGATCAAAATAAGTGACATAGCAGACCAATGAAAATCGTTACTGAAATAGTCCGGCCAATGAAAATCGTTACTCCCGATATATCATATTTGATGTTCACATTTTTTATGTTTTACCAAGTGTAAGCTGCACCCACAGTTTAAACTTACATTATGCCAAAAAGTGCGGCCTTTCCTAAGAACTATGTGGGACTAAACTACTTTTCCTGCACGATAGAGGCCTCTATTTAAATATTTTGACTTAATTCGTGCTAAGTAATTTATTTTCAATTTCTGTCTCTTCCCAAAATGGGATAAACGGTTAAAAGGTAAAACAGGTTGTTAACCGAATAATTTCATCATGATTTAAAAATATTGTGATTTGTATTATGTTTTTGACCTTCCTATAAAATTTGAATATAGACCTGTTCTACAAACCGGTAATTTTTTTTCTCTTTGTGCATCCGGTAAATTTGAAAATATTTGGGAAAGGTAATTATTATACTTGCTTTTGTGATGGCCAGATTTTTTTTTTGTAATGGAGATTAGTTTTTAAAAAAGCATTTATAAATGAAGTAATTTAACAAAATAAATAGCTAACTTAATTTATTATTTTAAAATTACTATTTAAGTAGCAACTTTAAATATAGTATTTTTAAATATAACAAGGTCACCCACGCATATTGAAAAAATACAAGTTTTTTTTTCAGGGAAAGGGCTCAAATAACCAGCTCCCCAGTCTATGTCACCACGCTTTCGCTAGGGAGCCATAGGCGTCATCTATTTCTGCTCCCCCCTCCTCAACACCTATCAACGTGACACTCAGGGGCGGAACTAAGATGTGACCAAAAGAACACAATATGGCGTGCCAGAACAAGAATTTAGGTTATGTATAGCACTAGGTGCCAAAACGCCTAATGTGCGCAATGATAGATGCACTGTACCCACCCTCAAAGCGCCTAATGTGCACACTGATAATGCAAGTCCCCTCCCTGCATGAATTTTCTTAAAAGTCCCCTCCCTGCATGAATGGTCTGAAAAGTCCCCTCCCTGGATGAATGTTCTGAAAAGTCCCCTCCCTGCATGAATGTTCTGAAAATAAGACTGAGTTCAGGCATATGCCAAAATGAACCTGTGATTTTGAATTTATTTTGAGCTAAAATTGAAATAAAGGGCCCTGTAAAAAACGGTTACCGGAAATTTGATCAAAAGAAATTTCGTCGACGGAAAATTGATCGACGGTAATTTGATCGAACGAAAATTTGGTGTAATCTTTTTTTCAGTCCAGACGTTAACATTTTCGTCAAATTTCTTTTTGAACGCACTATACTATATCGTAAAACACAATAATGCATTCAAAAAGAAATTTGACGCAATATTTTAAAGTATAAATTTAAAAAAACGATTCGACCAAATTTCCGTTCGATGAAATTTCCGTCGATCAATTTTCCATCGATCAAATTTCTTTCGATCAAATTTCCGGATACGGTAAAAAACGATTGAACACCTCCACGGATTCCATACATTGTGGCAGCATTATCGTAACCTTGAACTCTGCACATCATTATGTCTAGTCCATCACGTTTAAGATATTTTAAAATGTCAGAACTGAATCAATCAGCCCCCCCCCCAAAAAAAAAATTTAAAAAAAAAAAATCCAAGTAACATTTGTCTCACTTCAACTTTCTCAATGTGGATTTTCACGTATCTGACCACTTCGGACATCTGGTAAGTGTGTGATATATCAAGTGTACTGTCGAGCAAAATACCCAACAGCCTTTATATCCATGATAAAGTCTCTTTCACGTGATTCGCAAGGAAATTTATAAATTCATTTTTTGGATTTGTGGTGAAAGGTAAGTGGCGGATGCTTTTACTGTAGATGTACCCCGCCGCGATTTAGTCTCATTGGGTGCTCTTTTAGCACTGGGTCATATTTAGATAGCATCTCAACCATTTAAAGAAAGTTTCATATATTCAGTAAAAATTCATCTTCGTTGTGGCCACGAAGTCCCAGATTTTGCTTTACAAGAAACAATGTGATATGTAAGAAACAATATGATATCCAGCAAACTGTGCACGATATCCCTCCACTTTTTCTTCTCGCTGTCCATCACAGCAATACTTTCGGCATCAATTGTTTTGTGTAGTCTAAGTCCTGCTGCCATTTGGATTGGTTACATGTGTGGAAAATTGTGTTGTGAAATAAGTTATCCTTTTATGAATTTTGGTTAGCCCAAGACGTGTGTGCTCTGTAAATATGCAATTTTTCCATTTGGTGTCCCCCCCCCCCCCGATGGTGTCACTCGGAATGGTCTGACACGCCCCTAGCTACGCCACTGCTATAAATGGTTAAAAAGACATTTTATTTATTATTTTTTTACCGATTCGATTCATGTACTTGGAATCGCCGACCACATTCTATTTCGTATCAATAGAAAGTTTTATGTCTCAGAATTTAGATAAATATAGCTTCCTGTCACTTAAGAAAGTTACAGAACACTAAAATCGGTGTTGAATCATAATCAAAACGATATTATAGGGTCACCTCATTTATGACACACCAACCTTGAACTTTTAATAAAGAATGCATGTCGATTGGCTACATGTGTGGAAATTTTACGTGTGATCTGTTATCCTTTAATGAAATTCAGTAAGACTGAGCAGTGTGTGCTCTGTATATATGCAATTTTTCAATTTGGTGTCACCCCCTGAAATGGTGTCACACGGTGAGGTCCGCAACCCCAGCTACGCCACTGCGTCACATTATTAATCCCCCCCCCCCCGGGGTCGAAATCGACACAAAAAGCGTGACTTTTTTTAGACGTGTGTCGTGAGTGACGTCATTTATGGATATCCCTTAATGGTAGAAACGACCCTGCCCACGGTGAATAATAGGCCTATTTTCTATTTGACTCTTCTCAAAATGTGTTTACCGACCCTTGCATATATGAAGCATTTCGTAACTTAATGCTTAAAGATAATTCAAATTCTTACAGATGTAACTGCAAGAATGAGTGGGGGGCTGGGCTGCGATCAGATTTGTCGATATGAAATAATATAATAAACACACGGTCGAAGGGAAAGGGGACAAAACAAGAGAACGAATGATCCGAATGTGAATGCAAAAAGCCTTCTTCAATTTTCAACTTAAAAAAAACTACAACGCAAAGTAAATCTAGGTGTTAGCGACCGAAAATCAAAAATAAAATAACTCAGCATTAACTGTTTTGGGGAATAAAATGAAATAACTTAGAATAATAATTGCTGAGGACAATAAACTAAAAAAAAAAAGGGGGGGGGGGGGGGCAAGAACCGAAAAGCTTTGTTGATTCTGATTCCACGTGACAGATCAAATTGTTTCGGAAATTAAGTACTCGATTACATCTGGATTCGAAAAGAATACACCTATTTTTACAAAGGCGAAGCAGTTGGAGACTTCAGACAACTAACTTCCCAGCATTCAAGTTCCCGCTAACTGCGGATAAGCACGATGGAGGACTGGGATGAAGACTTTTCGGAAAGTGTAAGTTAAAGTCAAAGCCTAAAGATTTTAGTGCTAAAGCTATATTTGGTTTAGGAGTGATGAAATAAAAAATTTGAACTGCACTCCGCTGCGAGTGAACTTAAAAACATTTTCCTAAGCGAGCTAGACCTTCCTACTTCCTCTAACAAGTCTAACTCACTAAAGTCACTACTGCCTGCTCTTACTCTTAGTCTTACTTCTTAGTCTTGGTCTTCGCATATAATGGCATATTAATATTATTCAATTAATAAGTTTAGGATTATTTGTAGCCTATAAATTAATATTAAAAGTATTGGCTAATGCTAAGAGATTGACCCATGATGTCATTTGAGTATTTTGTTAAGTTGCTGTTTTATTATTATGTTGTTGCCATTTGTTGCTGAATACTAGTTTGTGAAATTTTTTCATTATCACCACAGCAGTGTACCTAGCAAAACCATTGTCTTTGGCTTGTGTACACTGCGGCGATAAAAGCATTAAATCCTTTGTCTTTGCCAGTCTTTAAGTTACTTTAACTCTATGCAATACTTGTAAAATTAATGTTAAACTCTTGTTAAAACTGAAAACTATTTATTTAAAAATTATTTAATACCTGCAAGATTAAACAAAAGTAGAACTCGTATTTTTATTGTGCGCGGGCTTTGAGTTCTGTGTATGACTGTATGAACTCACCCGCACGGGAACGAATTTCCTGTAAAACTGTAACTCAAATTATTTTTTTTTAAATTCGTTAATATAAAAAAATTAAGGGTTTGGGAGATATTTGGGTAAGTTCCACACTTTTGTAAAGAGCAAGCATTTCTTAGTGTTTTATTGGTCATATCTGGCCTCTTCGTAAGTGAAACGCATTTTATATCCTAACCGGTTGCGTATACCCCACAAATATTATTGATTGCACAGATTTTTAGGTTAAAATTGGCTTTTATAGATGTATTTAAGTGTCAGAAATTCAAGATAATTACTAAATGTACGTTCTTTCTGCCGAACCCAGTTTGCAAAATATAGTGCGTAAATGGATGGACCTATAGTCTATATATCATACTTTCTATTTTGTTTTCTCATTTCTAATTATTTTCAAATTCATCATATACTTAAAATATTTCAATTGCTACAAAATATTTTACAAAAAAAGTCAAATTCGAACCCCATCTAGTAAATGATCACATAATATAAGATCGCTTAGCGTCTACTCTACCACAAGACCAAATAAGTTCACATCCAACTGCCTTATCTTAAAGTCAGGTCAATGGCACATTTTTGCCGCAGTGTACGCAGGCATAGGTCCATGGTTTTGCTAGGTACACCGCCGCGGTGGACGCATCCACTTCGTATTTTTAAATGTTTTATTCTTTATTTTACTGGTCACGGCAGTCAAGTTGGCGGCCATGATAAAAAACGCTGGCCTATGTCTTCGCGCATTTACCAAAGGACTAAAGTATTTATTTTATAATTGATTTATAATTTTTAGGACCAAGGCTAATTTAATCATTTAAAATATTCTTGTGTCATTGTTATTATCTGTTATATTAGTTATATATATTAATACTAATTAGACTCATTATTATTATATAAATATTACCTACAGCACAGCCTAACATTTAAAAAATTTTTAATTAACCCTCTTAGGACGGAGCCTTTTCGGGGTGTATGTGCCAAAAAGACGGAGCACTTTTTACTAGCTTGCCACTCGCATTGCAAAAAAATTTATAAAAAATAAACTATTTCCTTAATATATATGTAAAAATATATATATTCTTGTAGGAAATTGAATGACTAATAAAATCTTTATGAATCAAACTGAAATATCATTTATGCAAATGAGCTACCATGATTTACATAATTTTTGCATGTATTTTTTTTTAAAACCTAGAACAAACATGACTTACTTGTATTGTATCAATTGTGTGACTTTTTTTATGGATGAAGCCTGAATAAGTCCTTGCCGGTAGCAAAAGTATTGGGGTGCCTACTAAAGTCTAAAGAATATTATTATTATGATTTTTGGGAAATAAAAAAAAATATTTAGACTTGATTGCAAATAAGTGATGAGTCAGCATATCTAATATATTTTATTAGGAAAATAATAAAGATTTTTAAAAACATTTTTGCGGAATATTAACAAAAACTAACGTATATTTTGTGGTTTTAGTTGAATTACTCATATTAAACTATGTTCCCTGTAAATATTATATTTTTGTCTAACTTTATAATAAAGTTATAGGCCTTTTAAAAAAAGCAAAATGAGGGTCACACAATGTGGAGGAAATCCCCATAGTGAAAAAGTGGTTTTGAGGTCCCTACTAAAAAAATTCATAACTTTTGAACCACTTGAGCTAGAAAGTTGATCTTGGTGTTTTTGTAATCTATTCACCAGGCTCTGTACAGGTGTAGTATTTTATATTTAAAATTTTTTTTTTGAAATTTTCATCAAAGTGCCTACTTGATTACTAAGACTAAGAAAATGATTAAATTATGTCCAACCCAAGGCATATCTGTGGTTTAAGTCTAGTCTTTCATTCTGATTTAGCTTTTTAAATGGTTTTATGTTGGTTTTCCTGACTAGCTCTGGCAACATTCCAATCTTACTTTTCTTTAATTATATTAATTAATATTTTAAATTGTACTTCGATTACCGTTGAACTAATACTAATAGATCTTGAAAAAATTAGTAAAAACCCTGTTTTAACGTACATTTTTAAATGAGGTTATTGATTTATACATAGCATAACTCACTTCTGAAAACTTTTAGTGGTACCAAAAAAAAAGTCAAGATCTATTTTACTTTGTAAAAACCATTGCATGTGATGGCATGTAATCTTTTATTTATATAATCAAGGGCGTAAGGAAGGGAAGTTCATGCTACTGCTACAATGAAGAATCAAACATATGCTTTTACGCTAAGACTAAGTATATTAGTCTACAGGCCTAGAAACATTTAAATATTTAGTCATCCTGCATCAGATATGGTGAGAATAGTGAGATCATTAACTAATATGCATTTAAAGATATTTATTTTCTATTATTGGATTCAATTGAGTGACACAGGATTCTTACTCCAAAATCATTTAAAAATTCCCAACTTTACAAACCAATATATACCAGCAACTGGTCTGTGTAAAACGTCTTCATCTTTACTGGTAGTGTATAGCCTATAGGTAGTCCATATTAATATTGTAATTGTGCATGTTTCTCAATACTCATCTAGTAACTTGAGCTGTAAGATGCTTTGGTTGTTAAAATAGACCAAGTCTCTGCAAAATGAAAGTTTGATTTAAAAATATAAAATTTAGAATTTTCCCAAATGCAGCTGCATTTTACATCCATGGTTTCCACTATATTAGTAGAACTGCCCTGGATGTACCTTGCCAGTTGAAGAATACTAATATTTAAATTATGTGAATGTGATATAAATATTTGCAAAAAAATACATCACAAATTTAAACAGATCTTTTTTACTTTAGCATAAGAAGTACATGACATACATGATTGTAAGTTTACACTACATGAACAGTCAAAATGCATACAAAACAAGGAAACAATAGATTCTTAAATAAAAAATATTTTGTAATGCTAAAATTTAAAACAATAACATTATTGACATTTTGATCTCTTAAAAGCAAGTGAGCACAGAAAAACTAGTAAAGTTTAATTACTGTTAATAAATCAAAAAAATATTTATAGAAAAATAAATATAGCAAAAAGCTATTTGGACAGCACTGTTCACAAAACTGTGCTTTGAAATTTAACTCATTAATACAAAACTAAAACTCAATACATTAGCCATTAGCTTTAAATTGATAACATAAATTTGATAATTTTTTTATATAAGTTTAAAAATTTATACAGGTACCTGGTCATTTTGATTTTAGTTTCTGTGTTCTGTTATTGTAAACAATATTAATAACAAAAACAGACCAGTTTACTTTTACGATTTTGGCGTACAATGTACGATTTTCAGATGTTTTTTACGATTGTACGCCGAGACCCACCGAAACTACGATTTTCAGAGGGTGAAATTTTAATATTTTTTTTCCGAATTAAAAAAAAAGATAAATTTTCGGTTTTGGAAGTTTTAGCACTTTCTAAAAAAGATCTAGCAGTGAATGGACCGAGAAAAACGATTGGTTGTAATTTTTTTTTAAAGTTGGGACCATCCTTCTATATAATATGTACGCACTGATGGGGAGGTGGGGGGTTGTCAAGGAAATGTGTGGCATACGAACAGATGGGTAGGGGGATTGGTAGGAATGTCCTTTCTAAAGACTATTTTCGAGCCTGGGCTGACCGAATCACTTGGGGTGAAAACCTGTGTCACATTTTGTTTACTGTAACAATAGTAACATCATAATATATAATGGATTTTGTTAATTTTTTTATTATTGTTATGGGGGGGGGGGCGTAAAAACAATACGCATTCAACAGGTGGGAGGGGTTACATAATTTTACTTTTATGGGTACCGGTACATGCTATTTAGATGGTCCAGCCTTGCGTTTGTTTGCTGTGTATGACCAAATTTTATGACATAATTATCTCTTACGGCACGTTCCATTTTTTGACGCTTAGTCTGCAAAAAAACCCACTATAAATTAATATCAACATTAAAACATTTTATGATTATCAATTTGAAAAGTATACAGTTTTACATGTAGAATTTATTTTTTATGTACATAAAAAAAATTATCCTAAAATTTCCAGTCTTTCAAAATTGTGTCCTAATACATCATTACGTACAAGATATGTTGAACTCAAAACTGTTAACTAGTAAAATGGATATGTGGGTTGAGTAAAAAAGTATTGAAATATATTTAAATTATATTAAAAGTTCTTCTTGAAAACAAAGAAAGGTAATAAAATAAAGTCTGTTACAGACAGCAATCATCACAAAACCATTGTGTCCGAGGACAAGAAAATAGTGAAATCAATCGAGGCAACCATTGCACACTATCATCTTATACTGGCTATCATCAATGATATTAAATAATTTGCAATACAATATTTAGGAAAGGCTGAATGGCACATGTTCACATTTTCATGTTTCTTCAGCGCTACATGAAAATCTTGGAAAGTTGAAGACACTGCACTTTACTGGATCAACATTTTCTTATAGTAATGGTAACAATGCTATGCCAACCGACTGGAAGTAACCATGGGAGTGACTACCTTGTGACAAGCAGACTCTGAATAAAGCCCCATGTTATTCCCAGCTGACTGAATAACCACTCTGTTAAATTATTAAAGGCCCTCCCCACGCCTAGGCTTATATATACTAATTTAGTAGCCATTGTAGGCCTCCTCTAAATTTGTCAGCTAGAGCTAGGGCCATTACTGCCTAATAGTATTAAGTTAATACTAGGCTCTAATTATTAGAGCCTACCATCCATCCCTGTGGCGCTACAACCCATGTAGGGCTTTGGTCTGCCTCTCTGCTTCCTTCCACTCAGACCTAACTAATGCTTTTCTTTTCCATGCTTGGATTCCCAGTTGTAGATTTTTTTCCACATCATCCATCCATCTAAGCCTAGGTCTGCCTTTGAGTCGTTTTCCTCTGGGGTTTTGGTGATGCACCTCTTCACTCCTCTGTCATTTGGCATTCTTACTAAATGTCCTGCCCAGCGTGACTGCCCTTTTTTTATTTCTGATACTATTGTGGGATCCTGATATAGACTGTACAATTCATGGTTGGTTCGTATTCTCCATCCATATTCATCCTTTTTTTGGTCCATATGTATTCCTGAGAACTTTCCTCTCCCATGTGTTTAATAGGTTTTTCTGTCGTTTTTGTTAGGGTCCAAGTTTCACTTGCGTATGTTACAACGGGCATGATTACAGTTTTATGAATAGTTTTCTTTGTTTCTCTTGTAATGTTTTTACTTTTGAGTATTTTCTAACAACTGAAGTATGCCCTGTTTCTGGCCGATATTCTTTCTTTTATTTATGTTAGTAATTCGTTTCTTTCATTTAATAAAGATCCTAGGTATTTGAATTGATTTACTTTTTCAAAAGTCTGGTTTCTAATTTTAAAGGATTCATCTGTCTGTTCTTCTCTTATCATAGACATTTATTTTTTTTTTGGTTGTTAACTTCCAGCCCTGCTTGTAGTGATGCGTCTTCAAATTCAATAAAGGATTTTGATGTACTTTTCCCTAGAAGTGCTATGTCATCAGCATATGCATGATACTGAATGGGTTGATTGTAGAGAGTGCCCATTGGTTGTGGGTCTTGGGTTTACCCCAGAAAGTATCATGTTATTGATCCTGGGGTGTCAATATGTATGTTTCTCATAACTCTCTCTGTTAGATTAAAAAGCATACAAGACAGCGAGTCTCAATGTCTTAGGCCTCGTCTAATTCCCTTGATTTTGATTTTTGAGTTGTTCAGTGTTACATGAATCAGTCTTGGCAGTTTGTTGGGTATGCCAACTCCTGCAGAGTCTCATATAGATCTTTTCTTTTGACGCTGACATAGGCTATTTTATAGTCCACAAATAGTTGATTGTACTGGTATATTATATTCATAACATTTCTCTAATAATCATCTGATGATGAAAATCTGATCAGTCGTTGATCTGTTTTGCCTGAATCCACATTGGTAATCACCTAGTATTTCTTCAGTGTAGGGTTGTAGTCTTTTGGCAATTAGCTTTGTCAGTATTTTGTAAGAAACATTTAATAGGGAGATTCCTCTGTAGTTTGTGCACTGAAGTTTGGAGCCTTTCTTGTGTATTGGGGATATTAATGCTGTTTCCCATTCTGTTGGAATTTGCTCTTCTTGCCAAATTTTAGTTATAAGTTTATGTGTCTGAGCGTGTAGTTTTTGTCCTCCATATTAAATAAATTTTGCTGTGATGTCTTCTCCTGGGGCTTTGTGCTTTAATTAATTACTTCTTTAGTTTCTTCTAGAGTTGGGGAGTTTATAAAAGGGTCTGTTCCTCCCTGTGGTGGTTGGTAATCTTCATCTAATCTATTGTCTGCATTCAGTATGTCCTCAAAATATTCAGCCAACCTCTCCAGTACTTTACTATTTTCCGTGATTAATTTTCCATCCTGGCTCTCACATTTGCGGTCTGGCTTGTTATCCATTCTTTTCATCTTTTGTTTCCCTCTCTTGATAAGTCTTCTATTTCTTTTAGTTTAGCTTTTTCCCATTCCCTCTTTTTCTTCCTGCATACTTTTGTGGCTTTCCTTTTGGCTTCCTTTTATGTTTGTGTTGTCTTTCTATTTTCCCTGTGTAAAACATGATTATTTGTACTTAGTTCTTTTCTTCTATAGTCTCTCTGTATTCATTATCAAACCCGCCTACTCTATTGTTAGTTTGCTGGAATCCTACTACTTTTTCGGCTGATCTCTTCATATAATTTTTTTCCCTATCCCACTGTTCATTTATGTTTTCCTTGTTTACTTCCTCCTGTGATGCTTCTAGCTGTGCTTCTACTTAATCTGGTAAGCTTTTGCAGTTAGTGGGTCTTTGGTAAGCTTTTGGTAATAGTATTGTTTCTCTCTTGATTACGGCCATTGTGAATTATGCTTATTCTCTGCTTATATTTAAACCTTACAAGTAGATGGTCAGAGTCTGCATCTGCTGCTCGATAGCTTATTAGAGCCTACCACTAGTTATTATTTATTAAAACATGTTTTAATTTCATGCATGACTGATTATAGTTTGTAGGCCTTTTGTGTGTGTCTTGTATCACAAGCCAGTTTCATTACTTGGATATTCTGCTTCTGTCTTTTCTAACAGAAATGAAAAAATTCTGAAAGATAATTTGTCTGCAGTGTCATTGCAAACACTGTTGAGATAAATGTACTTTAAATTTGTTTAAATGACTATATTAATTTGATAGCACATGGAGATTTTGGTAAAAGTTTATAAAATCCCATAAAGATCCTCCAAGTTTCTATATATAGATTTACAACTAATGCATAGAAATAGAAAGCATTTTCTGTGGGTTGATAGACCATTTAATTGGTTAAAAAAGTTTTTTGCTAAGTGCCTAAGGTTGATTCAATATTATTTGTTAATTAATCTGTTCAATCTCATTGATGATCAGTTAGACCAGGGTGGACAACCCAATTGGCATCACATGCCAGGTGACAGTGAGTCATCTTTTTGCGGGCTGCATGTCATCACACTAATAAATTAAATTTAAAAAAAAAACATGTACAGAATTATTTATATATTGCACATAATTTTCTCATATTGTATCATATCTACATGTACAGTACAGACATAAATTGTACAGATTTATAAAGATTAAACTCTTTTATTTATTTTAAAAGAATTAAGATACATTCATTTCAAATGTTTCACTATAACAAGAATGAAAAGAAGAGCAAATGAAATGAAGAAATGTGTGATACATCTGATATCGGGCATGCTACAAAATTTATTGTGCCTTATCGATGATATGGCCCACAGGCCCCGGGTTGGCCACCCTTGAACCAGACATTACTGATAAATGAGGTCCTCAACATCCATATTTACAAAATTTGAAATAAGTTAAGGTTTAGGGAGTGTATGGTTTGTAACATTCGTCTATTCATTTGGGGGTTTTCATTGAGATTTTTCTGATTGTGAATCTTTTAATGATAAAATATTTTTGGCTCTTTTTAGGTTACAGTGTCAAGCAGTACTGTCTCAGGGTATGAAATAATTTTTATTAAATTTAAATAATTAGGTCTCTATATTTTAATAGAGGCTTTTATAAAGCTGGCCTTATAATTTTAAGTTTATGTAACTTATTTCCATCCAATTATAACCTATATATACACTAAAAACATTTTTTTAATTGTTCACAGACATGTAAAGTTACCTCAATTTGGGAACAAAATTCTTGGAATAGGGAGAGCTTCCATTAGGGGAGATGGAGCACAGGAGAATGTATTTGGTTCACATGGAGGGAGTGAGAGAGGAGGGTTTGGTAGAAGAATTCAAAATACTGATGGAGGAAGAGGTGGCTTTGGAAAAATGAATTATGCGAATGATGAAAACGGCTTTGGTAATAGAAATGGGGGGAAAAGTGGTGGTGGTTTTGGCAGTAGAAATTTTGAAAATGAAGACAATAACAGTGGAAGAGAACGAGGTTTCGGTAAAGGATTGAGTACAGATGATGGCAGGTCCTCAAATCGAGGCTTCGGCAGTCAAGGTTCAAACAATGGATTTTCTTCTAAATATGATGAAGATATAGATATCTCCAACACTGGAAATTCTGGCTTTGGAGGTGGTAGAGGGCGTGGATTTGGAAATAGAGGAGACCGCGGTAGAGGAGGTAAAAAAGAATTATCTGGCAGTCTTTTTTTTCTTAACATTTTTTTCTTGCTGTTGTACAGTTTTTGATCCAGGTTGGCATGTATTTCATAGATAGAAGCACATTTTTGTTCATAGATATTCTGAGTTCTGATTAGCTGAAACCTAAATTATTAATTATATATAAATTGACAAGGTAAATATTGCAAGATATATTTATTTGAAATGTATATTTTTCTTAATAATATTTTAGATACCTTTTCCATTTGCTAAAGACAACCCCTTAAGTCAGTGGTCAGCAAATCGCGGCTCGTGAGCCGCATGAAGCTCTTTAGCGACCCGAGTGGGGCTTGGCAAGTCGGCCAACAATCAGTTTTGATCCTGAAAAACATTGTTCTTGACAGGTTCTTGAAAAGAAATTTGGCTCTAAATAATAATTTAATCATCCGCTGCTGATTTTTTGCTCTTTTGACCGAGTTTGCCAACCACTGCCCTAAGATGTTATGAGAATTGTTATGATTTATCAATGATTGACAATAAGTTGCAATGAGTGAGCTATTTGCTTTCCTTTTTTGATAAAAGAAATCCTGTGTGTTTTCAGGTTCCAATCAGGGAGGCAAGCCTGGAGATTGGGTGTGTCCAGATGAGTAAGTTTACTATCAGTTTCATACTTAAATATTAACATTTTAATGAAATTTTTCAGTCTATTTATTTATAGTAGAAATACATTGGCTATTTTGTAAACACATTTATCTTTCATTGCAGAAATTGTGGAAACTCAAATTTTGCATTTAGGAAAAATTGTCAAAAGTGTGACACACCAAAACCAGATGAGTATGTATTTGAAATTTAAACTTAATTAGAAATTTCTAATTAGTGTTAATTTATTACAATAAATAAAAAACTGTAAAGATGAAACTAATGTTATATCTTGCTTTGCAGGGGTGGGCGTGATGGAGGCTTTGGCAGGATGAAATCAGGTAACTAAACCATTTATTTCTTTGTTGGCTCAATTTTGAAACATTGTTTTGGAAAAATATCTACTATTAAGTATATATACATTTGTTTCAAATCTTTAATGAGACCATTTCTAATTTTTTTGAATACTTTTTATAGGAAATGATGAAGGTTTTAAAAGTGGTGGCTTTGGAAAAGGTGGCAGAGATGAAAGTCAGAAAGGTGAATGGTTCTGTCCTGACACGTAGGTTTTTTTTCTTCTTTAAAGATATAATAATCATTTATTTGACAAATGTCATTCCAATTATTATATAAACGGACCGCTTTACTCTCACTGTTTTGGCGTACACTGGACGATTTTGGTAGTGTTTCCGATAAAATTAATATGTTAGTTTTAACTGGCATATGCATTCTACATCCTACAGTGAATGGATCAAGAAATACAACTGGTTGTGGACCATCTATAATTATATTACATTTGCCTGAGAGGGGAATGGAGGGGTGTTGATTTATGATTTAGATTTTGTGTACAGATGAGTTTGGGGGTGGGGTCCTACAAAACAAACATCTCCACATTATCAGAATGATATACATGCAAGCCAGAACGACTCTGGAAATAAAAGGCAAATGCAACAAAAGCAGAGACAACCAACATATTTATTTACTAAAAAAGTTAGCAAAGAAGGCGACATTAGCAAAAAGATAGTTACATCAGACCTAGTGCGCACATATTTATCTCACAAACTAAGCAGCAAGATAGGTTAGCAGACCTGTTTACCCTCAAACTGTTAAAATCGTACAGTATCATCACAAAATAGTTCAATACATTATCTTAATAGAAAAAAATAAACATACAGTATATATAATGTATACACCTCAAAATCATACATTGTACGCCAAAATCGTAAGAGTAAATAAGTCTGGGTTAGTGAGATTTGTGAAACTGACTTTTGGCTTTTAAGATATCATCAATGTTTGGTTTGGAATTCCTGCATCTAATCAAAAGAATTGTTTTCAAATGTTCATCAATCCCTCTCATTCGATGTGTTGACTTCACATCCTTTATTTTTGAAAATGGTTGCGCACAGACATAATTTGTTCCATGCATAATGCATACGGATGCCAACTCTTCTGTTATCTGAAAGTCCAAACTGACACTACAATTAAACACAAGAAGGTCTGACAGATCAGTAGACTCATCCAGTGCCACAGCAAGTTCCTAGCTTTCTCACGTATCTGTAGCACTATGTTCTCTTCAAGTTCTTCTGTTCTCCGCACAACTGAACTTGCTGAAGGGCTGTTACTTCCAACCGCGGCGAATACAATTTTTTATGTCCCTGTATGTTTCCAACCCTCCTCTTTTTTTCACCCATATACAATACAGTTTGTGGTAGTTAACAGACTATAATATATTAGCGGGAATGGGATTAATGGAAATTGATTCCTATTGTATAATTTTTTTTAAACCAGCTTTTCCCAAAAAAACAACAACCTCGGGTTACTTGGTAGCTTTTTTTAAATGTCATCATTTGTTATTTAATTCTTATTTAAATACATCTTGTGTTATGCTGGTCTGAGTTCGGGTTTGAACCACATTAAATTTCACCATGACAGACTGATAATGTGATCTGTACGTCCACTCAATATAAATTAATATCTATAGCAATTACACGTCTGCAAAACAAAGTGACCGCAGATTGTATTATATACATCGCTCATCTACCTTCAGTAGTTAGCTTTTTTGACGCCAGCTTTACTCGATCCCACTATGCACTGCGATGCGAGTATTTTTATTCATTTTACATACTGTATATTTATTTATTTACTATTAAGATACCCTATTGTACAATTTTGAGACGATATTGTACGATTTTAGGAGTTCGTGGGGAAATGGGCATGTAATAAACAAGAAAATCTATATACAATAATATAAAATTGAAAATGATAAATTAAAGCGCATAGCAGCCCGGAGGTCTCTGCACATGTGAAGGTCTCCTAGTAGTCTAACATACTATAGAAATTTAAATTGTATCACATCTCATGTTCCATATGTTTTATCAAGCAAGATCAAGTACCGTCTGCGGGCTGTAGTTTGGTGTCCCCTGCACAGTAATATTAGCATAGTCGTTTTGAAGAATTATCGTCATAATGTTGCCATGTATTTTTACAAATGAACTTGCTAGATCTGCTCAGACAGTACTCATAGTAGAGGTAATACAGTAATATTTTTGCAGACCTGTTTACTCTTATGATTTTGTTGTACAATGTCTGATTTTGAGATGTCTTTTACAATCGTACACTGAAATCTTTCAGGGGAATATTTTTTACATGACCTGGTTTAAAAATATCTATCAGTAGTTTTTACGATGAAAAAATAAAACAATATTTTCGGTTGTTAATTGTAGTTAAGGTCCATTTTACACAGGTAGTGAATTGACAGAGAAATACAATTGGCTGGGGACCATCCATAATTATAGTACATACACACTGAGAGGGGATAGGGGGTGCTGTTGACTTAGAAGCATAATGATGTTCATGGGAGGGTTGGGGGAGGTGTCAAAATATTTTAAATGCTTAAAATAACATGCCAAGTTTCATGATTGCTTTGTGTTTTCACAATAAACTCGCTAACTTAGTAACTGCTTAAATGAAAAGGAGTTGTATAAACACACCTGGTAGAGGGAACCTAATTTTTCACAAACATGATTAAATGAAAAATGATGCAAAACTATATTCAGGTATACACATCTCTGTATTATGAATTTATACAAAAATTTTGGAAAGGGGGCTCAGCCTCCTCCCCACTCCCAATTTTGCTTGGGGTGACTTTTGGTGGTGGCGTCCTCAATTTCTGCTCCCCACCACATCTTCCTCTATCCAAGTGGCAAGCACACCTTTTTATTGGCAAAAATGGGCTGTACATAGATGTGATGCAAATAGTTACTGTGTACTGTATACTGTATTTATTTATTTACTATAATACGGTATTGTACGATTTTGATATAGTAAAGTCCTATTCTGAAACTATATTGTTGTAATGTTTTGGTAGTTCAGTGTAACCAGATCTGTTTTTGACAAAAGCTGGATATAAACTGGAAAAAAAACTCCTGGATTACTTTAGGTTTTCAGTTGATGAAGTTTAGTTTCTATGGGATACTGTAACAACAACCCAGCAAAAGTGTTACAATTACTCAAGAGACTTATAGTAATTTATTACTCAGGAGACTTCTAGTAATTTTTTTTACTCGATTTAGTAAATAATAATAAAGTTTATTTAAAAAACACGCTTCATCCCTAATTAAGGCTCTAAGTGCTATAAAATACAAAATCATCATAATCTTTAATCGTTAATGCTTTTTACTTTAAATTGAAACCACTGTAACAAAAAATATACTGCCCTTTTGAGAAGAAATGGTCTATACTCTTAATTATAACTTGTTCCACTTGAAGTAGCCTTTAGGTAACTTGAATAACCTTAAGCCATTTCATTGCATATTTTTCAACCCACCTGGAAGAGATGTCTATATATTAATGGTTTCATATATGGTTTTTGTTCACCAGGGATTGTGGTAATAAAAATTTTGCATTCAGAAAAGTGTGTCAGAAATGCAATACTCCAAAGCCTGAAGATTCTACTGGGTAAGTATTTTATAGAAAAATAATAAAAAGCATTTTAATTTAATAAGAGATTATCTTCATTAACATTTTTAATATACATACGTCCCTTGCCTTTTGGCGCTTCAACTTTCACAGCTCTATCCCGTTTTTTTTTCTCCAAATATAACATGTATTCATTAAAAAGTTGATACATACAGTGAAAATGATACAACATGCGCTCAGTTGTCTTGAGTGGGTTATACACCCCTGTATTACAATTAAAATTAAAGTATAATGGACTCTAGGCCTATGTAATCGAGCACCCCAGAGGGTCTAATAATGTTTAAAAAAACGTGTATAGAATGGCGTGAACAGGTTATGCTCCAACTATGAAAATATTCAATTTATAAAAATATAATTCTACTTGGCAGAAATTCACTTATCACAGTTGTCTGAAACTGATGAAGAACAGTAAACGAGAACCGAATGTAGTCCATTATTTAAATTTACATTTTAATCATTATAATTATATTTTCAATTCTCAAATTTTAAAAAAATCTGTATTTGCAGAGATGGATCAAGTGGTAAGTATCTCTTTAATCATTGTTTGCAAATAATTTTTTAGTATATGTATTCAATTGTGGTTATTATGGTATTGTACGATCACATTATTAAACTGTCTATCTATTTTAATTTTATGTGATTAAAATGATGAAATAGAAATACATTTCTACTTCAGAAAAACCAAGAGAAGCTCCATATATTCCCCCTACACCATCAGACAAAGAGGAGGACATTTTCAGTGGCACTGTGCAGAAAGGCATTAATTTTGACAAATATGATGATATACCTGTGGAAGTCAGTGGCAGGGATCAGTGTGGATTTATCAGTACTTTTGATGAAGCTGGACTCTGCCCAACATTTATACGAAATATAAGGCGTGCCAAATATGAGAGACCAACTCCTATACAGAAGTACGCTATTCCAATAATATCTGCTGGTCGAGACTTAATGGCATGTGCTCAAACAGGGTCAGGAAAGACGGTAACTGCTTTATAAAGCTTAGAAATTAAATTGGCAGCTTTGTTTTAAAGTCATATTGTTGAACAATTTTTTTAATTTATTGTTAAACCCCAAGCAAAATCTTTGTCTTAAGGGGGGTTCACAGGTTGCAAACAAATTTCTTTAATTACCAGATTTAATGCATATTTTTATGTTTGGTGTACACATTTGGGTTTCAATAGCTGAAAACCCGAAAGAACTTTTTTTTTATTTTTTTTTTTTAGTTTAATTATTTTATGATTATGTAAATTTTTAATAATATTTTAGAATCATCATAACTAAAAAACTTTTGAAGTTACAATGATGAAACTTGGTAAAGATGATCTTTATGATATTATTGATGACTCCATGAGAGCATTTTCATGTAAACAAAATACTTTTTAAAATGCCTTCGATCCTTGAGGGTCATGAAAAATAAAGGCGTAATTACATAGAGTTTAATTTTATTAAATTTTTAAAAAATCAACCAGACAAGATACAATAAAATGCTCTCTTGAGATCATAGTAAATAGTATTACCTACAATTGTGTCAAATTTCAACACTTAATCTCTAAAGACAAAAAAACTGCACCGTGCACGGTGTTGAAAAAATACAAAAACAAACAACGGAGAAAAACAATGAAAACAACTTTCAATCAAGATATCATTCAAATATTTTATTACATAGTTTGAAAACCTTCTATTTTAATAACAATAAATATTGGTAATAATATGTAGTAGCAAATGTGTGCAAAATGCAAAAATTTACATTTTTTATTGATAACTTTACAAAATGATATCCAAAAAAAAAAAAAAAAAAAAATTATATAGCCTAGCATTATGTTGGTTTACCCAGTATATATATATATATATAAATATATCCATATTATACATTTAAATACACATGAATGGTTGTATAAAAATACATTGCAATGACTATACATAAAAAAATGCTAATGAGTTGAATTCAAATATTACAAAATGCATTCAATGTGAAGAATATACATATAAAAATTTTTGTACTAGTACTTCCCAAATATTAAATTTCACAAAACTGCTCATAATCTAAGACTATCTAAATTTATATTAAAACCCCCCAGCTAAATAAGATGCCCCACCCTCTACTGTCTGATGGAACTCATTTTCTTTTACTTTTGCTATTTCTCTAATTTTTCTACGTGTTTTAGACACGTCAAGAATGGCAGTGTCTGCCTTTTTTAGCCGTCTGTCATTTCTTTTAGCCCCCATTTCGACACTCTTATTTGTAACCGCACAGCCCACAGCAGTAAGGAACCTGTGTGTAGCCACAGCCCCCTGATTGAACTCACCAACAGCAAAAGCTGTGGCTATTTTTACTCTAATTAGTCCAGAAAACAGATGTTTTGGGCATCTACTCCATATCATTCCATGGAGGCTTTCATTAGTGTTCTGGGTTTTACCTAAAAGACACCTTTCTAGCAACTTAGGCTCCGTTAGCCTTATGTAAATTTCTTTAACATGCGGGGCAACTTTGGGATTTAAATATGTAGTAAGTCGACCTTTGTGAGAGGGGGTGGTGAGATCTTTCGCTAAGGCTCTCTGAAAAAAACACCATGATTCTGGTCCTGAAGGACATTTCTTATGATTGGGAGAGTCATCTGTTGATGTTGAGTGATAGAATGCAGCCCAAATAGCATCGCTCATTTCATCAACAGAGGAATTGTATGTCCTGACCGCCTTGGTGTAGTAGCTCTGGAGCAGTCCCATCTTGGTCTGATAATAATAAATAATAAGAAACAAATGATAAAATTATAAACTAATGAAATTAATATTGTTACCAGGGCTAAAATCTATAATTTAGTATAATACATGCACAACATTTCCTTAGCATTTTGTGGATATATTTAAATTATCTGTGTCAAATTTCCAAGTCCTGCACCACCTAGCCTCACACCTCTTGTTTTCTGTGTTGACCAGATTACGAAGCGCTGTGTTGAGCCTTTTTGCCACATGGTTGATACACTCTTGCTTTTTAATGTCTGTCGTCCCATAAGGCCTGGTTTCAGAGAGAGCCGAGAATGTTTTTGTGTCCCCATCTGACACAAGAGTTGTGTACCGCAGTTCGTGCAACATTTCTGACCTGCCCCACATAACTCTAGCTGCCTCCACTTCCATTGCTCCAGATGAGCCTGAGAAGTTTTTAGAGCATTTTGGTTTGTGCTCTTCAAACCATGTAGAGTGTTTCTGGGGGCAAGCCAGTCTCATGCTGTCTCCAACAGTGGTACACTGCTGAATAGATTATTTGAGAAACAATTATTATTTACGACAATTATATAAATTTTATCGTCTAAGAAATGGTGACCAAAATAATTAGACAACAAAATACATTTAGTTGAAACTTACCTGACAATATGTTGACATTACATGGCAGTCTAAAGCCAGAC
This sequence comes from Omphiscola glabra, assembly GCA_964017045.1. Lineage (NCBI taxonomy): Eukaryota > Metazoa > Mollusca > Gastropoda > Lymnaeidae > Omphiscola > Omphiscola glabra. Next base: position 49,900,643 of record OZ024796.1, on the reverse strand, counting down.
CAGTCTTGACATCAATGACAACGCCTACACCAAGTTTTGAAGTGTGACCACGTTTGGCCCAAGTGCCGTCATAGCTTACAGCTATATCATGGACTCTTTCATTTGAGGACTTGACTTGAGCTGCAGATTCAGCAAAAATAGAAGCAAGTTCTGTCATCATTGCCTTTTCAATAGTTTTGACATGGTCATTGTACGACTGTGATGTCATCATCTCCATGCCCATAAGTTCTGAAAGTTTGGCTAAGCTGTTATAGCCAATGCCAATATAGAGTGATGCAAAAACTAGTGCCCTATTCATTTCATAAATTTTTGGTGAGCACTTTCTTGACGTAAATGCTTCTGATCTAACTGAGTCGCAAGCCCGGCAGAAGATTGAAACGCAAACTGCTAGGCCTTGACTTCGTTGGGGGTCACTCCGTAACTCTAGGTCACTGCTGCCACAGTCCGAGCATTTGAGTCCTGTAACTAGAGATTCTAGACACTGTAAATCTACTATTGTTGTAGGCAGTGTTGCTTGTTTTATTGGAGTTGTAAGATTAGCAAAATATGCCAGTTTTCTTCTGGATGCTGAGAGTGAGAGATCTGAAGATGCAGTTGAAGAGGATGACGCAGATTGTTGTGGGGTCAAAGGTGGCAGAGGCACTTCAGAGTAGTTGAATGTGCTTGTTGACTCCTGTTGCAATTTTTCCAAGCGGGCTGAATTCATATTAGAAATTTTAGCCATCATTCTGGACTTTGGCTGGACTCTTTTCTGTGACCGGCTTTTAGGCATCTGCAATGAAATATAATACAAAATACTCATTAGTATCTAATGAAATGTTAATTCAAACCTACTATACCAACCTTACCTAATAATTAATAATATAGACATATATTACTATAAATTGTAAATGCTATTCTTGCTTATAATTATAATAAAGCCTAGGCTATACTATAACCTTATATATATATATATATATATATATATATATAAAATTAGCAATGATAAGCTTCTTTATGTTTTCCTTTTTGTATAATCTTTAGTTTTAGATTTCACAAATTAGTGACAATTGAGTTTATTTTACTCATGTCGAGTAAATTAATAATAATTGGTAGTACCATCTCTTATAAATCCTTGTAATGCACAATGATAGTTATTTCCTGATCTGATATGCCACGTGTATAAATGTATTGCAATGATAATTTTGATAAGCATGCTTGTTTTTTTGTGGAGTACTCAAGAGTCAAGTAGGCATAAGCTACCGCGTCAGACTAGGCATATTTTCGGTGTTCTTTATAATTATCAGTCTATAATACTTGTAAATGACAATAAATAATAACATATTTTAGTCATACATACCTTTTATCAAATGTGTATCACCCAAAAATGACAAATAAATCTCGTAGAAATGAATCGCTCGAACCGTTACTGTGTAAACAAAAAGGGCTTGTGGTCAGATCATGAGCGCCGCCATATTGAAAAAGACGTCACGTGACTCTTTAGACCAATCAGAATGCTAGACCATCCCAGAAATGCCAGATCGTAATACTTACATTTCCCTTTGTTCGGTAGATTTATTTTTAGATTTGTGAGTCATTGTGTTGGCTAAATAGCCCGCGAAATCCCGAACATTTCGATACCAAACAGTCATGGGTTACATAATAGGTCTGAGCACGGCGAGGCTCCAAACCAACCCCCCAACACCGTGTTTTTCAAGGTTGATGAAAATTATGCCCTACACACCCCCTGTAATAAAATAATTTTAAAATATTTAGAGGGATTGTTTTAAAATCAAACCAAATTACATCGGTAGATAAGATATTTTACTAATCAGATATGTAAAAAAAAAAAAAAGGTTAAAAAATTAAATTTTGTCTTTTTTCTCCCTGTGAACCCCCCTTAATTTTATTTTGGATGATATTTAAAAAATTTAATGGTTTTATTCTTTTTATCATTCAAAAGGCGGCGTTTATTCTCCCGGTAATCACAGCAATGATCAACAGTGGTCTAACAACTGATCAGCATCAAGAGGTTCAGTTACCTCAAGCAATTTGTGTTGCTCCTACCAGAGAGTTGGCTCTGCAGATCTACAATGACTGTCGTAAATTTGCTTACGAGACGGACATCAGAGCAGTTGTTTTGTATGGTGGGACGTCTCTTGGCTACCAGATGAGGCAGGTTGAAAATGGGGCACACTTTGTCATAGGAACTCCTGGTCGGTTGTTGGACGTTATTGCTCGTGGAAAGGTTAAATGGCTTTAAAATTGAATTTCTTAATTTATATTACTTTAATTTCCTGTAAATAGTTTTTGTTGTTGTCATGAACTTATTTAAACAAGTAGATAAAATTATATACTTCCTTTGTCTTAGAATTAACTTTTTTGATTATTTATCTTGCAGATAAGCCTGGCTCAGGTGCAATTTTTGATACTGGATGAAGCTGATCGTATGCTAGACATGGGTTTTGAACCAGATATTCGTAAATTGGTTCAAACTATGGGTATGCCACCAAAAACAAAGCGTCAAACTCTGATGTTTTCAGCAACTTTTCCTGAAGAAATCCAGAAGTTAGCAGGAGATTTCCTAAATGATTATTTGTTTGTTACTGTTGGCAGAGTAGGTGGAGCCAATACAGATGTCTCCCAGAATTTCTTTGAGGTAGACCGTCTTCAAAAGAGAGAAGCCCTGTGTGATATATTGAGTGCAGGAGGTTGGTATCTTTTTGCTTGTGTTGAATTTAATTGCTAGACCTACTGAGTTTTACTCTTGTGTTTGGTCTGACTTCAAAGGAGGATCACAAAAATATGAATAGTTGCAAAATACAACCAAGTGTATACTTTTTTTAATCAACTTAGCTTTGTTCTTTAAACTAGTGATTGGACGATACCAAAATTTTTAACGATTCCGATACGATTCCAATTCTACCCAATTATCCCGATACGATTCCCGAAACGATTCCGATTCTGATTCCTGGCCATTATTACATATATGTATTACTGTGACCAGATATTAACATATTTAATTAATATAAGAGTTGAGAATTGATTAGAAGAGTTTATTAACTTGCTATTGAAGCTTTACAATATGCTAGATAACAATGTATTGGAAAGGTTTTATATAAACACATCTATCAATAATTCCATTTTAATAATACAAAGATGTAGGATTGAGTTCAAAATAATATAAATAATTCCATTTTAATGAGAAAAACTTCATTCAGCTAAGAATCGTTTTGGTATCGGAATCGGGTCTGAATTATTCAGCTCCGATACCGATTCCCGATGCTTTGGAAAAATCCCGATATTCCGATACGATTCCGATTAATCGTCCCATCACTACTTTAAACTAAGATTTGTTGCAGAAAAAGATCTATAAATATCTCTCAGCTGAAAAATCATGACTTAAGCCAGTTTAAAAACCAGATAAATCTAGACATACAAAAAAGAGTGAAAATGAAAAAGTAATTTGCCATTTAGGCAACTTCAGAGCTCAAAATTATCAGCATGATTTCTGGCACACAAAAACTAAATAACTAAAATCTTCAAACCATTTTTGTAATTAATGATATTGACTGTATTGGTGACTAGAAGAAAAACATTCCTTGATTAGCTTCCAAGGATAATATTCTTTTTGATTGGTTGGTAAAAAAAGAACTTTGACATTGATTTTCTTTTAAATCCAAATCTTGCAACATACTTGAGACCTCCCTTGACACAACAGCCGTTGTATTTATTCTATATTCCTTAAAACTTGTCACCGTTATTTATTTCCTGCTACTTAAGAATTTTCCTCTACGCTACATTTGTCAAAGCACTATTTTGTTTATGATTTGTATAAGGTGTCCCTGATAATTACTTGTTATGCTTTATAACATTATTTCCAATATTTATATTTTTATGTTTTGTTTCTAGGTAATGAAAGAACTCTGGTTTTTGTTGAGATGAAAAGAAATGCAGACTTTCTTGCATCTTTCTTATGTCAGTCAGGTTTTCCAACAACAAGTATTCATGGGTATGTACAAAGAGAATGTACCACCAGAAAGCAGAATAAATTTTATCATATATTTGTTGCCACCAATCTTTATGTTATTGGAATTTTATTAAACGCTACCTTTGTAAAAAGTTATATGTAGGAGAGACAGGTCATTGTCTTGTTGACTGTTTTAGAGAATACCTGTATAACATCAATCAAAAGCCCTTTGTTCTGTTTCAATAGTGCTAACCATATGGAATATTAGACATGGCAGTGACTAGTATATTTTATGCAAGTAATACATCTGATGGAATTAATATGGAAAATAATTTAATAAAAAAAGATAGGCACGTTGACTTTACAATTTTACTTGGCTGCAATGTCATTTTCCTGTCTGGCTTTCAAATTATGCTTCCACCCACTTCTTTCTGTTCTTCTGAGCTTTGTTTTCTTCGTTAGAGACTTTTATTTCTATTTTTAGGTATAGGTAGGATATATAGATATTTATACATTGGTTAAATTACACATATATGAATGTTTCTGTTCTACTGATGAAGGCATTTGCCGAAATGTTAAAATTTGTATTTTGTGTAACCATATTTAAAACTTAGCATACATTGTTTTATTTCAAACCATGCTGAGAGGGATGAGTTTCTGTTTAATGTTGGAGCAGTGGTAGCTGCTGTTCTCAAAATGAAAATGACATAATGTCTTGCCAAAATGAATTGAATTTCACATTTCTAAGATTTAACAATGACCACATTTTTATTCTTGACTTTCCAGAGATCGTCTACAGAGGGAGAGAGAAGAAGCTCTGGTCGATTTTAAAAGTGGGAAATCATATGTTTTGGTTGCCACATCCGTAGCAGCACGTGGTCTTGATATCCCAGGTGTCATGCATGTGGTCAATTATGATCTGCCATCTTCAATAGATGAATATGTTCACCGCATTGGAAGAACAGGACGTTGTGGCAACCTTGGCAAAGCAACAAGTTTTTTTAATGCTGACACTGACCTTCCAATGGCAGCACATTTGGTTAGAATATTGAAAGAGGTACGTATTTTATTTTTTTTATGTAACCTATTCTCACTTAATCTATATTACTGAACAAAGGGAAGGATCTCCAATTTTCATTTTAACTACTTCAAGTTCCTAAATAGCAATTACTTATTACACACTAAAGACAAACGCATGCTGACATAATAAAGATACCGGTATTGGTATTTTACAATTTTGAGTGTGGATTTGACATGGACTTAAATGATAGAATTGATTAACAGAATCAAAATATGCCTCAGAGAATCAAGAATACATAAGAAGTACCTGTAGAAGTACCTCTACCAACGTACCAGTTCTAAGGAAAATAGTTATGTTGAATCTCGGGATAGTCAGAGGGTTGAAGTAGGCTTTAAGGTGGTCCACGGGTGAAAAAATCGATACTTTGGTTATTTTTTTCCAAAATGAGATTACGTTTTTTTCTGCTAGATTAACCTCTTATGAATACTTTTCTGTTAAGGGTTTTTAAAAATATATATTTTAAAGATCTTAAATAAGTATTTAAAAGTGGTATGGTAAGACTACATTTTCAGGAAAATTAAACTTGGGAAGCCAAAGTTTGTCTTTTTAGTCCTTAGTTACAGGTAGTTCGGAACAGCGCACATACACATATTTGGTATCGATCGAAAGAGAAATGCAGCGGCAACGCGGTGGTTCCGTGATATAAAATAGCAAAAAATTAACAGCGAAGCTATTCCGTACTTTATAAACGTATTTTAAGCTTTATGATTGGTCGAGGCATTGACCCCTTGACCTTTCCTTTTCTTACAAAGCTCATTGGTCAAATATTTTTAAATTTGACTTGGATTGAACATTTCCATTTCTACTTCCGCTTTCTGTCTGAAATTATGATGTTATTTTTCAATGAACCTATTATCGCTAATTTTAATCGATGGACTCGAAATCGACACAAGAAATAAAATATTAAGCATTTTTGTGGATTTACGTAGCCTACCATATTGTTGGTAAGTTGATTTAAGCATTTTTATAATTAATGAATGATTACACGAATTATTTAACATTATTTTTATTTTTTATATAAATATCGCAGTAATGCCATGCTGTTCTAGCTCTAGTCCTAACAAACGAAACGTAGTCCACTGCACGTGCCCACAGTTAAATATATTGTTTTAAAAATTAATCTTAAAATATAGCATCTCTGGACTATGGACTTTTAGTTTCCTCTGCCTAAATATTTTTAAAATTAATTTTATTTATGATATGGCTATCGTTCGTAAGTTTACAAATTATTTTGAATTTCATTGAAATTGTCTTAAAAATTCTAGGATTTTATTCTATCAATTATTATAGGCATACTATTTTTTATCATCTCTAGATTACCTGTTGGCATCTCCTTGAACCTAAAGAATAAAGGATCATAACACCCAAGAGCAGTCAAGTTACAAAGGATAATCAATGATTTTCTTCGTCCCTTCGAGGATTCCATTTTCCTCTCGAAGAGTAATGCCTGCCTTTCCTGAACATGCTCTCATGATAGATTCAAATTCTATTCAATGAGCCCCTTATTTTCAAAGAGCTACTTCACACACATCACAACACATCTGTTGTATGTGAACATTTGAACATGCATTCAATTTCTACGGGTATCACTGCCTGTGTTGATATCATTACAACATTGAGCTTCGGTTATACAACTCAGACCTGCAGTGGGTTACGTGATCAGTATTACTATTGGACTTTACAAACAAAAGAACATTGGCTATAGGATAAGAATACAGCCAAGCTAGTATCAAAAGACTTGCAATATGGCCATGGTCTATTTATCAATAACCATAATGATGTCAGCCCAGATGCGTTCGGCTACAACAAATCTAATACAAAGTTTCTGACTGCCATTCTTTGTCGATGAGAACTGAAACATAATGCCATGTCTGCAGTCTAATCAAGAATCCTGAAGTACCCTACACCCTAAAGAAGTTTATGACTATGAGAGGATGAATACAGAATGGATACTTTGCCTTCTATGCATAATTAACTAATAATTTATTTTAAAAATTTTTTTAGCATCTATGGTATGGGTTGTGAATATGTAATATAAAATTTCCAATGTTTATTTCTACAGCATTTTATAAAATACTTTTTAATCTTTTATAAGGCACATCTAATTATTTCATTCATCAACAGGTAAATTTACAGCCTATCTATTATAAGTGACCATTTGAATAAGCTGTTTCATATTATTTTAGTTTGCGTTTTCCATTTTTTTAAAGGACGTCGGATGAAATGGGGTCAAAAGTATTAGAGCTACATGATTCAAACTTTACATGCTTATTTTCATTGATTCTATCTACATAAAGACTTGTGGCTTTTAAAAAAAACTTCCAGGTTTTTTTTTCAAGCTTTTTTAAAAAATAGTTTGATTATTTTTTTATTTTTTTTTACCGAGGTTGCATTTGCTATCATTGAGGATAATTTTCTACAATTTGTATCTGTTTTTTTAAATCTTTTAGTATGAATAGTATACGTATGTAGCCAATGCAACCTTTAAATTGCTTAGATGGCCTGTGATTTTTTTATGAACATATAACAACACTTTTTTGTTATTTCTACTCAGATTTTCCATTTATTTCTGACGTCAGATGTATCTTGAGGAAAAGTATTATTACCACATGCTTCAAAATTTGCATGGTTGTTTCTATTGATATTCTCTACATAATGATTGCTGTTTTGTTATTACATGTCTCATAAAAAAAAAATCAGAATTTTTTATGAGTTTTTAATTTTTATTAGGCTCGGCGCTGGCGGGATGTTGGCAAAATGCATTCATTTATATTCTATTTTTATATCTATCTTCTTAATTTTTTTTTTAATTTAGGAATGGTATGGGCTCATGATGTATGCATCCAATATTGTTCAACTAACCTTAACTTTTTTTAATAAGGAATTTTCAGTGTCATTTTCAGCTTTTGCCAACTTAGCATTTTCAATTTTTTTCTGACGTCAGATCAATCAGGAGGAATAGTATTTGAAGTACATAATTGAAACTTTGCATGCTTATTTATATTGACATTCTTTACTTAATGATGGATGGTTTTTAAACAAATGTATCATAGGAACATTTTTCAGAATTTTTTATTTGTGTATTTTATTTATTAGGCTCGTGGGGTGGCGTTTGAAAAAGTGTGATAATTTTTTTTCTATCTTTTTTTGTCTATGTTTTCAAATTGTTTATTAATTCATGAATGGTATATGTACATGGTGTATGCATCCAATATTGTTCATGCAGTCTGTAATTTTTTTAAAAAACATTTTTATACTTCTTTTTCATTTTTCTCAATTTTGCGTTTTCATGATTTGTTAGGAACGCCAAATGATTCAGGAGGAAAAGTATTCTAGCTACAGGCTTCAAACTTTGCATGCTTCTTTTCATTGATATTCTTTACAAATTACAAAAGGCTTTTTTATATATATCCAACTAGAAAATTTTTGTAACATTTTTACATTTGCTACCTCTAAAAATTTCTCGCATATATAGGTGACCCCACATACATGCCATTTGTAACACTTCCAATAACTGCAGTGTAAAAAGCTTATTTAAACTTTTTATCAATGTCTTTCTTAATGTGTATGCAAAGTTTCATTATGATATTGCAATACAAATTTTTTTTAAATCATTTTGCGTAACTGTCAAAATTGGTTTTAAAAAATCAATTTTTTGCAATAAAAGTCAAAAAAAATTTTTTTTAAATAATCTTCAGTGGTTTTTTGTCTGTCTGTTTGTGTATGTTTTGTATGTACTATTTTTTTTTTTTCTAACTTAAGAAACATAGAAAAAATATTTTTGACCCATGGACCACCTTAAATAGTTGTAGTGGAAGAAAGTTGAAGATGTAGTGTTCCCAGTGCTTTGCATTTGACAAATAAGGGAAGAAGCCCTCCTTTAATATGCATTCTGTAACCACTGCTGATTAACTAATCTCCATAAACATTGAATGTTATTAAGCATCTCAATCTTTATGAAAAGTATCTTTTGTTTATTCATTCAAGGCTCGTCAACCAGTACCAGACTGGCTTGAAAACCATTCTAGCGGCATGGCATCTGGTGATGCTGGCAGTTTTAGTGGTAAATTTGGTGGAAAAGACATTCGAAGTGAAAAGGTAATTTGTGGCTCTTATTTTTCAATTCAAAAAATAATATCCAGATCAGGTACTTGATTAGATCAATGTAACAATGCAATTAATAGGTAAACAAAGTCTTGCATCCCCGAAAAAAGTAACCATGCATTTAAAAATTGGGAAAATAATGGATTGAATTACAAAGAAAACATTAAACTTAGAAAATAGGTATATAAATTAAAATTAAAATAAATAAGGTATCTATATAAAGTAAAATGTTAATGAATATAATAAAAAAAATATAAAAAAAATATGTAAATATTTATATTGTAAATTAAAAGTCAAGGTATCCTCTGTTCCTTCCAGTGACATTCCCTCGTACTGTCTATGTCACTGGCTGGAAGTCCCTGCCTTAACTGATGCTTGATAATATTAAAACAAATAATCTTTTAATACATTTTCAGTATGGAGGAGGTAGTGGTGGCCATGACAAAAATGCTGATGTAAACTATGCTGCAGGATTTGGAGCCCAAGACTGTGATGAGGATTGGGGGTAGATGTGTTGTGTACTCATGCTGCATACTGTTATTTGGTTTAAAAAAAGTTATTTTGCATTTGTCTGGTGTTTTGAATTACCAGTATTCAAAGCTGATGCCTCTGGTATATTTTATGTTCAGATAAGTAATCTGTTAAATCATTTTAGAGGCTTAAGATTTATGTGATTTTTATTTTTCCTCTTCTGTTCAGAAATTAATTAAAGTGGATTTGGTTGAGGAACTTAACTACCTCATTTAAAAAACGTTATTCTCCCTAAAGTCTATATTTCAAGAAATCGGCTACGGCATTTTCCATGGCAAGGTTCCTTATATTTAACGTGTTACTCCAGTGGCTATCTTCAGATACTGGAAGGTGGTATTAAAAATTGTGTATTGTTCAAACCATTTTTTTTTCAATAGTTTGAGTTAAATTAGAAGTTTCAAATTGCATCCCTAAAGAAACTAACCCACGTTCCCTTACATTTATTATAGTCGTTAATATTCTTAATATTGCATTACAGCTAACTTAAAATGGAAGAGAATCTATTTAAAACTGTGTTCACATTTTTAAGACATTTTCATTTTAAACTAGTACCGATACCAAATTATGTTGACATTGTATTTTGCATAGCTTGATTCTACTTTAACTATAAATCTATTGTTTACAAAAACAGATTAAAAGTCAACTATTTGCATTAAGCTATGTTCTGGAATTATTTTGTTTTTGTATGGTACCGATGTAAAATTTGGCTTTGTCTAGAAGTCCTTTTTCAAAAAATTAACCCACTCTTCCCTTACACCTGTTAATAAGACTTCCAAAAATTTACCATACACCTTACATCTACATGCTCCTCCTTGGTAGGTGGGTTGGAGAGTGGGGAGGGACCCTAACCCTTACTCCCACTCAAGATGACTACTGAAGTTAACTATTCAAGTTTAGATTCTTTACAAAGATATCCAAGGCGCCTTTCATAACTAGGCTACAAGAGTAAGAAGTTTGACTTAATAAGTAGTAGGCTGTCAGTAGTTCTGCAGGCAGTGAGGGGTCCACAAGGTGATGGCATTGAGCTTGTAAAAATGTACAGTTAACTTTAGAGGTTGTAATTGAAAGTTAATCTTTATATAATATAGCCATTTAAACAAAAATTGATTTTATTTGTACACTTTGTAGAAAATAAATAAGATTCAGTTTTTTTTTTGTATTTTCCTTGGATGAGAGGTTTGCAAAAGTAGTTGAGGCAGGAGTGGGTTAACATGTAGCTTATTTTAAGTCAATTTTGATTGTTTAGTATTAGTTTGCAACATTCCATGGAAGAGCTTTTGACAACCTTAAGTTTTTTATCTTTATATCTGGGGGCTAGTTAGATGGGGACAGCTTTATAAATACAGATTCAAGTGTCCGCTCTAATTTTTTAGCTTGAATACTTTTTTTAATAAGAATATTTCATATATATATATATATGCCCTGTTTATATATATATATGTAATCCATTTTTGTACCAGTGTGTCTTTTTATAAAAGACCTAATATTAATTGTTGTGTATATAAGTTTGTTAACATTATTAAAAGTTCATTATTCTATTACACTGCCTTTTGGTGTTGTGCATTTGATTTCTGTTATAGAATACCAGTGCTGTAATTTTTAAGAAATTGCTGGAAATTTTTATGTCAAAGCCATTTCTTTATTTATTTGGCATTCTATATTTGGTTATTAAAGAGCTTTGAATTCCTACCCTATTTCCTAATATTACCGTATTTCACATTGCTGTCCTCTTTTTCCTTGAACTCTTTCGAAAGGAAGTGAATACAAAAGTAAATAAATTAATAAAACGGCTAACAGGTTGAGAAACACTGGATCAGTGTTGAGAGATTTATGCACATTCATCCAAGTGGCCATAAAGTTTAAAGGGAGAAGAAATCTAAGACCAATGCAGAATGAGCATGAGTTCCAAACTCCCATTTACTCGCATGTAATTAAAATACAAACATTTTGACATGATATTCTTTGGAAAGTTAATTTAATCCCTTTAAAAAAAACTAAACATATAGTTATTAATCATTTTTGGACAAAACCCAAATTTCACCAGTGATCAAATCACACCCCCACCCTACCATGCATAATCTCATTCATACCCCATGAAGTTGTTTTCCAGTTTAATTTATTACTAGATATTAAGTTAGTACCGGTAATGTGGTACCACCTACCAGTATGTGCAGCATTTAGTATCCATGTGAATGACAGATTTTCAATTTTAGTATCATGTCCTATGGCATGGTACCGTACTAATAACTAAGCTCAGTTATGGAAGTTTTAGATCCTTGTCTGTGGCATACTATGTTGAATAATTAATATTCCTTTGAATGAAATGTTACTGAATGTAATATTTTAAAAGGGGTTGTTCATTAAGGAAGTCAGCAGTTGGGGGTGTCAGCATTGGGGATATACAGTGTGAAAGTGCGCATGAAAAGCAAGGAAGTATGATTATAGTATAGAGATTTTAACTTTTAGTTAAGACATGATATAAATCACTGGTTTAGTCAACTAGACCTGAGAATTGGAACAAGTTTTTAAAAGCCCAAACTGATGTTTTAAAATAAAATTTTATTTTTGATAAATGTTAAATAGCAACCAAAGATTTAGAGGGTAATAAGGGGGAGAGACTGCAATCGGGTTAGGTAAAGCCAAAGGAAATAAGCAAAATGAAGTATGGGAGAATCTGAAAAAAAGTACACAACAAAACTACAAACGTATGGTCAGAAAGCCTTCAGTAAAAAAAATAAAAAAACCACTAAGCTGCAATGTAGTATCCAAAAGAATAGCACATTCCTCTAGCTTTGGCATATATATATAGTTGGACTGTCAGTAAATGGATAATTAAGCTGGGGCCAAAAGCATACCCTCAGGGGGCGCCACAGCCGGAAATGAATTTGTGTTTATGTATGGCGTCAGAACTGGCTTTGAAATATATATATTATGCCTAATTTGGCACTATTCTAATAGATGCCCTGTTCCTACTTCAGATTATATTGTTTAAAAGAAACTCTTACAATAACACATAGGCCAACCTTGGCCAGAAACTGCTTTTCCTAATAATTAAAAATTACCTGAATAGGTTAGAGAGGAAGAGGGCCCCTAATGTTAAAACAGTCCTTGTGCAATTTTGAAGCTTGTCTACCGGTCCACCAAACTTCAAAGTTTGGGAAACCCAGCCATCGAGTACTTTCCAAATTAATTTTTTTTAAACGTGCTGGACGTACTGGAATATGCATATACCGGTATGCAGTTGGCCACAAAAAAAAAATGTTTTTTATTTACACCAAAGCCTGACCATGAAAACTTTTGCCCCAATGCAAAGTACATTTTGAAATTCACTGCAAAATGGGTTACAAATACAAGCTTCGCGGGTGTCTTGTTTAGTACATAGTGTTATCCCTGAAAATAGCGCCTAATTAGTCATCAGTGACCACTATTTAAAACTAGTAGCATCCCAGTGTGTCCCTGTTAGCTTAAGTACTGCAGTTTCAGAGTATTCTTTGTGAGTATCTTAATATTATCAGTCTTCTCTTTAACTTTAAGTAGCTCGAGTATCGAAAGTGCGTCGTGTTTCCTGCCAGCTTCAATAGCGTGAATTTTTAAGGGCATATGATTTAAAAATATTGTAACAATAATTTTAAACAAGTCATTGAGATGGGCTTCCAAAGATTACCTCCAGTTCAGTGAAAATATAATGAGCACTAAATGTGATATCTTTACAGTTAGGGCCCAATTTACACATATGTCAAGAGTCAAAGGCTTTCACACAGGGTGTCTTAACCAAGGAAAATTTATTTATATTTGAGCAATATTTGAACTCTGCAATAATTATTTGGAAAGGAGGTTGCATTCCCAACAACTGCCCACAATTTCTTCCTTTTCACTATTGGAGCAAGATGCAAAAGTTCAGTACCGTGTATTTCGCCAGATACCAGTACTGTATGTTTATCTTTACTGTCATATTTGTCAGCAATTGGTATAGTTTGTTCTGAACGTATTAAGAAAATTTTGATGAGACCAAAAGACCAAAATCCGTGCAAATGACCTGAGCCAAGAAATAGCCTTGATCATAGCCATTGCATGTAGCTAGAGACCAAAAGCCTTGCATTTTTCTAGTGACCCTTGATGATTTAACTGAAATATTTTATTTTAGTGTGCCGTGTATAGCAGTAAAGAATTTTCTATGAAAAGATAATGCATTGTTCTAAATACCAAAATCAATACATTTTAAAATAATTTTATTTCAAAGGAACAACACAAAATTGGCATATACATTATAAAAATACAGCTGTAAACTGTAAGACTGTATTATCTAATAGACCAAAAAAAATCATTAAAAAAAATAAAGCCCATGGTGTGAAATTAACAAATAATTAGGCAGTAAAGATCTTTTGTAGAGAGAGGCAACCTAAGTTCTGATGCATTGAAACCAAGCAAGTGCAATACTAGTGTATTAAATTGCCAGCTAAATGCAGAAGCAAACTTAATTTTCAAACCCAACAGAAGTTCAACAATAAACTCCTTTGAAAATATGCAGAGTTTGCTAGTAAATGAGAATTGAAGTGTGTATGAATTGACTGGATCAATATAGAAAATGACACATAATCCTCTTTCATACAGTTTTTTAATTCATGCACACCATCTAGAGCATATTTAAATGAAGTAAATATGGATTATTTAATGAAGAAAGAACATGTTTGGATCAAAATCTAATTTGAATTCTGAGATGCTATCTTTTCCAAAAGAAAAGTGACCACTGTGACATAAATGTTAACAAACTGTATTTAAAAATAGTAATTGAGATATTCATCTTTATTTATGTAGAGAAAAATATTGTCTTTTTTGTCCTGAACCAAAAAAATAAGAAACTATGAATAATATAACAACACAATTTAACAACGAAGTGTGCTACACTAATGCAGCTTTTTTGAAAGATAACAATTGGTACTATCTCTGGTCAATAACTTAACTATACAGGTCCTCATCGCCATCATCCCCTCCAATGTTGCCACCTTGGCCAGCACCTCCTGACCCACTCTGTCCTTGGCCAGCAGCTCCAGGAAACCTGAATAAGTGAAATACATTAGGACTCTTCTTTTTTAATTTTTTATCTTTTCAAGTTCTACTTATTTTTTTACTATATATGAAGTTCAAACACATTAGACTAAAAATATGTCAAACATTATAATCTTTCTTTACAACACCATTCACTTGATACTGTACAGTTAGGACTGCAATTTTTAACTTTAATCTTTTCACTAAAAGGTTAACAGACATTTAAAAATGAAAACAGTTGCAGTTCATTTTTTGGTCATATCTTGACATTGAAATGTCCAGTTCATCTTAAATATTTATGATACCTTTGTAAAAACAGTGGGACAAGGCTAAACTAATGAACATGGATAGATGATTAATATGAATCTTTCATCTTTAAAGAGGCTAAATTAAGAAAGAAAGCAATGAAAGCTGCACAATTGCCAAAAGTCTTTACAATGACATAAAAAAATTAACATTTTTATTTACCTGAAACCACCAAAGCCTCTACTTTGTTGCAAAGTCTGAGCAAACATTTCATATTTGCGGATGTCATTTTCACTCACAGATCGTCTGGCAAACTTCATGGCCTCCTCAAAATGTGCTCTGGTCAATTCTGGAACAGGGTCATATTCCTCCACCTCCTTTGGAAAATCAGATACAACTCAACAATGGAGTGAAAGCAGTGTTAACATATTTATTTATAAATGAATGAGAATTTGCCATCTGCATAAACCGAATTTATCATTTTATAATCAAGAGATTTTCAATTAAGAAATATAATAAAATTCCATTACCATATCAGCATCTGGATTGTTTGCCCGTTCTTTCTCACTGCGAATTTCTGCCTCAATGGACTGTCTGATAGCTAGTTTGCAGGCCCTCTGGCATATTTCAGTAAGATCAGCTCCACTGAAACCTTTGGTGACCTTTGCCAAGTATTCTAGATCAACATCCTATAGGTATTAGAAATATATAGTTAGAACTCTTTTTAAGCATAAGATTTGTATATTGTATTGCTTTTTAATCTATATAAATGCTAGTAAATTTCATTTTATCCATGGATTAAATTATTAAGATAGGAGTGAGTAAATGACATATAATAATTATAGATATCGAAATATTCAGGTGTACCTTGGACATGGGTGACTTGCGCAAGTTAGCTTTAAGAATCTGAATTCTTGACTTATCATCAGGAAGGGGAATGTATATTAGCTGATCAAGACGTCCAGGTCGAAGAATGGCAGAGTCAATAATATCAGGCCTGTTTGTTGCACCAATAATAAATACATTTTTCTTTGCCGACATGCCATCCATTTCAGTCAGAAGTTGGTTGATTACTCTATCAGCAGCCCCACCTGTAGTACAAATATTTCATCAATATAATGATGTCTGTTGGAGGGAAACATAGTTTAAGGCAAAAATTAATACTAAATGTTTTAAATGAGTCGCTGAGCTTTTTTACAATTATTATCAGGTTGTGCAAACCAACAAAGTCATTTGCTCCATCATAATTGCAGGACTGGAAATGGATTTAGAAAGTACTGATGTTGATCTTTATTCTCATATATTTTTGCAAGATGAAAATAAGCATGTTTGTTTTAAAACACTGATTTTTTTTAATAAGCAATTTATCCATGGATTTAAAAACTGCCATAGGTAAGTTAAAACTTTAATTCATTTTCTTAGGTATCTTGTATTTATTTAAAAGACAGTATTTCTTAAATGTGATTTAGTGTCCGCACTTCTTGGCTTATTGTTAAGCAATATGTTTCTTCAGAATGATCTACTAGCCTGTTTTAAAGTACTCTGTAATTAATTTACGATTAAGGAGAGAAAAAGAAGGCAAATTAGTTCTATAAAATGTTCAAATATTGAATATATATATGTAGCAATATAATTTGTTTAGAAGGCGCGGTTAATGATTAAACTGTCAAAGTATTATCAATTTGAGCAAAGCCTTTTGCTCTGGGTCGAAGTATTATTTTCCAGAGGGTGAATGGCGTGCTTTATTTTTAATTCGTTTTAACTGGTAATTATCAGCTAATCCATTTTTTAGATAAAGTTATATGGTAAGATGTGTAAGAAAGTGATGAAATATTCATTATTCTTATTTTAGCTAATAAATATATTTAAAAAAATTGTAGCCTAATGTTTCACCCACTTTTGTAAATGTTGGAGTCCAAATTTCATTTTATAGTTATAGGCCTACAAACTACTATATACTAAATATTATAAATAGTAATATTTATATGGCAAATAGGAGGCGGTTAAAATCTTGTATAGATGTGGGATTTAATTTTAATATTTCAGTATATGAAGCTTAAAACATCTTAAAAGTTAGTAATTTAGAGACAGATAGCACAAAAGAACAGGAAGGCTCAGTAGACTGCCTTTAGTCCAAAATAGACTGCCAGCAAAAATTGATGTTAGCAACTGGTGCAGGTTAGCAGCAGTAGTTATATTATTAGTTATTTGTGAAATGCGTGTTTTACATCACCAGCAATGACATGATCAGAAATGCTAAGTTAACTATGACAATTAAAATCATGATACACATAAAAATCTTTTTCACAGGTTGTTTTCATTTATGGATTGGGGAAATTTGACCTGAAACAAATGTAAGGAAATGTTCCCAGACCCTCTCAGAAATGCAAATAGAGGCATTAGACTTCAATAACTTATCTATTCAGGGTTCCAATAGTTTATCTATTATGGGCTTATCTACTTTGTCATACAATTTTTACCACCAGTATTGAATTACAGCTTTCTGTACCAATTTTTTTATACAAATTTATGGTGTTGGAAATTCTCAATTTTGGATTTGAAAGTAACCCTTTTTAAACATTTATTTAAGTATTATTTGTACTTTTTAACCCAACCCTGTTCATAAAAACATGATCAGTTTTTACAATATAGTGAAAAATTTACTTATATATCTTACTAGGTCAATTGAAAAAATTTATAGAAAATTCTCATATTTTGTGAACATGCTTAGTTAAGATAATTGTGGTTAATTATAATATTAATTTATCCTCTGTCCGTTAATTTAAGAATAATAAATTTTAATTTCCTTTAACATTATATAAAAATTATATTTCTCACTCATTTAGATAATTTTAAATGATTTTTTGAAAATTAACTTTTTGTCATATTTTCTCAAATTGTGCTATTTACATCTTTCTTACAGCCCTGAAATTTTTTTTTGCTACATGTATAATTGGCTCTGTTTAGAAGAAATTTAAAAGTTCAAACTTATGTATTTTATAAGATAGGGAGTGTCTAAACTTCACATTCGAGTCTTCTAAAATTTGATGAAGTTCCCTGGTTTTTAAAAATGTACACCTTTCTAACAATTGAGATAGAGAATATAAATTTGTGGTTATTTTCTGGTTAAGTTCATTAAGCCATGTTTTATTTAGGGGGATAGTTAAATTTTATTTTATTTAATTATGAAATTTTCATTAAGAATACCTACCAATACATAAAAAACTGAATAGACTTAGAATTAGTATTTTAAAAAAAAATGAATTTAACTTTATATGATGGTGATCATAAAAATTAATTGCATTTTCTATAACCCAAAATTCTTAAAGAAACAAGTTACAAAATATCAAAATTACATAATGCAAATATATGTATAAAAATACTACACTTACCTCCATCTCCAACATTGCCGCCTCTAGATTTAGCTATGGAATCCAACTCATCAAAGAAGAGCACACATGGAGCAGCTGATCGAGCCTTACATAAAAAACAACAACTTTAAAAAATTGTTTCACAATATCTTTCTCAAGATATTGATATATTTGCTTTAAGTCTGCAAAGTAGACAATTCTTTAATAAAATATGATGTATCTAAGCAAGAATGTTAACCAACAAGAGGTGAGTCCATATTTGAAATATTTACCTTGTCAAAGATGTCTCTGACATTTGCTTCAGACTCTCCAAACCACATGGTGAGTAGTTCTGGTCCTTTTATGGAAATAAAGTTGGCCTGGCACTCATTGGCAATTGCTTTAGCGAGCAGAGTTTTACCACAACCAGGAGGACCATAAAACAAAACACCTTTTGATGGAGTCATGCCAAATTTGAGGAACTTTTCAGGATGCTCAACAGGATACTGGCAAGAAATATTTTTTTTAATACATTTTATTAAATAGTGATAAAAATCAATAAAGCCAGGTGACAAAGTAATATGGGAAAGATGTTTAGTAAGTGTAGTGGTATCTATAAAAATGGCAGTTAAATTTGGCTCATGGCTTGAACTGACAGAAATAAGAAAGGGATCTTGCTACAATATAGTACACCTTAGTTGTATCAAGACCATTTTAGAAAAAAAAAACAAGGAAATAGAAGGCAACATACCTGTACCAACTCCTGCAGCTCTTTCTTGACATTCTCCAGACCTCCAACATCTTCCCAAGAAACATTTGGTACCTCCACTGAAGTCTCACGCAAGGCACTTGGATTGCTCTTGCTCAAGGCCCACTAATATATGCAGGTTGAAAATTATATAAAGATTATTTTTATGATTTAAATAAATGAAAATATATTCTCAACACATTGTCCATTTTAATTTACAGAAAAGCAAATTAAATTTTGATCAAAATAGTATTAATAGTCTAGTTTTCGCTGTTTTTAAAATTAAAAAAATACCCATTTTCTAGCTGGAAACTCATTTTAAATCCTGACTTTGTATATGATATGTCACCCTTTATATTTAGTATAAAAATTGTTGCTTCAAAATGTTCAAAACTGACAAAATTACATCAATTTACATATATCTTGATGTGGACTACTCACCCTGAAGTTCTCCATTGATACAGCCAAAGAATCCAAGACTTCAGCATCAATTGTTTCATCTTCAAGATCTATCAAATCCATTTTCTCTCTGATCTGCTGGAGAGCTGCCTCTGAGCACAAGGCTGCCAAATCTGCACCTACGTGTCCATGGGTCTCAGAAGCAACCTGAAATTTTATTCATTACCAAAACATCTTTTAACCATAATAAGTCCATGTTTTATAGCATGAGTACAGATATTTTTATACACATTATTTTGTGAATAAGCTGTTTTAATGCAAGGTGACAAACCTGGTAAGCAGTTTTTTAAACTTAAATTTTGATAACAGCATTGCTTAAACTTTAGGTAAATCAAATACTATTCCTTATTAGGCTGTGTGAAGTAACCAAAATATTACCTGCTCCAAATCTACATCATCTCCAAGTTTCATGTTTTTAGTGTGAATCCTCAATATCTCTAGTCTGCCAGTGGCATCTGGAATGCCAATGTCCACCTCTCTGTCAAAGCGTCCTGAAATATGCATTTTTTATTAATCATTAATTTGTCAATTTATTCATGTTGTTGGCTACACTATTCATAACATCATCCAAGAACTGACAAGTCAAGTTTACCGAATCTCCTCAGAGCAGCATCAATGCTGTTTGGTCTGTTGGTGGCGGCCATCACAATTACATGAGACCTCTGTTTCAGACCATCCATGAGTGTTAAAAGTTGGGACACAATGCGTCTCTCTACCTCACCATGTGTCTGCAAAGCATAAACCAATCACCGATGTGAGCATTTCAAACACTTAAGGTTTACATAATAAACATTTTAGCTAAGAGAATCCGACATAAAAAAATCTCTTCATTAATATTCAGTAAAAATTTTTAAAAAACAACATATATTTAAAAAAACAACAGCTAAGTAAACTCAAAATTAAGAACAAATCTAAAGTTGTTGATCTAGTTCATCAACCTCATAAAAGGAAATAATTGTAATATATGACAAAAGACAAAATCTCTAGTATACAGATAATGTAGCATTGTTTCAGCCACAATCCCAGTGCTGCACATTTATATGATGAAGAAAATACAAAAACAAATATACACAGGGAGATAACATACATCCCTAGATAATCTGCAATTGGTTAAATAAGAGTTAGGTTTTAATTAAAAATTAATCTTAATAATAAGTCACATCTAAATGATTCTGGATGTTGCACCATATAATAAATTCTTATGGTGTGCCAATAAAGCCCAGGTCGTTAGTTCAGCTTACATTTTCAATCTATCGACAATAAAAAATATGTTATGGTGGTAACCCCTGAACCAGCCATTCCAGAAGCTTTTGAAGTCACATAATACAAACACCCCGCCCCCTCCACAAATGCCTTTAAGGCACTGATACCTTTTCACGCTTAGGAGCAATAGCATCCAATTCATCAATAAAGATGATGGCAGGGGAATTTTTTTCAGCTTCCTCAAAGGCCTTGCGTAGATTACTCTCAGATTCTCCTGCCAATTTGCTCATAATTTCAGGACCTAAAGCAATTGTAAAAATGTTGGATGTAGGTTGGAAAACTGATAAACCGGTAGAATTAACATAAATATCTACAAGAGAAAAATTATTTTAAAATACAAAGAGGGGGAGGGTGGGTGAGAAAGTTTTTCACAGAAGCAGATTCTCATTGTAAATGAAAAGCAATAATTGATTAACCCACTCCTGTTTAGCACTAAGCTTAGCAGGTTATAGTGACCATGGTGATGGCAGTGAACTTAAGATTTTATCCTCAAAATAGTTACATATAACCACATTTTTACCTTAAATTTTTATGCTTAAAAAGGATGTATGATTCTAAATGGAGTGAGACTCCTCTACCTAGGTTCGGGAGAATTACAATATTCTTGGACTCAAACTAAATGGCTATAAGAAATGACATAAAAATCAATAGCTATTCTGTGACAATGTATCTAAACAAAGAAGGTAAAATAAAATAACTAACAAAGATCATTCAATTATCGACTTTGTAAAAACCACTCACCATTGATAAGAAAAAAGAAAGCTCCCGTTTCATTTGCTACAGCTCTGGCAATCAGTGTCTTGCCAGTACCGGGGGGCCCATACAATAAAATGCCTCGTGGGGGCTAAAGCGTAAAATAAAAAGAATTGTAATTTGACTGCTTTTACTTGGTGAAAATATGAAAAAGAGTGTAACAGTATCATGAAAATATCTCCAACAAATAAATAATATTCGATTAAAAGACATTCATTCTGCTGCTATGATAATTATTGTACTTAACCTCAAGTTTCGTGGTTCCCGTACATAAATTCAAATACCTTTATAAAAATACAGTCACAATTTTGTTTACCTTAACTCCAATAGCTTTGAAAAGTTGAGGATGTCTGAGTGGCAATTCCACCATCTCTTTGATCTGAGCAAGCTGTTTTCTGCAACCACCTATGTCATCATAGCCAACTTCATTAAGTTGTTCCTCTTCTTCCTAATTTTTAAGTAATATATAAAAAATTATAAACATATTCATGATTAGATCTAGACATACAATAAAAAAAAAATTAGAATTAGAATCAGTAAATCTTAACATATGAACATTCTCGAATATGATAAAGTTAACATTAAAAAACATGTCAAATTGAATAAAAGAAGGGTACCAGGAAACATCTTCCTGTTAGATAAAAAGTATAATTACTTCTCTTTTCACCGGCTCTCCCTCACAATGGATAACTGTGTCTGGAGCTACAATGCAATAAGGTTGAGGATCTGTCTCAATGACTTTAAACTCTACTGCTCTCATTCCACCACGGACTAGGAAAATATCACCCTTTTTTATGGGCCTATAAGCCTCAAGGAAGTATGGCTTCAAGAAAACTTCAAAAAGATTTCTGTAAAAGACAAAAACAATACTGCATTATACAGCAATATTATCACGCATAATAGTTTTTATAATTAAAAACTTACAAAGAAAATGCATTTCAATATTGAATGAAAATTTAGAAATAAAATAGTAACCCTTCATTTTCATAATTATTGAGTTGTAAGATTTTTATTATTTAAGAAAAGGAAGCAAAAATTGTTACTATTTTTCTTTAAAGAATGTGCGAGACCCAACTGACCCTGCAAGACCTTCCACTGTGTCATCAATGGGTAACACATGAATCCTTTTGCCATACTTAACATCTGGGCATGGTTGA
Organism: Omphiscola glabra; assembly: GCA_964017045.1. Classification (NCBI taxonomy): domain Eukaryota; kingdom Metazoa; phylum Mollusca; class Gastropoda; family Lymnaeidae; genus Omphiscola; species Omphiscola glabra. Next base: position 49,877,956 of record OZ024796.1, on the reverse strand, counting down.
ATACTGGAAGAGAAAATAGTATTTTCTTTATCAATATTTATCAAGCAACACAATTTTACAAAAAATATTTCACAAAGTGATGTGATTTGTTTTGAGTAAAAATTTAACCCAAAACATGAAAGGGCCCTTAATTTAATGTGAAAAAATATCTTACACCACCTATAATAAATCAGGTAACAATTAAAAAAAAATGCCCCAAATATTGAAAAAATAAAGTAGTAAAAACTTGTGAAAACCTACCTGACAACATCTCCTAAACGCACTCTTAAGTTATTTCTGACACATCTGTTAATCCTTATTTTGTCATCTGTGACAGTCTCATCAGATAAAACAATGCATACTGTTTCTTTCCTACGTTTACCCTTTAGTAATACAGTGTCTCCCCTAAATAACTGCAGCTCATCCATTTTTTTCTATTAAAACAAAGAAAGGAGAGAAATCAATCACAATTTTTAAAAAAATATAATAAAACTATTTCCTACCTTCATTTTATATATTTACTAAGTGAATCACTATCAATTTAAAGAATGAAAAATATTATACAAGTGTATCAGAAGTGTGTACCTGGGATAGAGATACCACAGAATTATCTTCATTGATGGCCTCCTCCACAAGAAGTCTGTTGGGGCGCTCCTTGCGTCGGAGGATAGCTGTTGCTAAATCCTCTTCCCTATTGCAAAATGGTAAAAAATGAAGTAGAAAGCGTGGATTTCATAATTAAGTTTTTTTTGTGTCAGTTATATTATTTTGGCCCATATAGAAATAAATGTATATTTATTTAAAAAAAATAGAATTTGAAAGTTCATTTATTTGAGAAAAGACAAAGCAACACTACACTGTCTATAAGATAAGATTCTTTTATTGATACAAATAAATAAAAATTTGTTTTGATTACATTTTACATATTCTTTGCAGTCTTGATAGTCTTTGTCCAAGTTTTTGTTTTTAAAGTGGTGTGTTACAGTGTGTAAGGCTTGTGTGGTAAGATTCTTCAAGAGGAAAAAACCGTAAAATGCATTGGCTCTTTTTATTTGTCCATAACATATTGAGACTTAGATTTTGCTGTGTAGGCTATTGCATGGGTTCTTATATTCTGATTGTAGATAGTAATAATATTCCCTCATGCATAGTGCAAACTCTTCTTAAAAAAGAAAATTCCTAACTTTTCCCCAACTAAAACAAAAACATCCATTACTATCGCAAAGTCATATTTTAGTTGCACAATGTCAATTTTTTTTAGTACAGTCGTCCCTTGTACAGTTTTCAACATTATTAAACCACTGGGGGTGCTCGAATCAGTTGTAATATTGCAGTCACTGCCCAAATGGCTCAACAAGTTCAAGAACTGTCTTTGCTCCAAGGTTTTATATCTTGCTGTTGTCTCTAGGCAGGTGTCTTTTTTCCCAAGTACAGCTTCCCTTTGAATGGATAATACGTTTCTGCGTCACATGCCCAGAAAAATCTTGACGCCATACTTATCTAGTCTGCTGGGTAGGTATTGAATTCTAAAAATAAATAAGTTTCCGTCTTAAACTCTATTCACTGAAGAATTCCGGTCTTGATGATATAAATGCTGTGTCATTCTGACCGGTCTCAGACGAACAGTTGGAGTGCATACTGTGGGTAAGTTTAATCTTATGTTCCTGGGTTTTGTATAGGGTATATATAGATAACCACTTTATGTACAGCAAGCTTGATCACTTTAATGTTAAAAGCATTTATTGTTAACATTGCTAGCTATGTCTAGAATTTATGATACCAAGCTTTAAAAATAAAATCCACATGTTATGAAAAAACGGTGGCCATCTTTTTTTATATAATTTTTTTAGCGGAGGGAGGTGAAATTATTTGGAAATAAATGCTTTAAATAAAACATTTCTAAATCATTAAAACATCTGATTAAACAAAAGTTTTTGATTCTAATATGACTAAACAATATAAATGTATGCACATAAATAATAATTTGTTTTAAATTAATTTTTTGTATAATTATTCTTTATAAAATAAGAAAATTATCAATTTGCAAATAAGAATTCATCTTCTTCAACAACAATAACAATGATTACAATGTATTAATTAGCTTTTATTATTAGATAAACTAGACTTCTAGTACTAGTTATAATGGTGTATCAATAGACCTATATTCATACTAGAATTAAATTAATGAAATAAAAAAATTTAATACTAGGGAATTTCTTTTCTTTGCTTGATTTAAATTTAATTGCAAACAATCTTCATTTTTTTTCATTCTACCCTAGTTATGATTCTATTATTATTAGATAAACTAAGACTACTAATTATAAGGGTGTATAAATAGACCTTCATTCATACTATAATTAAATTAAATATATTTTAATTAAATTAAATATATTTTAACACTGGGGACATTCCTTTAATTTATTTTGTCTACTTAGGGTGATTTTGTTTAAAAACCAATTTATAATAATAATTGCAATGTCATAAGCTTTTAAGAATTTTCCTTTGTTTTTTCAATAGATTCCACACTTGAGGACATGCATTGCAATCTGGAGGAGACCAATAAACAACCCAATTTGATGTTGACAATGAAGTTGTTTTTAATCTACCACTCGATGAGAATGAAGTGTTGCTGCTAGAGCTCCGGAGCACAAACCATGTCCACGATTTTTTGAGACAGTTGTTGCTCTGTCTTTAGGATATGTTAAGACCACATTTACATTGTTTTGTAAGTTGGTATTATTTGACACAGATCATGAAGAAATAACATTGCCAAATTTAGTTTCTGATGTCATAATGGGAGATTTTCATTTTGTTAATTTGTGTTTTGATTGTTATGTATTTAAATGTAAAAATGTCTCGACTGTGGTTGCTTTTCTTGAAATATTTTCTAAAATAGCATAAATTTTTCTGATCTGTATTTCATTTATCTTAAATGTGCCTTACTTTTAGGTGGATATTATCTGTTTGTATTGAAAATTGTATAGCAGTAGCTTTATTAGTTTAAAAGTTATGTATTTAAATGTAAAAATGTCTCGGCCATGGTTGCTTTTCATGACATATTTTTTCTAAAATTGCATTAATTTTTCTGATCTGTATTTCATTTATTTTAAATGTGCCTTACTTTTAGATGAACATTATCTGTTTATATTGAAAATTTTATAGCAGTAGCTTTATTGGTTTAGTAATTATGTCATTTTTTTTAAATTAAATTTTCCGCCATATGCTCAAAGAGTCATATTTAATAAAATATAATAAGATAATTCACAAATCATGTGTTTTATTTTGTTAAACATTGTACTGTAAATGTCTCCTCCAAATTTGTTAGCTCTAACTTTAATAGCCAAAAAGATACAAGCAAAATAGTACCAAAAAAGTAATAATGTGATCACGGCTTTAAAAATTCAATACAAAGCCGAATAGTGGAGTAAAATAAATCACTAAAAAATTCATAACTTTTCTTATATAAGTGATAGAAAGATTATCTAGGAGTCATTGGAAAGCTTAAAGCCAGCTCTTTCCAATGATATGCTCTTTGTCTATGTCAGATGTATTTGAAAATTTGAGTTGGAGTACCTAAGCTAGCTATATGATACATATTTTATAGCAATCAGACAATATTTAAATTTTCTGTCAAAGTACCTAATTAGCCTAATATGTTAAGAATATGTTAATATGTTGGCTCACCTTGACATGATTTAACTTTAAAAATTCCAACTGTTTGAAATTTAGAAACCCTTGGCTTAAATTTGGCAAAACTGCCTAAAGTTACAATTGACGAAACTGTCAATAAGCCTATTCTGTTTGTTTTGTAAGAGAATTTAGATTTTTGAGATCTAACCTTTATTTACAACAAAAGTAAAAAAATGACTAATGTGGCCTAGTCCAATGCCAATTTTATTTTTTTGTCTGTCTAAAGGAGTGTAGACTGTAGTATACTTTATATACTGTATTGTAGAGGTCTTCGCCAAAATTTGAGATTTGAAAAACTGTAGTCACTTAGTCTAAGTCTAAGGCTTAGGTGGTACAATGAGAACAGTATAGTTTACAAGATAACACATTGTTTTCTGATTCTAAAATAACTCACTGATTTAAGGCATTTAGCACATTTGGACTTAGTCTAGCATGATAGAGCAGCAAAGCAATAATGATGAAGTTAAGAAAGTAATAGGCCTAATTGTATTAGCCTCCATGTTGATACAGCAAAATTGAAAATGCAGAATGATCTTCCTTTTCCACATGTTTGCCAACGTCATACTTGGTTTTCATGGTATCGGGAAAACCCTACCATTTTACCAGCTACTCAGATACCAACCTGCTTTCCTTTGTTAAATTTGTTAGTCAAAAGTACCTACTCTAAGATACATTATATTTTAATAAAATGTTCATAAATCTATCAGACTCTAAAGATAATGTTTATATTGATATCCATATTACTCTTAATTTTTTTAGGTAGCACAGCTGATTTACAAAAAGATAAATCTATTTTTAACTACATCGCATTTGTGACTCGACGAAATTGACTCGATATCAACTTTTTTCTCTGGACTTTTTACCCACTTGTCTCGAACCATTACCCTTAATTTTTTCAAGCAGCATTTTAAATATGAACAAAATTAATTTAAAATTATTAAAATAATGTCATAATCTTACGTTTTGCTTTCCGGGACAGCCATTATTTGCTGTTTTTAAGATGAATAAATACAGATTAGAACTGGTAGGTTTGATGGCTGTTGCTTATGAGACTTCCGTTCAAAATGGTTGTTGTCGGGTATATTCGGCTTAAATCGTGAAAAAGAACATGGATTGGATGTGGAAAAAACAACAACCCAACAACATCAGAGAATAGATCTTTCACAAAATTCATAGCTTTAAGTTAAAAGAGTTAATAGCCTATGTTAGTATTTCAAAAGGGATCAAATGATGATTTAATATTAATTTCCTGTCAAATTTTAGCCTTTCTTTATTGAATATGACTTCACGTTCTTAACGTCATTAAAAAACAGATAACTTACTGGTGACGTCATATAAATTTTGCTTTGAGGCGACACGAACTATTTATGTCAATGTAACAATATATGTTAAGCTTTAATCATAATTTTACATAATACACAAGTAGACGTTTCGGCACATGCCTTCATCAGTATAACAACAAAATATTTAAATAATTATAAATTAAATTTACATAATATATATATACATATATCCAGCGGTGGTTTGGAGCCGGTTCGGTCAGGTTCGTGCGAACCATTAATTCAAAATAATAAATATGCCTAAAATCAAGTACTAATTTAAAAAACATCAATATGGCATAAGGGGACATACTAACTGCGAACCCTTTGTTACGAATTAGGCAATACACCGCTGCATATATCCTCTACCTAAAAAGAGAGATAAAATGGGAGTCCAACACTTTTATAATTTTTGCGTATACCTTCTTTTATTTTTGTTGCTACCCTTTCTTCAGCCAGAGTTTGTGATACCCGGAGCGGTTTGTGATTTGGTGGTGTTCCCTCTAGAAAAACATAGGCTAAACAATATAAAGGGCGCAGGCCGCATGGGTTGACCCCATCACGGGGTGGGGGTGCTGACATCAACCGGAAAATTTATACGCATGCTGTTCCCTCAAGACGTTTTCATATCAGATGTTAAATTTAAGAGTAGAAGACAGTTTGGAAACAAAGGTCAATGTATTTTTTATATTTTAAACAGTGTCGGTTCTTGGCTTAAATTAGTGGGGGGTGCTGCTTCAGAAAATTATATGCATTATTTTAATATTGTGCAAAACAAAATAAATACACACAGAGAAATAAAACTTATAGGCCTATATGTGTGGCATTTTATGTCAAACTTTTAAGAAACAGAGCTTTCACCATATAACACTATTGTGGCATTTGACCTAGGGCAAGGCTACCACGACCACGACATTACATGAGCGGTTTCTCTCACACTGTTTAGATATAGGGAACCACAATTTGGGCTTATTGTAGAAGCTCAATAATTTATTTCTTGGGAATCCTAGTAATTAGGGTGTTTTTACATTCGTCCATGGCGTGTCCCTGCAGCCCCTTCTATCTAAAATAGCTCAAAGACCATTTAACTTATATAAATATAAACGTGTATGCTATCATAGAAAGCCGAGACTAAAAGTGAACAGATACATATAAGTTTGCGTGACTTTGGTCACGATCAGGGATTTTGAATTTTTGTCTACTCGTCTACTCGTGTCATGAGCAGGCTGGGGCTTAAAATTAAATGGGATGTAGCGCCACGGATAATGACGATATGTTAACCAAATTTTTTGCCAGAAAAAAAATATTTTAGTTTTTAATGAGCTAGGCTAATTTAGTAAATTGAAAAACAAAAATTTTGCAAAAAATAACGAGTTCATTAAAAAAAAAAACCAAACAAACAACAAAAACAAACGAATAAAATAAATAGTTGGTATATAGCATAGCACTCTACCACCACAAGCCATATAAACAATATATATTGACAATGACCATCTTATGCCTTAATCATCGTTGTGAAATATGCCTATGATAATGCACCCACCCCATTCGCGTTATTTAATCTTTTGTGCATGGTCCCTAACTATACATATGCAACAACGAATAGTTTGGTTACGCATTTAATATGCCACTTAATAAATGTTAGTTTTTAATGTAAAATAATGTATGATAAAATTAAATTTCATTATTTATGTGTTACAGCAATATTTTTTATATTTTTTTAAAAGGCCCTCTTACGTCAGAGAAAGGATAAATTATTTTTTAAAAAGAAGATTTTCACCCAAGTTCCTTCACTCGCGTAATGGGAACAAACCATTTGTTGACAAAATGGCCGGCATTAGAGGTATATTACAATAAGTGTCGACTTGATGAATTAGCCTTCATGTTAACAGTGAAATGTCTGTAAATCGTTAAATATTAGGCTTTGTTATAATGGTATCAATATTGATTTATAATTTTTTTTTATAATGTAGGGTATATAGGCCTATTATTATGTTGAAAGTTATATATTTTTTCTGAGGCTTGATCAACTTGTAAACTTGTTCTTGATGAGGGTTTTATTTTTTCCCCTTAAATTCTATTTCTAAAGAGATTAAAGTCTAAATCTAAAGTTAAAATCACTTGGTAGAGGCGTAGGCCTTTATAAAGCAAAGTAAATTTATTTGAAAATTAGTTGAAACTAGTAATTCTAAATAATTTAATAACCCATTAACTTCATTAACTCACAACATGAAAAGGGGCTTTTCTTATTTCTAGGCCTCCTATACACACACTTACACACTTTACAATTTTTGTTTGGAGTCAACTTTTATTTTTAAGTTACCAATTAACCATTTTTGGCTAATGCTCATCTGTGGTACCTCATTTCATTAGGTTAGGTAGGATAGATTTAGGGTTCAGGTTAGGGTGAGGGATAGATTTAGGGTTTAGGTTAGGGTGAGGGATACATTTAGGAAGTTTTTTCATTATTTTTAAATGTTTTATTCTTAATTTTACGGTTCGTGTCAACCAAGATGGCGGCCATGTTAAAAAAACACGGTACCAGTAGCGTTCAATTACTTCATTTTTTGCAATGAAAAATAGCTGTTTGTTAAATTCTTTTCAATTCTTATATTTCATGAATTATTATTCTTTGGACTTCCTGTTGCTGATGCCATCAATACATTACTGTAACATAGCGTAAGTAAATTATATATATAAACATGATGCCTGTTGGTATGCGAGAGATCAGAAGGCTCTTTTGGGTTGTGTGGGCGGTAATCTCCAGTAGCTTCAAATCACCCAGTTACCTATAAAATAGGTTCCATATCTTCAAACCAACTTTGCATATCACAACTTTTAATTAGCAACATGGCACTTGTGTATAATATATTTTGAAAAAAACATCGTAAAGTAGAAAGGTTGCAAAATTGGGGGTTATAACTTATGAGAATTACATTTATTCCAGAGAAATCATTGCTTTGTGACTGGATTTTATTGAATGCTTTAATATTTACACGCTAAAAAAAAATAACATTGCAGAGCAACCCATAGGGAGGGCTATAGTTTTTTGTTTTGAATTCGCTAAAAGATTTTGATCACAGATCAGTTTTCCTTTTCCCACTAATTTTGTTTAATTTAACTGATCCATGGTGTCAGTTAGAATTTTCAGCCTCAATTCCTGAATACTTATTTATTTGATTTTAGAAAATAGAAATTCTTGAATATGGGGAAATAGAGCTGTTAAATGATCCAGGAGTTTTCTGCAGCTAAATCTTTGAGACTGTAACTTGGATCAAAATAACAAAACTGAAAATGTTTCAATGGCTCCTTAAACTGCTGATGAATGAGAGCACTGCTGATGAATGAGAGCAATGCTGATGAATGAGAGCACTGCTGATGAAAGAGAGCACTGCTGATGAATGAGAGCACTGCTGATGAATGAGAGCACTGCTGATGAGAAGAAAATTGGCAGTTTAAATCAATGTGCATCTCATGAATCAACACATCACTTTTAAGTTGTGAACATGTAATCTCTTGACACTTTTTTTGACCAGTGGCTAATTTATAGCCCATCATAGCATTGGGGGCTTCCTTCATTCATTTGTATACTAGGCAATACAATAGGAAATCAGCATTTTAATGGAGATAATTTTTTTTGCAATTTATTTTATATTTTAGCAGACAAATAATTAAATGGAAATAAGTTCTAAATGCTTTAGCTTGTTAAAGTATTGTTGACTGGACCATTATAGCATATTTTAAAAGACATAAATAGTTGGTAGAATGTTGACAAATATTTCTAGCTAAAAATAAATTGTTTACTATCAATTAGTTTTACCACTAAATTTTACATTTCAATGACCCAATTAGTTTCAGACTGAAATAGTATACATATTTTTTTTTCAGGTTAATTGGTCTGGCATTTGCCTGTGCTCTTGGTGTTACATTCTTAGTGCTGGCCTGTGCTTTACCCCAGTACAAGTAAGTGCAGTAACTTTAATCAACATACACTTTCCTGACTTACTGCACATACAACACAACAATATTAAAAGTAAAAGCATGAATGAAGAATCTTGATTGGATTCTTCATTCCAATCACTCTGGTGTGTCAATTCAAAATGTATCAAGAAAAGTTATTATTCATTGTTTAAATTAATTATGTAGTTTTTGCTGTGGCAAATCTATCCCGTTTTTTCTCTTAAAAAGTAATGTGTTTTTACTTTATATCTTCTTCCCTTACCCAGCAACTGGTGGCCGATGTTTGTTTTGTTCTTCTACTTTTTATCTCCCTTACCAACAATTGTGGCCCGGAGACTGACAAACAGTTATGACTCATCCAGCAGCGCTTGTATTGAACTTTGTATCTTTTTCACTACTGGTATAGTCATCTCTGCTATTGGCCTCCCTGTTGTTCTTGCTCACACAGAAGTGGTAAGTTAGAAAATAGATGTCTGTAAATGCAAGTGGTGAGCTAGATTTCTGTGATATTAATATAATGGGCAAGAAAGATGTATGATTTTAATAGATGCATCTTATATGATAAGTATAAGTATAACCAATTGTTTGGCATTCATTAAGGTACTATGTGTCATTTGGGAAGTTAAATCAAAGTTGCATTAGTTATGTTTTTCAAATTTTTTAATGCAGGATATATTTATGTAAGCAATTAGTTGGCCTTAAAACCTGTTATAAAGGAACAGAATCCTTTAACATTATCTGGGTTAAATTAACATTATCAGGGTTAAAATAATTGACATTATCATGGTTAAATTGACAATATCAGGGTTAAATTGACATTTTGTAAATGTTTTTTTACCTGTTAATAAAAATACTAGAAAAAGATGTTTTGTTTTAAATACCATACATTAAATTGCAGTAGAATCATTTCAAACTTTAACACTTGTACGTGTATATCACCCTCATAGATTGCCTGGGGAGCTTGTGCGTTGGTCATATCCGGAAACACAGTGGTTTTCCTTACAATATTTGGATACTTTAAAGTGTTTGGGAATGACGATATTGAATACAACATGTGGTGATGAAAGTCAAGATTCTGTCACGAGACTTTGTACAAATGCTGGAAACATAAAAGAGATCTTTTTAATTTGCATTGTGATAAGCGTCTGCAACAAATAAGTTATATTATAAACATTTGCATTATCATAAAATAAAGAAACATATTTTGGTTTAAGCGCCCATCTGGAATAAATAGGGCTGACACACTCATTCTTTGGTGTAATTTTTGTTTGAAAAATATCAAGTATATAGAGAAACATCTTGTTATTATTGAAAAACAATCATATTCACAAATAAGCCTTAGCAATGAGTAAGGTAAACTCAAAATGTACAATTTTAGGGATATATGCAGCTAGCTGACTTTGTGGATGTTGTAGCCGCGCTACAGAAGAGGAGTTTTTCACTTTATTTTTAGCTGGAATTTCTAAAAACAAAAATAGGTACCAGTTATGCACTTAAGAAGTAATTGTTGGCAAAAAACTTTCTAAAAACAAAAATAGATAATGCACTTATGAAGTAATTGTTGGCAAATCAATTTCTAAAAACAAAAATAGACAATGTAACTGTGAAGTAATTGTTGGCAAATAACAAGACAACCAAAGAATGCCGCTGTTCAAGCATTTATGAGTGAAACAAATAACCATTTAAGATATTATCTTTATATTTTGCTATTAAGAATCATTACTACTTCTCATTTAATTTTTTTTTAATAACTTAAGTACTTAAGCCAGCATGTGCACCTGTGATGAATTGAAAGATAATATGAATCTGTATTCTTTTTTTAAATCTGTTTAATTTCCATAAAACTTTGTGACCATCATTTGCTTCATTTATGTTAGAAAATAAATAGGTTTTCTGGGAAATTCTGATCCTTATTCAAATATTTTACAAATCTAAGGATTTTATGCTAGTTCTATTTAATAAACTGAGGATTTTATGCTAGTTATATTTAATAAACGAATTTATATTTAATAAACTGAGGAATTTTGAAAGATCTAACACAAATAATAAATTTATTTAACTTTGACATTTTGCAATTTTTCTGTGCAACGTTATGGAAAGAGTGATATTTTTTGCATGCATGCTGAATCTATTTCTTCTATACAACACTTTGACATTTTTTATGTGGATTTGAAAGAAGAATTTCATATAAAGAGTAAATGGATATTATATTCATGTACCGGTATATAAAAACAATTGTTTGTGTTTGGTAAATGTAATAGTATCAGTAAGTCTCAGGTTAAATTGTGATTATTCTATTTTTACTCAGTTGTCATCATTGGCATCTAACGTATTGTTGTGGTAAATAATGTTTTGTGTTGGTATGAATTCATTTTATTTCTTTCATAATTTACTTAAGCGGAGCAGATCTAATTCCTCCCCCCCCCCCCCTCTGCCCAACGTCTTATAAGGATAGATTTGTTTTATATGGCAAACAAGACATTGTTTAGTTTGAACACCACTGACTAAAAAAGTTAAGTATTCTTTTATATGATATTAGCAACATTTGCTTGGCCATAGAAATTCTGTCTTTGTGTATGAATTAAATTTTTTTTAAAATATTGACATTTAAAAAAAGTATTTTGAAAATGGCATGCTGTCCTTGTATTTAAGACTTTATAGATAAATAACTTACATTATAGAATTTTGTAAGTGTAAGTATTGAGTAACTGTTCTGTGTAGTTAATTTCTACAAATTCATTGCAGTTTCCGTTTCAGTCTTAGTTTCTTAAACAAGAAATGTATCATGGCAGTTTTTGTTTTGATTTTGTATAAAGGCAAACCATCACCTTTTATTCACACTGACACTGCATGGCGCTAAAATGATCTTGCAGTTAATTAATAATCATAAGTTTAAGTAAGTGTCCTTGACCTCGATCATAACTCAATATTTTTTTAAATAATTGCAACAGAAAATGACTTTACATCCCCAATTATGACAATAATCTGGCAAAACTTGTAAGTTTCATTGTCATTGTAAATTCAGTAGTAGTAATAAAACATGAAATGTAATCAGTATATAATTAATGGTAGTAATCAGAATAACATAATGTAAGGATTTTAAGCAAAAAAAAAAAAAAATTGATTTCAGGGTTGGGTGTGGGATTCTAATTTTGCCTTTTGTAATTATAAGAGTAAAAAAAAAATCATCCTTTTTTAATTTCTTCAAAAATGATTGAGCTCCAATTCACATGTTATCTGTATATACTGGTAATCTTATTCTATTATGTATCAAAATTATGTTATGTAAAAACTGGATGGTGCACATTGACAAATTAACCCTAACCACAGGATCAAGGTAGTGAAATCATTAAATACAAATCTTCTTCTTATAAATGTTTAGAATATGACTTTGTTAAGGTTAACATCATCATCTTTCTTCAAGTAATATTTAAGGTTATGTATAAAGACAAAAAGTATTGTTGACATATCAACATATATTTTAAACTCTTGAAAATGAACAATTTGTATCTTATACTGAAATAACTTCTGTGCTAATGCTTGTTTTATGTGTCTTCTTAATTTTTGTCCAAAAAGCTCCCATTTATTTATGATCTGACTAATAATAAATTCAAATCTCACTCTCAGATCTGTTTTCATTGTGTTAGTAAATGTTTGATCAACTATTAATTTTCCAATGTTAGGGTTCTTGTCTACAGTACATCGGAATTTTCATATGTGTTATCTCAAGTCGGTCATTTCATACTTAGGTATCTTAAGTCAATGTTAGTCAATCTTTTCATATATGGTAACTCAAGTCAATATTTCTTGGTGGGCTACAGCACCTATAATCTGCTGTAAACAATTCACAAAAATTTCTCTAATTCTTAACAAAAAAGATGTCAGTTTAGTCATGGGCTTTAAGGTTGTTCACCGTGAAACACAGAGGAGTTGGCCAGTTTCTTTTAGGTTAGAAATGAATCTATCCTCACAAGCAAGGAAAAAGCATACATATTCTGGGAAGGGCCTGAGCTTGTGCTCTTAAAAGTTGGACTAATACATTTGCAACCAGCTCCATCCATTGGGCGGTGCCATCCCTTTTATTAACATAGGACACGCCTTCTGCCCTGACCTCAAAGTGAAGAGGTGTAAAACATTTTCTGAGGCCATGTGCGATGCTGGCACCTCGGGTCCCTGTAGTTGTCTAGCCTTTTGAAGTAAGAGTTAACGGTGAAGAATTCTGTTTCCATATGAGTTACCAAACTCTGGTGTGGTATTTCAGCTTCCAACCTTCAAGCAACTAAAATGTTTGCCTGGAAAGGTATAAAGCTGATTGACAAATACAAGTGATTTGTGTTATCACAGATACACAGAGTTAAATTTAACAACTCTGTCGGGAGTCAAAATTGATCATGCAAATAAGAATAAAGCACCTGGCATATTTAATAGCTCCTGATGTACCTGATGGCAAGGAAAGTAATGGATATAAAAGTCTTTTATTTTTTCTATTGTTTAATTGATATGTAACAGCACCACTGCACTTACACTCACATGGATGATTTTTTAAAAACATTTATAAAAAATGCAATTTTTTTGTGTTAAAATTTAGTCATATATTTACTATGTTTTGAATAGAGGAGAGAAAAAATAAATATTGATGACACTGCACTGAATCAATCCTATGTTTACTATTTTGTAGTTACAGAAATTTAAAAAGATTTTAAATGTATTAAAATTAAATGTTAATTGTGTAGCAAGAAAAAAATGAGTAAATTTTACAGATGAAATTTTATTGGAAATAGTCTTAGTCACAATGTTGGCAATTTTTAAAAATTCACACAAGTGATAACTCTGTCAAATACAGCAACAAAATTGAAACTTAAAAAATGTCTTTGTAAATAGTCATAATAAATGTGCCACATAAACACGTATTTGTTTAATACATCCTTTCTGACACAAGTCCCAATGAACATTCTTGGGCATTTAAATATATGATTAATGTTCATAATAAAGAGTTATGTCTAAATCTTACAATTTATTAATGTGGATGGTGACACAAGGTGTGTTATTATCATCTGAGAATTATGCGCATTTTGAATAAATAAATAATTTGTACATCTTTAATTTGGTGTTTATGTTAAGTGAAAGGAGTTTGACATAGAGCCAGTCAAGAATTGAATAGTGATCAAAGTGGCCCATGAAGCTGCTTTGTTTGGCCACCCCTGGTCTTATGCAAAGGTAGCACTTTAGAAAAATTTATGTAGGAGAGACTGGAAATCCAAGAAAGAAAATGAAGCAAGCAATGTGTCATGCTGAAGTCTCCTGGGCCATCTAGCAGCAACACAATTGTAGAAGGCTTATTAAAAATCAGACGAGGTCGGAAGATTTATTTTATGTTTGACTGTGATTATCTTAAACAAAAACTTTTTCACAAAATTTTTTTTAAGGTATCCTTTACTCTTCATTGGCAACAAACTTTTCATAAGAGTCAAGAGAACTATTTGACACGCTTCAAAACGTGTTCCTGTTTTGATCAACACGATTCCCTGTGAGCAGGCTAACAGACCTCAGTAGCAATTACATTCATGCTAACCCTTTAAAGTAAGTGTTTATAACGTATAAATGCGATTTACAAACAATAACAAAATTAGAAAAGCATATTATCATGGTACCGGGTATATGAAGCATATCCAACACAAAAATATTGACTTTGTAGAAGCCAGAAAAAAATCAATGTCTTGACATTTGTTTCCTCTCATTTCCCAATACAATCTTATGAAATCATTCCACTGCTTCAGATCTACCGGTATCCCGATTTTCTTTTACCTGATAGCAGAACTTTTTTTTTGCATTGTTCAAACTTTAAACTATTTTTTTTTTCTTCTTGAAAACCAACTTTTGTTTTCTAGTAGCAATTTATTTTTTAGACAAAAGGTCAGCATGCCATCATTCTTGTAACCCATTAATTACAATTAACTGTTATCTTCCTTGGTTGAGACTGCAGGCAGCAGTGAGCCTATTTTGTACATGGCATCCATCTGTCCAGGACGTTGTAGTGGGTGTGACAACAGTTTGGCTCCACTGTTTAAGATTTGTGTGTACTTTGAGTGTTCAAAGATGTAAGACAAGCCGCTGTGGTCCAGTTCACAGAGAGAGTGAAAGATTTCCTAAGAATGACAATAATCCCACTAAATTACGAAATTCACGTCAAACAAATACAAAACGTTTTGGATGTAAGAGTTGAATATGAATAGAGTAAAATATGATGATTAATTTAGAAACAAGTTGAGGAATATTAAGAGCAAAATATCTAATTGACAGAAAAACGTTTAGAATGTATAAAACTTGCCTCGCATTTATTTTCTTCAGTTGGAGGCTCATGAATGTAAAGTACATCGGTAAAAAAATATGGGGATGACTCCAATATACTCTTTGCCTGTAAAAGAATTATGATTTTAATTAAAACCAATTTTGATTACAAAATTCAGCTTTCTGAGCCACTCAAGGGTGGGATTATTTAAGGGTGAGATTATCTAAGGGTGGGATTATCAATGGGTGAGATTATCTAAGGGTTGGATTATGTACGTGTGGGATTATTTAAGGTGAGATTATCTAAGGGTGGGATTATTTAAGGTGTGATTATCTAAGGGTGGGATTATTTAATGTGAGATTATCTAAGGGTGGGATTATTTAAGGTGAGATTATTTAAGGGTGTGATTATCTAAGGGTGTGATTTTCTAAGGGTGATATTATTTAAAGGTGAGATTATCAAAGGGTGGGATTATCTAAGGGTGAGATTATCTAAAAGGGCCTGGTGTATTTCAAGAGCATTTTATAAAATAAAAATAAGTTAATAATTTGAAGGAATGAAATACAAATTTGATGGTTGGCATTGGAAAAGAGTTGTGGTGAGACATTAGTCAGAAAATATAGACCCAAGGGAAGACCTTTGACCTTTTAAAACGTACAAAACAATACATCAATGCAGAAAATCCAATAATTAAATTAACATTAAAGATGTGATGCCCAACAGATTTCCCAGATCTCAGTGAATGCAGTAAATATGAATTCTCCTAAAGTTTATCAGATATGTTGATGAAAATATAGGCTTATGTAATGGCTATCAGTGTGGGAGAAGGCCTTGATAAAGAATGTCTTCATCATGCAGTCGGAATTTTACGAATATTATCTCTATTTTGTCTTTGTTTCGATGAAAGATTAATGAAAAGATCAAAAGAATTATTTTTTAAATGTATAAAGGGATAAAAGACTGAGATTGCCTGCTGCAAATGTGTTTGAATAAATTACATTGTTCATCAATTACTAGTTGGTACGGTCGCTTTCTTGTTTATTAAAAAAAACACGTCCAGATTTCTTCCATTTTCATTGTAGGATTCATAGTCAATATCTGCTTGCTAAAACCTGGTTTATCACCTGTACAGGCCTTTAAAACTGTATTACTTGGCATGTTTCGCTAGAGGTGAGTTTAGAGCCACAAGGGACGATGGCTGAAAAAAGTCTGAGAACCTCTGACTTATATAAGATGTTTACTTTAGAAGGATGGCACACCCTGAGACTTTGACACCAGTGAGCTGACCTGTGCACTTGTGAGAGTGGGCACACTCTGTGATCTCCCAAAAACCAAAATGACTCTGACGATGTAAGGTGGGGGCACGACCTCTGGATCACCTTGAACTGAGGGCAGCTCTATGTTCTCCTTGCTGAGAAATGGAAAGAAGATGCCTTGCAACTTGCAGTAATACCCATGGTTTGCCATAAGCAGATAAAAAGTGCATGAAATAATGAGCTTCATACTCGTACATCAGATTATATATATGAGGGACTACGTTTAAGTACAGTAAATAAAAAGTGGAATAAAATATGTTTAGGCATGAAAACCATGTTCAAGAAGCCATTGTAGGACTTGGTCCTATGTTCTGGAAACTAAACACATCAGCTTCCCTAAGGGGAATTTATCTAATTAAAGAGGGCGTCACATGTGTTAGTTGAAATGTGATCCGTGTGATTGTTTGGCGAAGATGCCGCTTCTGTTATATAGGTGAGAAGAAGGCTGTCTGATAGGTTCAGTGAGCATCTTCAGATTATTGAACACAGCAAGCCATCCCAGTGTCATCCCATTTCAACAGAGGTAAACACAAGGGCACTTCAGATGTACCCATCACGGCTCTAATTTTTTTTTACTTTTACCAATAGACCAGTGTGAGTGAAGTATGAAAACAAATTTATTAGGTTTTAGGCACCACATCACCTTATGGAATCAAACTAATACTAGTGATCCTTTATTTCCCTCCATTTTTAATTCTCAATTGTTGCTGTTTCAAACTTTACATTAATAATACTTCAATTATTTTACCATATAATACACACCACAGAATAATGTGCGACGCACTTTTGGTTTTGAACAACTCAACTTCTTTTTTCTAACAATAACATAGAACCCTTCCTGTTCTGGACATTGAGCTACACTGACTGAGATCATGGAAAACATGAGTTTTATTTTTTACTTTAAATTCAAAGTGTTGTTAATTGTATTGTCTGCTGAAGAAGGCAGCTAGCCAAAATGTCTGCTTAATCGTATTGTCTGCTGAAAAAGGCATCTAGCCAAAATGTCTGCTTAATCGTATTTTCTGCTGAAGAAGGCATCTAGCTAAAATGTCTGCTTAATCGTATTTTCTGCTGAAGAAGGCATCTAGCTAAAATGTCTGCTTAATCGTATTTTCTGCTAAAGAAGGCATCTAGCCAAAATGTCTGCTTAATCGTATTTTCTGCAGAAGAAGGCATCTAGCTAAAATGTCTGCTTAATCGTATTTTCTGCTGAAGAAGGCATCTAGCTAAAATGTCTGCTTAATCGTATTTTCTGCTGAAGAAGGCATCTAGCTAAAATGTCTCCTTAATCGTATTTTCTGCTGAAGAAGGCATCTAGCTAAAATGTCTGCTTAATCGTATTTTCTGCTGAAGAAGGCATCTAGCTAAAATGTCTGCTTAATTGTATTTTCTGCTGAAGAAGACATCTAGCCAAAATGTCTGCTTAATCATATTTTCTGCTGAAGAAGGCATCTAGCCAAAATGTCTGCTTAATCATATTTTCTGCTGAAGAAGGCATCTAGCCAAAATGTCTGCTTAATTGCATTGTATGCTGAAGAAGGCATCTAGCTAAAATGTCTGCTTAATTGCATTGTCTGATGAAGAAGGCATCTAGCTAAAATGTCTGCTTAATCATATTTTCTGCTGAAGAAGGCATCTAGCTAAAATGTCTGCTTAATCGTATTTTCTGCTGAAGAAGGCATCTAGCTAAAATGTCTGCTTAATTGCATTGTCTGCTGAAGAAGGCATCTAGCCAAAATGTCTGCTTAATCGTATTTTCTGCTGAAGAAGGCATCTAGCTAAAATGTCTGCTTAATCATATTTTCTGCTGAAGAAGGCATCTAGCTAAAATGTCTGCTTAATCGTATTTTCTGCTGAAGAAGGCATCTAGCTAAAATGTCTGCTTAATTGTATTTTCTGCTGAAGAAGACATCTAGCCAAAATGTCTGCTTAATCATATTTTCTGCTGAAGAAGGCATCTAGCCAAAATGTCTGCTTAATTGCATTGTATGCTGAAGAAGGCATCTAGCTAAAATGTCTGCTTAATTGCATTGTCTGATGAAGAAGGCATCTAGCTAAAATGTCTGCTTAATCATATTTTCTGCTGAAGAAGGCATCTAGCTAAAATGTCTGCTTAATCGTATTTTCTGCTGAAGAAGGCATCTAGCTAAAATGTCTGCTTAATTGCATTGTCTGCTGAAGAAGGCATCTAGCCAAAATGTCTGCTTAATCGTATTTTCTGCTGAAGAAGGCATCTAGCTAAAATGTCTGCTTAATTGCATTGTCTGCTGAAGAAGGCATCTAGCCAAAATGTCTGATTAATCGTATTTTCTGCTGAAGAAGGCATCTAGCCAAAATGTCTGCTTAATTGCATTGTATGCTGAAGAAGGCATCTAGCTAAAATGTCTGCTTAATTGCATTGTCTGATGAAGAAGGCATCTAGCTAAAATGTCTGCTTAATCGTATTTTCTGCTGAAGAAGGCATCTAGCTAAAATGTCTGCTTAATCGTATTTTCTGCTGAAGAAGGCATCTAGCTAAAATGTCTGCTTAATTGCATTGTCTGCCGAAGAAGGCATCTAGCCAAAATGTCTGCTTAATCGTATTTTCTGCTGAAGAAGGCATCTAGCCAAAATGTCTGCTTAATTGCATTGTCTGCTGAAGAAGGCATCTAGCTAAAATGTCTGCTTAATCGTATTTTCTGCTGAAGAAGGCATCTAGCCAAAATGTCTGCTTAATTGCATTGTATGCTGAAGAAGGCATCTAGCCAAAATGTCTGCTTAATCGTATTTTCTGCTGAAGAAGGCATCTAGCCAAAATGTCTGCTTAATTGCATTGTATGCTGAAGAAGGCATCTAGCCAAAATGTCTGCTTAATTGCATTGTATGCTGAAGAAGGCATCTAGCCAAAATGTCTGCTTAATTGCATTGTCTGATGAAGACGGCATCTAGCTAAAATGTCTGCTTAATCGTATTTTCTGCTGAAAAAGGCATCTAGCCAAAATGTCTGCTTAATCGTATTTTCTGCTGAAGAAGGCATCTAGCTAAAATGTCTGCTTAATTGTATTTTCTGCTGAAGAAGGCATCTAGCTAAAATGTCTGCTTAATCGTATTTTCTGCTGAAGAAGGCATCTAGCTAAAATGTCTGCTTAATCGTATTTTCTGCTGAAGAAGGCATCTAGCTAAAATGTCTGCTTAATCACATTGTCTGATGAAGAAGGCATCTAGCTAAAATGTCTGCTTAATCATATTTTCTGCTGAAGAAGGCATCTAGCTAAAATGTCTGCTTAATCGTATTTTCTGCTGAAGAAGGCATCTAGCTAAAATGTCTGCTTAATCGTATTTTCTGCTGAAGAAGGCATCTAGCTAAAATGTCTGCTTAATTGTATTTTCTGCTGAAGAAGACATCTAGCCAAAATGTCTGCTTAATCATATTTTCTGCTGAAGAAGGCATCTAGCCAAAATGTCTGCTTAATTGCATTGTATGCTGAAGAAGGCATCTAGCTAAAATGTCTGCTTAATTGCATTGTCTGATGAAGAAGGCATCTAGCTAAAATGTCTGCTTAATCATATTTTCTGCTGAAGAAGGCATCTAGCTAAAATGTCTGCTTAATCGTATTTTCTGCTGAAGAAGGCATCTAGCTAAAATGTCTGCTTAATTGCATTGTCTGCTGAAGAAGGCATCTAGCCAAAATGTCTGCTTAATCGTATTTTCTGCTGAAGAAGGCATCTAGCTAAAATGTCTGCTTAATTGCATTGTCTGCTGAAGAAGGCATCTAGCTAAAATGTCTGCTTAATCGTATTTTCTGCTGAAGACGGCATCTAGCCAAAATGTCTGCTTAATTGCATTGTATGCTGAAGAAGGCATCTAGCCAAAATGTCTGCTTAATCGCATTTTCTGCTGAAGAAGGCATCTAGCCAAAATGTCTGCTTAATTGCATTGTATACTGAAGAAGGCATCTAGCTAAAATGTCTGCTTAATCGTATTTTCTGCTGAAGAAGGCATCTAGCCAAAATGTCTGCTTAATTGCATTGTATGCTGAAGAAGGCATCTAGCCAAAATGTCTGCTTATTTGCAATGTATGCTGAAGAAGGCATCTAGCCAAAATGTCTGCTTAATTGCATTGTCTGATGAAGAAGGCATCTAGCTAAAATGTCTGCTTAATCGTATTTTCTGCTGAAGAAGGCATCTAGCTAAAATGTCTGCTTAATCGTATTTTCTGCTGAAGAAGGCATTTTAGCTAAAATGTCTGCTTAATCGTATTTTCTGCTGAAGAAGGCATCTAGCTAAAATGTCTGCTTAATCGTATTTTCTGCTGAAGAAGGCATCTAGCTAAAATGTCTGCTTAATTGTATTTTCTGCTGAAGAAGGCATCTAGCTAAAATGTCTGCTTAATCGTATTTTCTGCTGAAGAAGGCATCTAGCTAAAATGTCTGCTTAATCGTATTTTCTGCTGAAGAAGGCATCTAGCTAAAATGTCTGCTTAATCGTATTGTCTGCTGAAGAAGGCATCTAGCCAAAATGTCTGCTTAATCGTATTGTCTGCTGAAGAAGGCATCTAGCCAAAATGTCTGCTTAATTGCATTGTATGCTGATGAAGGCATCTAGCCAAAATGTCTGCTTAATTGTATTGTCTGCTGAAGAAGGCATCTAGCCAAAATGTCTGCTTAATCGTATTGTCTGCTGAAGAAGGCATCTAGCCAAAATGTCTGCTTAATCGTATTGTCTGCTGAAGAAGGCATCTAGCCAAAATGTCTGCTTAATTGCATTGTATGCTGATGAAGGCATCTAGCCAAAATGTCTGCTTAATTGCATTGTCTTTTATTTTCAAGCTTTAACATAACTTGTGCCTCTAATTATCAAAAAAATGTGAAACTGCTGGATAAAGGAAAAATTCCATACATGGTTTCAAAGAGGTGCGAGAGACTGAGTGGACCAGATTTGTGTGTTTCTATGACGCTTTCATCAACCGTGTTGAGTATGTCTTGAGCTCTTGATGTGAAGTTGTGTATCTGAATAGAAATAGGGGAAAATGTTGCATGAAAGCCATATTTACGCAGTGGATTCTATTTACTTTTATTGCTACTTTAAAAAAAAATGTTTGCTTCACCAATCACATTATTATAAGATAATAGAATGGGTTCTTAAGTTATGTGCTGAATGACAATCATGACTTGTGAAATAAACTACCCTTTATTAAAACTAATAATAATTATATATTTGTAACTTAAATGCTAGCCTAGTTAAAACTTCATGACTCAAATACATCATCATATATTTTCCTAACATACTGCTGATGTTACAAAAAAGTGCTGTATATATTTTTATGACAGAATTTAAAAAATTAAACAACTTTTAAAAACAAAATTTTCGTATAAATCCTTTATAAAATGTTATCTTGATCAATGGGGAAGGGGCGCTCAAAATGTGACAAAATATTCTTACAAGTAACACACTTTATAAGAATCCCAATTAGTGCCCCCTCCCACAGGCTCACAACCCCACACTTTTTTCACCATACCGAACTGTATTAAGTTTCTAATGACCCACCCGCTTTTACACCGCAGATTTATTTTACCACATTATGTCAGAAAAGCACCAAACGCACTTGCTATATTTTTTAAAGAATATCATTTAGCGCAGTTGTCAGTAATTGTCCTTCGTGTTCCCTTGAAAAACAGGAAAAATTGATTTTTGAGGGTTGGACGGGGGATTGGCCTGAAAATCTGATAGAATGTGTTGTCATCTGCAACGAGTCTATGTGCCAATTTTCAGCTCAATACTTTGACAAGAAAACCTAACTGACCATATATGCATTAGTAAAAAATTCAGAAGGTCTCTTCAAGACTTATGTGATGAAATCAGGCTGGACCTTAAAATTCTGAAATAATGAAGTATTAAAAACATTTTGCTAGAACGTGCACCCCCCGGCCACCCTCTTTTTTTTCCTTTCTTTCTTCCCTTTTTAAACAGGAGTTATCCCACGTCTTGTTATTGTATTAATTTGAATAAAATCAAATAGAGCGTTGAACCATGTCAACAATGTGCATTGCATAAAATTAACACCCCCCTCTCCCCCCCCCCCCCCCCCCCCCCCCTGATTCTGAACATAAAATGGTAAAACATCATCACCAACAAAGACAACTGGAAGGGATATACCAAGAGCCTATTGCTGAAGACATCATAAGGAAAAGATGGAGATGGATAGTGCACACCTTTCATAAATCCCCAAATAACATCACCAGACAATCCCTAACATGGAATCCATTGGAAAAAGTGAAGAGAGGAAGGCCAAAGGATATATGGAGAGTATTGTATACACCTGGGATAAAGTGGAAATGAAACCACAGGACTGAGATCAATGCAAAATTCTTGTAGACAGCCTATGCCCCAGTTGAGGTAAACGCTTAAGTAATTAAGTAATTATAAATTACAAAATTTAAATTTTAAAAAAAAATGTTAAAAAAATGAAGTACTGTACCATAGTGGATTCATCATAAAATATCACAAGAGCAAACTCGTGTTTTGGATTCATCTGAGTTTTGTGCATTACAAACATTTTGATAGTTCTCTTTGCAAGTTCTAGTCCTGAGTATTTATCACTGCCAAAAAAAAAAAAAAAAAAAATCATTTGAGATATTACTATGTATTCAGTAGAAGAGATGTAATTCACACAAAAAGGGTTAAAATTATTGACATGTAACTTAATGCTTAGAAAGCTTTTATATAGTTACAGAGGCATATATTTTATTTATGAAGCCTACCCTGCTCGTGATCTGAATATAGTTGAATCCATTTCTTCATTTAAGTCAAGACATATTATCTGAAATATAATCAAAACGCAAAGTAAAAGGATTTGAACAATTTATATTTACCAATGACACCTCTAATAGTGAATAAATGAAAGCATCAGGTTTTAAAAGTATGATATCTGATTGATTATTAGAAAGTAAACATCAAGTCATACCTTTTAAAAATTCTTTGAGTAAGCAAGGCTTAAGCTATCCTTATCTTTTACTTTAAGACCAGTGTTTTCCACCTGAGAATCTAAAAGGGTTTAAAATGCCAACCCCCTCTCACACTTTTCCTAAGTGGAAGAGCTAAGCCAAATGGGCTGCATGCTGACGTCAGGAAGATTAAATTTTAATTTCTCACACTGAATTAGGTCAAACAGCAATTAATAAAGGACAATTTCAATATCAGTGCTTAACTTTATTTTAAAAAGTGTCCTGACTACATCAGTGTAGCTGGGGGGGGGGGGGGGGGAAGAGACAGATGTTCCTGGGCCAAAGATTATTTGCAGGTGCCAAAATGGGCTTTGATTGCATTTTAATCATAAACATAATGGTTTTCAGAAGTCAGTAAAAGTGAATCTTGTCCCCGGGAACCAAATACTCTAGCTATGGCACTACATAACAATGATCACTCTCATTTTGAAACAATACATTTCCTATTTCAGATACTAAAAACTAAAGATGTTCCCCATGGCCTATCAAAATCTTTAAATTTCTATTCAGTGGGGCATATGCCCCATGTTGAAAAACACCATTTTAGACTTTCACTTGGCAGTCCAAAAGTTTAAATTACTTCAAATACAATAAATATTTAAAAAAAAGATAGGAAATTAAATAACTATTTTCTCTGGACAGTTCACTCTGGGGCATGTAATATTTTGAGTGGATATCATGGCTTGTTCTTTATCAGGGCTTTCCCCTTCATTTTTGCTTAGGACAGATGAAATCTCATTTGTTTTTATTGTCTTTTTTCCATTATTAATGGATTTTCCTTCAACATCATGTTCTGATGTGTGATTTGTAGGAGTAGTGGATCGACAATGTTTAGTCTTAGAACGAGTATCCATGACTGCAGTAGTACTTGGGATACTGTTGTTGCACAGACCAAGACTGTTGGGCGAGTGACAGTCCCTGACAGTGTCTCTGAGTCTGAATATGTGGTTATCATCATTGACGTCAGTGTCATTGTCTTTATTGTTATTATGATTATGACTTGAATCCACTATTTCGTCGGAACTACAATTCTGTGACTGTGCTCCAAAATCGTTTCCAGTTCGCTCATCATTATGTGTAAAATCAGGATCCACCTCCAAATTCGTCGAAACTCTAAAAGAGTCATAGTTACAATTGTTTGTATCTTTGTCAACAATTATGTGGTCTTTGGGTAGATTTTGTTCCATGTTACTGTTTATTAACAGGACGTTACGGAAGTTTATAACAAATTTGGCGAAGAGAGTGATATCCCTTTAATGTAAGCTCCTGAGATGTCAAAAATTAAAATTTTTTGAAAGAAAGATTACATTTATTTGTTCATTTTATGAAATATTTATTTAAAAGCAATCTCACATATTTTTATAATCGATGATTAGTTCTAAGAATGCTTTCGCATGGAAATAATTGACATAGTTTTGAATTATCTTTGGGTTTGAGGTTATAACCAAGGATTCCAAGATGTCGGCAGATTGACTAAATAACGTAGATATCCCCCAAAAGAATCCATTTGCTATATCCGTGTTGCGAGTGTAAATATCCTCAGTACTTCGAATCCAGGTAAAGAAATTAAAAATAATGTTCACTAGGTTATAAATGTTGATCGCAATCATTTTCTGTGTGCACATTATGAAATAAGAGCATGAGCCAGTCTGCGTCTACTGCTTATAAATTATAAAATAAGTATTATTAGCTTATTTATTATTTATACTTACCTTACGCCTTACTGACTTTATTTACTTGAACTTAATGAGACTACACTTACTCTTACACTTAACTCACTACTACAACTACTGTTACTACTTCTACTATTAGTGATTACTAGTGTGTACTTGAAGATACCAGGCCGGCACTATGTTATATATTTAATATATACGGTATTATATTAGGTACGTCGAAGGTCTCACGCGCATGCGGTCTGCGCATATGGAAAAATAACGCAAAACGTGTACGGCCATTTTAACATTCGTCTCAGTGGTTATCTCGTTTTTGTGTGTTTTACGTCACAGTTTTCTAATAATAAACTATTTAGTCATCAGTGACGTAGAGCACATATATTTTCCAAACACGGAGGTATCATTTTTGCAGCATTGTGTATTTTGTAAGTGGCAACGGATTTATTTTTATGGATCGATATGTATTTATTATTATAACTTTTTAATGCAAGCTCGCGCCGCATAGCGCTTAACCCCGCCAGAGCTTGATTTTTTCACAAAGAGGAATAACTTTATTTCATTAATATTAGCAAACGCTGAAAAAAGTTATGCACCATCGAATTTTTGAAAATTGAGTATTTCATTAGTTATCCCCCCTCAATTAAAAAAAATTGGGTTGTCGGAAATGGCTTCGTCATTAATATATAAATATGAAGATATAAAAAAGATGACTGTTATTGTTAATCTTCAAAATTCCGTGGAACACTTATCAGTTAATTAGTTGGATACATTTTTACAATATTATAAGAAATGAATGCAACCCAGTAAATTAAAGAATTTTTAAAAATTTTGTTTTGTGTAGTCTGTTGAATTTCGGACCAGTTTTGTCCCTTGATTTACATTAATATTATACACTAATAATAATATGTATAATATCAATTAAAGTTAAGAAATGTTATGAATGAATGGCGTAATGTTTTATCGGATCTTCTTTATTGAATCAATAATAGTTTAATAATTTTAATAATAATTGGTATTCTCTAGTTAGTGACATTTAACTAATAAGTCTAATCCTAATAATAAATAATACTAATTACTGTCACTGGACTGGTACAAATATTACTAATAAACTAATAATACTAAAACTATTTCATTATTACAACTGCATTTACATTTACAGGCATAATAGTATTGAAGTTAGTATTTTAAAAATATTAATAAGGCATTTAATTATAATTTAAAATAAATAACATCATCATAGTAATTATTTTTTTATTTAAGTGTAAAGCAGGCAAAAGGCATAGGCTAATATTTATTATTTCTAATAATATAAAAGTAAAAGAAATTAATAGTTATTAAACAAAAAACTTGAATAATATTAAAAAGCAGTAAGAAATTGTGTCTGTTCAGGATATGAATATGATTAGATGTTATTTCTAGGTTTCATTCAGACACGAGAGAAAATGTTAATTTCCATCGACAAGGAGGCATGTTTGGAAAAAGTATAGAGAGATTGTAGATTTATAAAAAAGATCAAGCAGTTTGAAGAGCAGTCTAAATAGAAAATGATAGACAGAACATCCCCATTACCTTTAAAATTTAATCTCACATATCACAGTA
This sequence comes from Omphiscola glabra, assembly GCA_964017045.1. Classification (NCBI taxonomy): domain Eukaryota; kingdom Metazoa; phylum Mollusca; class Gastropoda; family Lymnaeidae; genus Omphiscola; species Omphiscola glabra. The sequence goes on along the minus strand of OZ024796.1, from coordinate 49,851,147 downwards.
CTGGTATTAGTCTTATTGGTGATATTAGTAGTTTTTATTTATAATCTTATACATTCAACAAAAAAGACTTCTACTAACCTTTCTTAAATATAAGAATTGATTTAAAATTTAACTTAAGCATATAATTCATTAAAATACAATTAACATTAATAATATGTTGTTTTTTTTTCCTTTACAAATATTAATTTTTCCTTTTTACTGTTTGTTTTTCTTAACATACCCTCATATAAATATTTAAAAAAAATAATAGTCGTGATGCTATATAAAAGTTTTGATGTTTATTGTGTTGTATATTGCATTGATAATGTGTCCTGAAAATCTGGTAGCATTATCTCTTAAAATAAAAAAGTTTTGGGCAAAATAAGACAGAAATTTGGAAAGTGGGTCACACGTTTTTTTAGTTAAATACAAAGATAAATAAGGAGAGTTTAAAAAATCACCAAAAAAATCATAACTCCACTTCTATAAAAGATAGAAAGATGAAATTGGTGTTTTTGTAAACCTTATAGCTAGCCCTTTAAAATGGTGCATCATTTATTTCAATATGACAATATTTAAAATTTCTGTCAAAGTACCTAATTATATACGCCGTCTGCGTACACCGAAGCGATACTATAGGCAGCAAAACCATGGTTTTTGCCAGTCTTAAACTTTATGGCCCAACCGGTACTTGTAGATTTAATGTTGACAATACTGTTGTTAGTATTTAGTATACTCCTGTCAGTCTTGTTAAAACTGAAAACTATATTAGATACTTCGGTAAAGCAAGGGAGACTACTTAAAAATTTGTATCGGAAAAGGGCGTCGGCGCATTAAAATTCGACTTTTTAATTTTTTAATGTGAGTGTCAATCCATTAATAAATGAGTCCTTTTGACATGTAATTGAGTTCCGCTTCCGCCTTTTCACTTTGGAAGACATATTGGCCTACATTCCCATCCAGCTATTTTGTATTTTCAATCGACCTTTATTTTGAAAATCATTGGTATATATAAGTCATCTTCACATACAAAATTTTTTGTGAAATAAAAAGAAAAGGTCTTTCATATTAAATAGTGAAAAGCAGTAGATATTGAAGTATCTTTGTGCCATTTCTCATTGAAGTAGGTCATGTCTGACATTAGTTATGCTTGTCTGCGTAACCTGTATTGTCACTAGGTCGACTAGCCCAATTTCGATTAGGATGTGACCACGCCCCCATTTTAATGGTGGAAGACGCAGATTAGTTTCAGGTCACTTATGTTGTTTTTGTTTTAACATTACAACACAAATATTAAGAGTTGCAACTAGAAATAACAGTAAAAACTTAATAAATAACATTGAATAAACATCTTCTTTCGCCTTTTCGTCCTCGAGGAACAGCAGCCGATCTTCATCGACGTCTGTGATTAGGACATAGGCCGCCTACAAGAGCCCTCCAGGCATCACGATCCTGAGCCAATCTCTCCAGCCTCCCCCAAGTGTGGCCAAGTTTCTTGGTATCCGCCTCCACTTCACGGCGCCAAGTGTTCTTAGGCCTGCCTCTTTTCCGTTTTCCTTGAGGGTTCCAATTCAAGGCTTGTCTAGTTATGCTGGAGGCAGGTTTCCTGAGCGTATGGCCAATCCATCTCCATCTTCTCTGGAGGATCTCTTGTTCTACAGGTTCTTGCTTTGTCCGCTGCCACAGTTTCTGGTTGCTGATTCTGTCGGGCCAATGAATCCCGAGAATCCTTCTTAAGCAGTTATTGATGAAGGACTGGATTCTCTTCATATTCCCAGCAGTGATTCTCCATGTTTCTGCTCCATACAGTAGAACCGGTTTCACCATTGTGTTGAAGGTTCTGATCTTCAGTTTGGTATTTAGGTGTTTGGAGGCCCAGACATTTTTTAGTTGTTGGAAGGCTGCCCGTGCCTTTCCTACCCTTATTTTGATGTCAGCATCTGTCCCACCTTGCTTGTCCCCGATGCTGCCAAGGTAGACAAAGCTCTCTACCTCCTCGAGCGCTTCCTCTTTGAGCCTGATGGGTGCTGTATTGGTAGCGGCATTGACCTTGAGGACCTTGCTCTTCCCCTTGTGAATATTAAGACCAATACGTGCAGAAGTGTCTGCAATATTTCTGGTCTTCTCCTGCATCTGTTGTTGGGTATGGGAGAGAAGGGCAAGATCGTCAGCAAAATCGAGGTCATCAAGTTGGTCCCACAAGGTCCATTGAATACCATTCCGCTTCTGTTGTGTGGAAGTTTTCATCACCCAGTCAATGGCCAATAGGAACAGGAAAGGCGAAAGCAAACATCCCTGCCTCACACCGGTCTTTACCTGGAAAGCATCCGTCACCTGTTGTCCATGGACCACTCGGCAGGTCATCCCCTCGTAAGAGTTTCTGATCAAGTCCGTGATTTTCCGCGGGACTCCATAATGTCTCAACAGTCTCCAGAGGGTTTGCCTATCCACACTGTCAAAGGCTTTCTCGTAGTCAACGAAGTTGATGTAGAGGGGTGAGTTCCATTCCAGGGATTGCTCTAGGATGATGCGCAGTGTTGCAATTTGGTCAGTACAGGATCTGTTGGTCCGGAAGCCAGCCTGTTGGTCCTGCAGCAGGGGGTCAACAGTTTCTTTCATTCTGTTGAGTAGTACGCGGTTGAAAACCTTGCCTGGGATGGACAGTAAGGTGATCCCTCTATAGTTGGAGCAGGAGCTTAAGTCCCCCTTTTTGGGGATTTTAATGAGATATCCCTCCTTCCACTCCGAAGGTACCTGTTCCTCCTCCCAGATCTTCAAGAACAGTGGGTGAAGCATATCTACACTGGTGTGCACGTCAGCCTTCAGTGCCTCTGCTGGGATGCCATCCGGTCCTGCAGCCTTGCCATTTTTAAGTTGTTTGATGGCAATACGGATCTCTTCTTTGGTGGGTGCGTTGCAGTCAATAGCCAGGTCACTGTCAGCTGGCTGAATATCTGGTGGGTTACTTGGCTCTGGCCTGTTTAGAAGTTCCTCAAAGTGTTCTTTCCATCTGGCTCTCTGTTGCTCCTCATTTGGTATGCTCTTACCATCTTTGTCCTTCACTGGTCTCTCTGGCTTCCTGAACTTTCCAGACAACTTCTTGATGGTAGCGAACAATTCCCGCATATTTCCTTGGTAGGCTGCTTCTTCCGCTTCTTTGGCAAGCATGTCTACAAAGTTCCTTTTGTCCCTCTTAGCGCTTTTCTTTACTTTCTTATTTGCCTCTGAGTACTCCTTTTGGAACCTAACTTTCTGCGCTCGTGTACGGCTGTTGTTAATTTCTGCCTTCTTCCCTTTTCTCTCATCTATCACTTTCAATGTATCTGCTGTTATCCATTCTTTGTGTGTATGTTTCTTGTTTCCCAACACTTCCTGACATGTTGATTTGACTGCTTTCTTTACTCCCTGCCACTTTCCATCGATCGTCTCGTCTCCTAGCAGTTCCTGTAGGACTTGGAACTTGTTGGACAGAGTGATCCTGAACTCTTCCTGTTTGGCCTTATCTTTCAAGAGGGGGGTGTTGTAGCGCAACCTATATGATGTCTGCTCAGTGTAGTGCCTTTTCAGTTTTAGTCTCAGCCGGGCCACTAGAAGATGGTGGTCTGAGGCAACGTCAGCTCCTCTTCTGACACGTACATCTTGGAGAGATCGCCTGAATTTTTTCCCAATACACACATGATCTATTTGGTTCATCGTTTGGAGGTCCGGTGAAACCCATGTGGCCTTGTGTATCCTCCTGTGTTGGAATAAGCTCCCGCCTATGACTAGATTTGTTGTGGCACATAGGTCGGCAAATCTTTCTCCGTTATCATTCATTTCTCCTATCCCCTGTCGCCCCATGGCTTCTTCATAGCCCGTGTTGTCACTGCCGATCTTGGCATTGAGATCTCCTATGAGGATGACAATGTTTCGCCTAGGGCGACCCTGGGTAATGGTAAGCAATCTGTTATAGAATTCATCTTTGTCTTCCTCCTCACTTTCGTTTGTTGGTGCGTAGCACTGGATAACATCCAAATTGATTCTGTGTTTTTTGGTCCGAAAGGTTGCTGTGAGTATTCTAGGCCCATGCGCCTCCCATCCAATGAGTGCTCCTTGGGCTGCCCTGGATATCATCAGGGCCACGCCCAGAGTGTGTGGTGCATCGTCACTCTCGTGCCCTGAGAATAACAGCATCTCTCCTGAGGCTAGTCTCTTCTGTCCGCACCCGATCCATCTTGCCTCGCTGATTCCTAGTATGGCGAGGTTATAGTTCCTCATCTCAGCGGCTACTTGTGCAGTCTTTCCCGTCTCATACATGGTGCGTACATTCCACGTTCCAATGGCGGTGGTGGTCCTGGTGGAGATGATGGTCGTCGGCCTAGTAGTTTCCAGATTCTGGCTTTCACTACTTGGCGTCATGCATTCCGCGGCTGGGAATCTATCTTCTCCCAGGACCGTAAAGTCTTTTGTTGCTCTTGTCTGCGTTTTTGTAACAAAGGGTTTTTACGCAGCAGAGTTGTTAGCCCTGCGCACAACCGTCTGGGGGGATGCCCCTCGCAACTCTCCGGAGAGCTGCCCTTAATTTTGGGAAGGGTACCCTAGCCTTTGTGGTTTCGTCCACTCCCTGCAAGGCAGCAGGCTCTGATTTTGGTCCACCCTGGGTATTTGATTTCCCCAGTACCTACCATATCTGGTGGGCATTCCCCTATCCGCCACCTGGGGAGGCGCTTGATGGGAGATCAGAAACTCCACACAAGTTGAATAAACATACTGAATATATATGGGTCATGTGGTAGCAGAGTAATGAAATGAAGAAGTCACAAAGTGACACTGATCAAGTAGTGTGCAACCGTTGCCAGGGGCAACTATGGCCGATACTTAGGAAATATTTAATTATTACCACTATTTACATCAAAATATTTGATAAATTATGTTTTAGAATGAACTTAAATGTTAATGAAAGAATAATATTTTAATTTGAGGTTTAAAAAAACGGTAGCGTTCATATTATAAATAATCATAATTTGCCGTGTGCAAAATGCCATGCGCAGCCATTCAGTCACTTGCAAATGGCTATATCGTAGACTACTATCTCATTTTCATTCATAAAAGGTTGCCGTGTGCAAAAACTATCACAACATTGGTCAGGGAAAGCTTTAATTAATTAGTCATGTGCCAAAGTTGAAAGTTCAAAATAAGTAGATCCCAAACAGTATTTTAGGGGATGCATTGCCTAATATAGACTATATAGTATAGCATATACTGGTATAATGGACTCCGTAGATTTGGTAAACAGAAAAGCCTTATTAATACATTATATTAAATTTACTAATTATAGGGCATAATTAGATCAATTATAATTTATTAATTTATATATAATTGTATAAAATTATTTTTTAGTTCTGAAAATAAAAGTTTTATAAAATTAACATTAAAACAAGAGTTATTTAGCTCATGACGCAAACAACTGAATTGGGTCACAGAATGTGGCGATGCGGTCCATGTTAAAAAAGGACAAACGAAGTCGTACTTTCAAAATTCATAACTTTAAAACTACAACAGCTAAAAATATGATTTTGGTGTTATAATTGTGTAAAAAATTAGCTCTATTCAAATATGCCATTGGTTTATTTTTACAAAATTTTTGAATTTGTTACCAAAGTACCTAACTATATATTATATTTAAATTTAAAAATCATTTAACACCTGCAAGATTAAACAAAAGTAGTACTGATATTTTTATTGTATGCAGGGCCAGAGTCCTGAACGACGTTCTTATAAGTAGTATAAACTGTATCAGTAATTTTTAAATTTTTTTAGAAGAAATTTATTTAATATATATTTTATTTTGGGGGTTGTGGGGAAGATATTGGGTAAGTTCCACAATTTTGTGGCAATGTACAATGTGCTTGTAAAGAGCAAAGCATTTCTTTTTATTTATTGGTCATATCTGGCCTCTTCGTAATAAAACACCTTTATATCCTAACTTGTGCCGTACAATCTCCACAAGGAGGCAATTCATAGATTTTTGGATGACATTTAATAGTCTTTGGGTGAGTGGCATGGGAGAAGGAGGTTGGAAAAGCGGTCCACCTTGTGCATAATTTTTTTTTGTACCGTTACCATACTTTTGGGAAGTAGGTAGAAGCATGGCTTACTGAGGTCACTATCAAAGATGTGCAAGGCAGAGGCCGATTTGGGGAGTGCCGATTCTGCAATCATTTTCTTGATAGTCTCTTTAAAATGTTGTTATGTTTGGTAATAGGGTTGTTAGAACTGGCTGTCTTCTAGTTACCTATGGGCCTCCTTGATGTACAGATCTTTGTCCCACACAACAACAGTTCCACCCTTGTCAGCTGGTTTGATGACGATATCTTTACGGCTGCGTAGCTTAGAGAGTGCAAGTTATTCTCTTTTAGAAAGATTAAATTTTTGGAGTGGATGCAAAGCGAGGTTCTTGATTTCTTGTTTCGTGCTCCTTATATATAGGTCTAAAGCTTTGGATTGGTTGGATGGTGGTGTCCAAGTGGATTTGCATTCTCTATGAAACGGGAAGGTCGGTACTTTTCCCAGCAAAGTGAAACTGAAGTCTCAAGGAACGAAAATAGCGGTGGGAATCCCAAAGTAGTTGGTAGCAATCGCAGGATAGTTTCAGTGGAATAAATTTGAGACCCTTAGAGAGTAGCACCCTTTCATCATCACAGAGTGGAAGTTCGGGGGGGGGGGGGGGGGTGCAAACGACTAAGTTGTTGAAAAAAACCCCACCATGATCAACTTTCTAGCTCAAGTGGTTCAAAAGTTATGAGTTTTTTCCTGTTGATCTCACTATAGGATCTTTTTTTACCATTGAGTTTTCCTCCACATTTTGTGACCCACTTTTCAGCTCATCAATTTCACCTATATAGATTTCTCAATATAAAAATGTCATATTTAAAAATTCGTTGATGATATTATATTTAAATGAATGAAAGTAGAAAATAGGCTCCAGAATAGCATTTCTTATTTAAATAATTTTTTAACACTTAAGATGTTTTTTTTTGTAATTTAAATTCAATAAATTGCAAATTTTTGGAGTGGAGTATCATAACTTATTAAATATTAAAGATACTGGGATAAATTTGGTGAGTGTTGCAACTTAATAATTAAAAAAGCAAGCAATTATTTGTATTTATAAAAGAGAAAACAACAACATTATCAGTGATTCTCACACTGATAAAATTATCAGTGATTCTCACACTGATAAAATCAAGAAGTAAGCCCTAAACAAAAAAATGAAAGCTGCATACATTTATCCTTATTTTTGGTTCATTGGGTTAAAGCACAATTTTGATATTTTTTGCTGTCATTTGAGCCATTAACATTAACAAATTTAAATAATAGGTTATGATGACAGGATCTAAATTTTAGTTGATATTTATTGGAAAGATGTGCCAGTAATTATAATTCACCTGTGAAATATGGAGGCCATCCATAAATGACATTACACGGGGGAGGGAGGGGGCAAATTTTTGTGATGTGTGACGAGGGGGGTGGGAGGGGTTTAAGCAGTGGGCCGTCACATTAAAAGCAGACCATTATAGTTTTAAAAAATGCACTTAATAACACTAAATTAAAGCAATTATTCTTCGATATAACAATTATACTTATTTTATTTTTAATTTACAATCACTGAGAGAATCAGTATAGCTATGCCAGCTGCGAAAAATGGCTTCTGATCAACTTATAGGCCGCCACGGAGGAGGAGAATATGGGTGAAGGGACATTGACATTCGTGTGACTTTATGTCAAAATGTGCAGTTAGGAGTCATAGAATTAGGACCTCCATGTGAAGTGGGAAGGAAGAAAATGTTTGACCAAGGTGGGGAATCTTAGTAAGTGCTCCAGGGCAGGGATTTTTAGCCTTTTTGCCACACTGCTTTAACATTTCCCGCACCCCCTCCCCCCAACAGTATAAATTATATTTCAATAAAATTTAAAATAATTTTAATAAAATTTAAAATATAAATATAGTTAAATAGCTAAGCTATCATAGTTTTATGTCTTTAATTAACTTCCTATAAACAAGGGGAAGAAACCAATACAATTAATGTGCAAACAAATTTCACCAGAAAAACATTGACTGGTGGTAATCATAATGCATAAAAAATGATTTTTTAAAGACAAAAACTAGCAATGGCAGCAAATACAATATTCTAGGTCTTCCGCCTCACAGGGGGGGATTTCACCCTAGGTTAAGAACCACTGTTAAGGAAATGTTTACTACACAGTTGCAGTAATTTGATATCCATGGGAGGTGAATTTTTCAAGAATTTATAAAGGCTACTAGTGGACAGAGGGATTTTTTTAGGGGGGTTGGGTGCAGAGATTTGTGACGTTATATTTGGGGAGGGGGTGAAACTTTTTGTGATGATTTTTTTTTTTTGGGGGGGGGGGGGGTAAAAAAAATCAGCTAAATTTGTGTGATGTCATTTATGGATGGCCCCTATATTAAAATATGTTGTGGGATTTTTGGATTAATGAGTTGTGTTAGTATAAGTAATTTTCATTGAGTTCCCTTGGAAATGAATATGTTAGACTTATTAGTAATTAGTTGTAGAAGTCTAAATTTTTAATATTTTGTGAAATATTTAATTGTGGTGACATTGATTTTATATCTACTTAATTATTTCAATACTAAAGGTAAGTTTTAAAAAAAAATTACATAAAAACAATTATTAGCTAAATATTATTATATGGGTCATTTATATTACTATTACTATTTAATAAATATTGTAATACTTTTAATAGACTTATCTAAGTCAAAGAAAAGTCAAAGGTTACTCATTCCATGTCCATGGCAACAAATCCCAAAATTAAAGCCATTGATATTTGATAAGCCAATAATAATTATTTATGTTACAAAACATGAAACATGTTATTTATTTAAAATGATTAATTATTGATTAACTTTCCCATTTATATTATGGATAAGCAATTTAATGAATTATTTACTACCATACTGCTGCTATCGATAATGGGTCAATTGCTGACAAGCATGGTCACTATGATGACAAATTATATAGTCTAAAATAGTGACCTTTTTTTACATTATATTGTTAGACCACTTAACCTACAGTCTGCACTCATGAATTTTTATATGTTACAGATGACATAAAATAAAGAATATGATATATTTTATCAGTGAGATGTTGGAAAAATTAAGTTATTGATCTTTGAAGTTGACCTATTCTTAACTTATTTTCAAAGCTTAAACCTGAAGAAAATAAAAATAAAACACATTCTCAATTGAATAATTGTCAGATACAGAATGTATTATTACACCTACAACCAACTATAAAAAAAATCAACTATAAAAAGAAATCAACTATAAAAAAAAATCAACTATAAAAAAAAATCAACTATAAAAAAAAATCAACTATAAAAAGAATCAACTATAAAAAAAATCAACTATAAAAAAAAATCAACTATAAAAAGAATCAACTATAAAAAAAATCAACTATAAAAAAAAATCAACTATAAAAAAAAATCAACTATAAAAAAAAATCAACTATAAAAAAAAATCAACTATAAAAAAAAATCAACTATAAAAGGCAAAACAACAATATCCTCCGTAAATTAAAAAGTGGAGATTGCCATTTTGACAATGAAATTGTGACACCCAAGTTTCGGGTGTTCCTGGGCGATACCGAAGAGCCTATCTACGACTAGTCTACTTGTCTACTACTAGCTGTCAAGACACTCAAGAACAAGAAGTGTGTACACCTAACCACTGCTGACCATTTTATTACTCTACCTACCTACACCACAGTGTACGCTGACTACTCTCTATGCTGGCTGCTATCAAACCTAGAGATGTGTCATTATAGAAATAGTATGAGGTGCCTATCAAAACTTCACTATTTTGACTTTCATGATTCTCACTGTCAGTTCAGAAGTTAGCAACTTCATTTAGTTTCTAAATGTATGTAAGCCTTTAAATACTAGAATCAATGAAAAAATTAGTTTTAAAAGAATTAAATGTTGCATTTCATTTGATCTCTATTTATAGTGCCAACATTGACAATGAACAACAACCCAGGAAACAACAACGGAGGGTTAGGTGGCACCAGAGCTCGCAACAACAATAACAATGGAGCTAGGGGTGGGGAAAATAACCCCTTTTTCCACTTCCAGAACCGCCTGTTTCATGCTTTATTTTATCGCATCACCATTACTTATGCCCGTGCATTTCCAAGACCCATTCGCAGAGTTTTGGAGTTTGCTCTTCTGCTTAAGGTAAAAGCCTTAACATAAATTGCTTGTTTCTTTATATTGTAATTACATTATGATTAAAGGAATTAAAATTAGCGCACTGTTTTTTGTTGTTGTTTGGGTGGAAGGATGTAAACTGCTTACTTCAACCCAATTGCTGGCATTTATTCTATTATTATTTTGAATTTCCACAACTGTTTGCCAAGAAAACAGTCATTAACGTCCCAGGTTTTTATACAAACATTTTTGTTTGTGTGCATATTATAAGCTTTCTAATCATTCATGATAGCAGTATCTTTGCACTGGGACTGATGAAATATATTGAGTGATTATCCATTCACTTCAAAAGAATTTTGTTTCATAATGCCACCATTAAATAACATATAAGGGAGATATAATATTATTATTTCATTTCAGGCATTATTTGTTCTTGGAATACTTGTGTATATTCACGCTGTGTTTGCCAAAGCTCCCATGAACTGCCTAGAACATGTCCAGGATATTTGGCCAAGGGATGGAATCCTACGTGTAGAAATAGTCCGCAATGCACCTGAAAACTATTCCATTATTCATTCATATAGAAAAGAATATTCTGACATTCAGTTATTCTTACAGTCATCCTTGGCTGATGAATTTGGGCTTGAAGATTCAAACTTTGATCATGAATATGAAGATGATAGTGAAATGAACACAACTGATTCAAGCAATTCAGAGAGCAATATGGCTTCGAACAACTCAGAAGCTGACAACTCATCCAATGTTAATAGCAATACAAGCGAAGAATTAAACTTGGCAGGAAATCTAGATGTGAATAGCAGTGAAGCTGTCGATGCAGTAGATGGATCTGAAGAGAGTCCCAGAATTAAGGCATCAGATATTCAGGTAGTTCCAGAACAAGAAAAAGAGGAGGAGCAACCCCATTCTGACATGACAAATTTAGAAAAAGGCGTTGATGCAGCAGATGATAGCCCCAATGAAGAAGTGATAGTGGAGGAAATTAAAACCAGTATTTGGAGCACTTTATTCAGGTATTGGAAGTTGTTGATTTTTTCATGAATTATAGTTATAGCTGTAATTAGAGCAATTATTAAAAAAATAAATAAATTCAGCTTTGGTATTTGTTCCTGCTATTTCCAGGCTGTATTTGGTGTTCCATCTTAGGATTTCTTCATTATTTTGTATTGACATGATCTCATAAGTTGATCCCCCAAAGATAACTCTGATTGAATGTTTGTCCTCTTTATCATCTTCCATATTTTTCAACATGGATGTAAAATATGGTATTTTTGTTCACTATGGAGTTTGAAGGATAGCTCATCCATGGCCAAGGCTCAAATGTTTTAGAAGCAATGGTTTATAACCATTGTTGCTTCCTTGGCCATAACAGAACTTACTTACTGAAACTCCAATAACACCCAAAATAGTAGCTCTATAATATTGAATTAATATGCAACATTAAACTAAATAACCTATGATTCATTACAGTACTGATATCAAGGGACTGTACTTATTTACATAATAAATGATTAGTAAGCAGCCCATTTGCTCATTCTGTCAACACTAATTTAAAGGATAAAATTCTTGCAAAATATCAGAACCAACCATAATAATTCTCATTGGCATAACCTGGTGGCCTGAAGCATTTTTTCAAGAACCATTGCTCTTAATGTCAGCAGTGCAGTTTGAGACATGATAGTCAAGGTTTCTTGCCACTTTCAATGACAGTCTCTTCAAATAATGAAAAAACAATAAGTGCCTATTTTTTAATTGTGTGGCCAAGTTTTTGTTTATCAGGTTTTGATTTACTGCCGATCTTATGACTGGTGGGTACTGTCACTGCAGGCTGTCATGTTGGCTTTGGTGCTATAATAATCTATTTTATGTATTTTATAAATATCTAAAAAATCTATTTGATTTATTTTATAAATATCTAAAAGTTTAAAATTCTGGGGTATCGACGATGATGATGTCCCTGACGAAGTAAACTTGGAAGATGAAGATATTCCAAGTAATTTTGGCATTCCATTCATTCGGAACAAAACTCGAAGCAACATCTCTAAACCTGGTGTTATATACTTGGACACACCATTGGCAGAAGGCTTGACTGAGTTTGAAATGCTAGCAAGAGCCGGTAAGCAGCATTTATTCTAGGGATGTGGGCTCAGGAATAAAATGCTGACATCAGACATTCAGCAGATACAAATAAATCTAAAAACGTCATCGCTAAATCTTAAATTTAATGTAAAATCAAGAATAGGGGAAGTCGGCAGACTTATTATATAGGAGAGGGAGGGGGGTTATCTAATAATTTACCCCTTAAAAATTAAGTTTCTCAGAAATTATGTCTTGAACTATTTGTTATAGTTAAGTAGTATTTCTGTTATGATTTCTGTTCTGATGTCATAATTAACTTTTTTGACAGTTTGGCCTGAGGAAAAGTATATTGTAGAGTACTCCTTAGAATACGGCTTACTGAGGCTTTTACCCAAGACACGTAAAAAACTTAACATCACTGTTATGTTGGTCACGTTGGGTATGTATATAGTATATGTTACTATATTTGATATTTATCTTGTGCTTAGTATTGAGCCTTAAATCACTAAATATAGCACTTTTTTCCTGTGGACACAGAGAGCCTTTTTGTCATGATATTTTCTTTTAGATCAACATTCTTTTATTTTTAATTAACTTGCTTAAAACGAAAATTTTCTACAATGTGACATTCGTGACCATTGTGCAATATTTTATCTATCTCTCACTGCAATGAGAAATGATTTCTTTTGATATTGCAGACCCTGAAAAAGAAACCTGTTTCGGAGATAGTTTCAGTCGGTTTTTGCTAGATGAATTTCTCGGCTACGATGATATCTTGATGTCCAGCATAAAAAAACTGGCAGAAAAGGAAAATAATAAAGGTATGGCACCACTTTTAACAATGATTGTCTTGAGAAAGTTTGTACCCTTATATCTAATAGTTAACTGATGATCCACCTACAGTACCACTAATGAGCACACTATTCAACGTAAGCTACAGTACCACTAATGAGCACACTATTCAACGTAAGCTACACTACCACTAATGAGCACACTATTCAATGTAAGCTACAGTACCACTTAACCTGGATTTGAGGCAGCTCATATCATGGGCCCACTTGAGATGCATATTCAATCAACAATTTGCTCACAATAGGTCAATAACTGTAGGTTTTATCTAGTCTCCTTACATTGGTCATTGTTAATCATGTTTGAAAATATTTGTTTAATCAGGTTACCTGCGCAATGTGGTGACAGGAGAACATTTTCGTTTCATCAGCATGTGGATGGCTCGAACCTCCTACCTTGCTGCTGCTTTCATCATGCTGATTTTTGTAAGTTTTTTCTCAAGTAGTTACTGTCTGCGGGATTAAAAGTTCTTAAGTTACATGTTGCATTGATTATTTATGATGAGGTTAAAGTATGTCCTGCTGTACATATGACTATGAACTGTCATTGCCACATAGCTTCACACATTTTCTTAAGTTGATTGAAGAAAGAGGTGTATGTTTGTCATTTTTTGTCTTTTGGAAACACAGTCTAATGTTTATATCCATTTATCTCATCAGACAGTATCAGTTTCAACTCTGCTTCGATATTCCCACCACCAGATTTTCATGTTCATCAGTAAGTATATCATGATGAGTTCATGGCATGGAGTAAGAAACCATTGGCACTTGTTCCAGACATCAGACAAATGACTTTAACACTCAACCACTTGGCTGACTTGTGGGGTAGCTTTAAACAAAATTCTTATTTTAAACATAGAAAACCGGTTGTGATGCACTGGTTGTGATGCACTGGTTGTGATGCACTGGTTGTGATGCACTGGTTGTGATGCACTGGTTGTGATGCACTGGTTGTGATGCACTGGTTGTGATGCACTGGTTGTGATGCACTGGTTGTGATGCACTGGTTGTGATGCACTGGTTGTGATGCACTGGTTGTGATGCACTGGTTGTGATGCACTGGTTGTGATGCACTGGTTGTGATGCACTGGTTGTGATGCACTGGTTGTGATGCACTGGTTGTGATGCACTGGTTGTGATGCACTGGTTGATGCTGGAGGTCTGATTGAGAAGAACAATTAGTTCATAATTGTTTCGTGATGTGGGTGTAAATGATTGTTTTGTGATGTGTGTGTAAATGATTTTTTTGTGATGTGGGTGTAAATGATTGTTATGTGATGTGGGTGTAAATGATTGTTTTGTGATGTGGGTGTAAATGATTTTTTGTGATGTGGGTGTAAATAATTTTTTGTGTGATGTGGATGTAAATAATTGTTTTGTGATGTGGGTGTAAATGAAAGCTAGATTTTAAAAAGAAATATCCAGCCTATCAAGTTCAAAGTTCAATCTTAAAAGACTTCTCATACTCACTTCTAATTTAGCTACTATGATATTATTTCTTGCTCTTTGAACATTGTTCCAAATACTTGAAGTTTGAAGACCCAGGACATTTTGGACATGGCTACTTTGTCATACACATTTGAAAATGTTGCCAACCCTTATTATATGGTATAAAATATTTCAGGCATCCCAATATAAATATATCTATTTTCCATCTGGCATGCAACTTAATGCACGAGTTTGAGTTGCTACTCAAACGTCAGTGTCGGTAAAATGTTGAATTTGTAGTGTGCAGTTGTAGTTGTTGAATGGTAAATAGATGAAAAATCAATTCAAAGTAACTAAAAATATGTGGGTAAACTCAGCCAAACAAGATCATATATGTCTGGCAGGAAAGGCCTTGGAAGAAGTGGAGTCCTTCAACTACTTAGGCAGCACCATAGACACAAATGGCAGATCTGACGCAGACGTAAGGGCTAGAATTGGAAAAGCTAGATCAGCATTTGTGCTTTTAAAGAAAATATGGGAGTCAAAGCAGCTGAAACTGCAAACCAAAGTCAGAATCTTTAACACAAATGTCAAAACAGTCCTACTTTATGGAGCAGAAACGTGGAAAACATCAGCGAGCATTACGTAGAAAGTGCAGACATTCATAAACACATGCCTTAGAAAGATCCTGAACATCAAATGGCCAAATACCATCACCAACAAAGATCTACTAGAAAGGATATACCAGGTGCCCATTTATGAAGACATCATAAAGAACAGATGGAGGTGGATCGGGCATACTCTCAGAAAACCCTTAGATAGCACCACCAGACAATGCCTAACATGGAATCCACAGAGAAAAAGGAAGCGAGGAAGACTTAAGAATACACGGAGACGCGAGCTAGAGGCAGACACCCAAAATATGGGATACACCTGGAAGCAATTAAAAAGAAAAGCACAGGACCGGGATGAGTGGACAGTTCTTGTAGACGGCCTATGCCCCAGACGGGTAAAAAGGCATAAGAAGAAGAAGGAGAAGAAAAATATGTGTGATTCTTTGATTTATTGAAACTGTTTAAAAATGTTAAAATTATCACTGTTGCAACCACTCCTCTTACTCACAGCAAGCATTTAGCTGAGACTCAGAGTTCAGTACTGTGTGACAAATGCATGTTAAATAAATATCATTGGCATCTGGCTGCTTTATTATCATGAGATGTCTTTTTTTTTCATTTAACTTTAATTTTCCATTCGAGTGTCATGACCCTTTAAAAACAAACAAAACAGATATGTCAAAGCTGCTAACAGTGTTCATCAAAGGAAAGCTATTGTCATTTTGTGTTGAGGCTTTCAGTTCCCGTTATTCTCCTTTGGCATTTATGTTCCTCTCCTCAGTGGACTTGCTGCAGATGTTTGATATGAATATTGCCATAGCCTTCCCAGCAGCTCCACTCCTCACTGTCATCTTAGCTCTTGTTGGTGAGTAGAAAATTCACACTCACCCAGCACATGCTTCTAGTTTTAATAAGAAAAAGCCTTGTCCAATATTCATGTAGATTTGTAGCCTATATTTAATGTTATGATCTTTTAAACTAAAATTAATTACTTGGAGCATATAGTTATTTAGACATTGCCGTACTTCTTGTACATTTTTAATTGTTTATTATTTTTCTCTTGTATTTAAAAAAAAAATGAAATGCAGAAACAATGTTTGATACAGGTGCAATTTTTTATGACCTTAAATTAGACGTTAGTTGAAAAATCTGTTTATAAATGCATTCACCTTAATTGGAGCTTCCTCACAATAGAACTGCTTTCCTTAAATCCTAGCTATTATCTTTTTTTATTCTTAATAGTTAATCATTGTTATGGAGTTGCTGTAGCTGAAAGATGTTGCTCACAATTAACACAAAGGCACATTTGATACCTTATGTTAATTGTGGTTTTATTTTCCATCAGGTATGGAAGCCATCATGTCCGAGTTTTTTAATGACACCACTACAGCCTTTTATATCATCCTGATAGTCTGGATAGCCGACCAGTACGATGCCATTTGCTGTCACACCAATATCAGCAAGAGAATTTGGTTGAGGTCGGTTGGTTTTAGATTCTAATTTTGACCTTTGAAAGTCGGTGTAAAACCTTTAAGCAAAACCAGCAGATCATTTTCTGTTACAAATGCTATTTGACAATTCCAATTTTTATCCTTTAGGTTTTTCTACTTGTACCACTTTGCTTTCTATGCCTACCATTATCGGTTTAACGGACAGTACAGCTCATTGGCTCTGTTTACATCTTGGCTGTTTATACAGGTTGGTCAATTTCTAAATAGTCAAGTGCTCAACAATAATATTCAACACTTAAGCATGTTTCGTTTATTTTGGTTTGCCTAAAATCTGAGATGCAACAATATTTGACTGTTCAACAATTTTTCCTTTTATTATGATTATCCTAAAATCTGAGATGCAACAATATTTGTCTGTTCAACAATTTTTCCTTTTATTATGATTATCCTAAAATCTGTTTTAACTTTTTTTTTCCAGCACTCCATGATCTATTTCTTCCACCATTATGAGCTTCCAGCCATCCTGCAACAGGTTCGTATTCAAGAGCTGTTGACTGCTCCGGTACAACCCGAGCCTGAGGGGGAGGATAGCCCACAGCCAGCCAACAGTCAGGACGATGAAGGCACACCTGTTGATCCCAGAGATGATTCTCAAGCTGGAGCACATTCGGGCAATGGTCCCAGTACAGCACCCATCAATACAAATCAGGCTGAATCTGCCTCTGGTGGAAGTGAAAGACCCAGTGATCAAAGTAACAACAGAGGAAGTCCTCCGGAAGGAACCGCTAATGCTGCCAATTTGAGATCAGATAATTCTCAGTTGAACCAAAGGGAGGGCCAATCTGGCCTGACGGATCTTTTTAATACTCTCATTCGGTCTTCGTTTGGGCCAATGCAATCTCAATTGGATCCTCATCCAACAACATCCACCACTACAAATGAGTCTGAATCTGACTCTGTTGAAAATGAAAGTACCTCAGAACATATCCCTAGGGAAGCACTTTTGCGATTAGAGAATTTCCAGTTGAACCCAAGGGAGGGCCAGGCTGGCCTTTCAGATCTTTTTAATAGTCTGATAAGGTCTCGCTTTGTGCAGGCTTATTATGAACCTTGGGAAACACCAAACCCTGGCGGTGTACAAGTAGGTCATTCAGCCCCTGGTCAACCCATAGAGGCCACCAACTATGAAATTGATAGTGTGACCGTTTACACACACAGAAACATATTCAGGCTTTTTCGTCGCCTCAGGAACAACCACAGGAGATCATCAAATGAGGAGACTATCAACAACCATCCCACACCAAATGTTAGTGTGTCTAATATTAATTTAAATAATATTTCCACCGGTACATCAGAATCTGCCAGGGCGGAACCATTCACAAACAGTTCAGAAAGTCCTTGTGAAAATGAGTTACACCATAATTTATCTAGTGGTAGTCTCCCCAACCAAAGCTGTCTGGATGCAGTGGTATCGAAATCTGACCAGGAATTAGAGTCCAGTCAACACTTACATTTAAAATGTGCAGCATCTGCAGAAACATTTACAACGGCATCACATTCTGAAAATATTGATGGCTCCAATGAATGTGAAGTCTTTCAATTGGCTGATTCCTCCAAAATATTACCAGACCATATTCCTGCACAACACCCTGATGGCGCAGACAAGTATTCTGCTGGCTTGTCACCCTCTACAAGCAGCGATGATTTCAGTGAAAAAGTTGAGGCAAGAGGATGTAAAGCTTTTCAAGAAAATATCGGGCTTTTAGCGACACAAGGCATGTACGGTCATTCCTCGGATCACTTTCCATTAAATTCAGTTGACACTGCGAACTTGTACAATACCACACTAACTTCAGCAAAGGACCCCACGCAAGTGCCTTTTTTCACATCAAGTTTAAGCGGCCCGTCACTGATTGACAAAGCCAGAAGGCTGGATTCAGAACAGAGGTCACTGACTCAAAACTGTGATTTGTCTCTGGCAAGTGATGTAAACAATTCTTTGGAAGATGGCAGTGAGGGCACCGCTGTGTAGTGCTTTCGGTTGTTGGCCCTGGTTCTTTGATAACTCTTTTTGGAGTAATTCATTTATACACCAAATCTTCAGAAAAGTTCAGTTTTGGTTCTCTTTTTAAAAAAAAAAAAATCCATATTGGATTGCAGTTTGTTTCTGATGTGATGTCATAACTCTAATATGGCAAGTAAAAATAGAGCAGTTGATATCTTCTACCAACAGAACAACTGAAGGAACGTTATTAACAAAATATTACATTAAAATAAAGCAGTCTGACGTCAGGAAAGTAAGTGTCTTGTAATTATTTTATTGTGGGTATATTTCTTCCACGAAGGTAGCTGGCACTGTGATTCCCAGTGCATGAGCTTCTCAGCGGCTCCGCTGCCGCTATCAGGATCTCCTAAACACAATTAACTTGTAAGAAATGGGGTAGGTCTGAGGGGCCTTAGAAATTTATTCTAAAAAGGGCTCGGTGAGTCATAGCGGTTGGGAAACACACGCTGCGGTATGTTTCACTTTAAAACCATGCGATACTAAACTTCATGCGTCAATATTTTAAAGCTTGACATTTTAATTAGATCTTTACAAAAAGCATATTAAATTTTTTATTGAACTAAACAGTCAGTTATAATGGACTAAACCAGGGGTTCTCAACCTGTGGGTCGCGACCCCTTTGGGAGTCGAACGACCCTTTAACAGGGGTCGCCTAAGACCATCGGAACTGTATTATAGGGGTCGCGGCATTAGAAAGGTTGAGAACCAGTGAACTAAACAGTCAGTTATAATGAACTAATCGGTCATAATTTTAAAAAAAATTTACTTGGCAAAGAAGAGACTCATGAAATCAAGAATAAATAGAAAATCACACAAATTTTCCCTAAAAAAGCCGCGCTGAACTAGACAGAACATAAAACAAGCACTAATGTATTTAACCTAGTAAAAAAACAAAACTATAAACTATAAATGATTATCTTAAAATTCAATCAACTTTATGCAGCTGTCTTTTTCTTGTTGATTTATCAAACATTGTGGAAACAAACAAAGCTTCCAAGTATGCTTCTGTTTTTTTTTATTTTTACAATTTTTTATTGTATATGCCATGAAGATTCAGTTTAATAAATTTAAGAGAACTTAGGTATTGGTTAGTGCCTATTTAATTTGTAAGTTTAATTGAAAGAAATTTGAATCATTTGATAAGACAAAGAGGCAATCAATCATTTTGTGCTACCGGTACTTTGATAATGATATGACATATGTAGCAGTCACTAGCTAGCCAGGTCAAATCATCAGTCTACTTTGGTAATCATGTGGCAAATGTAGCTGTCACTAGCTAACCAGGTGAAATTTAATTAAGTTTAGGTATGAATAGCAAGTGTCCCTAACATCCACAGAATAGTGTGGTTAGAGTTCAGGCATTGATCAGTTACAGCCGTGAACCCTTGGTGAGGGAAAGTACAGTGAATATTGCCATTACACCTTATATGAAAATATTAAAAGAAACACTAACTAAATGGTGTATTGAAATGTTGACTTATTCTCAATGCACATAATGAAATGCCAAATAACTAAACAGAATAAACTTATGGGATGTCATGGCATCTTTTCTCTCTCTTATCTTTTTAAAATCTTCGCCCCTTGAATGAAGAAAACATAAGATCATTTGGGTCAATGCAGCCATCCGTGAGCCGCAATATTTGAAATGGCAGGCCGCATCGTCCGCAGTACCCTCGGTGATGGCACACATTTTAATTATCAATAAAAAGTTGATTTCTCAGGTTTATATGTCGATGATTATTTTAAGAATTAAAATTAAAACCGAGTCTAATCCTTTGAGATGATTGATCAGCTGCCTGTGACATACTTTTGGCCGGTGTCAGTGTCTGCAGGGTTAACTCATTTGTTAAAATTTCTAAGTTTTATATGCTTGCCATGCAAACAAACAAAAAATTAAAAAAATAATAAAATGAAATAAAACTTGTGTATTGATATTGGTTTGATAATCTCGTGTTAGCATTAAATCTGCTCCAGGCTTATGGTTCGTTTAAATACTGTCAAGGGTACTTTATGGACTACTGAAAAGAATATGAGCTCACTAATGCTGATTTTTTGTGTCATTTCATTAATGGCCAGTCTGCTTTTACAGCTGATTTTGAGGTCTCAAAATTTTTTTTTATTTGATAGTATTTAATTTTGTTAAGACCAATATTTATCCAAAATTGAAATAAGATTAAGGACATTAATAAAATTTTAAATTAAAAAAAAATCGTTGAATATTATTTTTATTGGAGATCTTTTTCTTCTTTTAAGAACGTTTTAATATTGATATATTTAATTTTAACTGATATTTTTTTAAAAGGCCAAAAATTGGGTTGTGTGTTTCATTAGGGACTTTGTTCTACATTGTTATTAACTGCACATCTTTCTTTGTTCTCATGGTTAGATGGTTTTCATTTCATGCTAGAAACTACATCTTGTACTTTTGGTCTCTATCATCTACCATATTTTCAAATTTTAGAACTAGTTTTTGACTGTTCATAACTGTACTTGCATTTAAGTTTAAAACTAAAGCTGGGCCATATTTCAAACAAAACTCTTAACAATATAAGGATTTCTAAATTTCTGTGTTCAAATCTTTTCTGTCATCATCAATAGCTGGGGTTGACAGGACATGTTGCACCCTGAATGGTTGGTTTAGAGGTTAAGCTCATTGTGTACCAACCTAACAGTTGCAGCTGGTCGGCTGTGAGGTACTAAAACTATAGTTAGTTGTTGATTGGCTGTAAAGTACTAAAACTATACCGGCTGTGAGCTACTGTATGAGAATGCTAGAATTATTGTTTCAGTTATTTGGTAATTAATGATAATAATTAGAATATAGTTATAAGTTATAGCAATAGTTGGGTTGAGGTGGCCAGATTTTTTCAACAAATTTTTTAAAGTGAATAAAAGTGTTGCATCAAAATTGTCTTTTTCAAAATGGTTTATTTTTTTTATTGTTTTAAGCCCTTGGTGATGAATTTGGTGATACTTGTAATTAAAAAACCAACATTAAACATTACTATGTTTTCTGCATTAATTTTCAATTTGTTCATTTTAAATGGCAGACGTGAGTTTGTAAACATTAAGTAGGTGGGCAGACAGCTCCTTTTCGAGTATATAATTTATTATAATAATAATAAAGTTATCTGTTTTTAAATCTAATGTTAAATATAGTTGCATTATTTTATATCTGTTTTTAAATCTAATGTTAAATATAGTTGCATTATTTTATATCTGTTTTAAAATGATTTGCTATCACTATCACTCCAAGAAGATATTTTCTATCTGGTTAAAAAATGCATTTAAAGATATGAACCTATTTTGGGATAAAGGCCATCAAGTACATAAGACTTTTAGGGTAGGCTACATTAGGGTTTAGTTGACTTCTCTAAACTCATTAAGAGATGGATGAAAGAAGGTGGTCATCTGGTTCAAGGAATTCTGCTTGTCTGTGCGGCTGGTCTTCTGGTTCAAATGAATTCTGCTTGTCTGTACGGTTCGCCTTCTGGTTAAATGAATTCTCCTTGTGTGTATGCCTGGTCTTCTGGTTCAATGAACTCTGCTTGTCTGTACAGTTCGCCTTCTGGTTAAATGAATTCTCCTTGTATGTATGCCTGGTCTTCTGGTTCAATGAATTCTGCTTGTCTGAATGGTTGGTCTTCTGGTTCAATGAATTCTGCTTGTCTGTACGGTTGGTCTTCTGGTTCAATGAATCCTGCTTGCATGTACGGTTGGTCTTCTGGTTCAATGAATCCTGCTTGCATGTACGGTTGGTCTTCTGGTTCAATGAATCCTGCTTGCATGTACGGTTGGTCTTCTGGTTCAATGAATCCTGCTTGCATGTACGGTTGGTCTTCTGGTTCAATGAATCCTGCTTGCATGTACAGTTATCCCAAAGCAAACAAGAGAATCTAGACAGTTGTGTATTGTTTTTAAGTTTAAGGTGTATTATTATGTGTACAAAGATCAACTGTGATTATATTTTTTCTTCTGTTACTGTTATGTGTACAGTACTCAAGGTGTACTATGTCATTTATTATTTGTCAACTATGTTGAAGATTTATGAGTTCTGGAAGAGGTGTTCTAGGAACAACTTTAGCATTAATAAACCAGAGCAGTTTACAATTGAGGCAGTTCAGTGAAGCAAATATGAGTATCTGGTAATCAGTATTTTTGTTTACCATCTCAAATTTGTGACATAACCAATGGGTAGGGTAAAATAAATAACCAGTGTTTTACCATTTCAAACAGTATTAACATTAGTAGAGTTATAATAAGTATTAGTCAAGTAGTTGTAATTTTAAAATTTTAATATAAATGTATGAAGGTTTGAGGGGTAGGCAATACAATAGTAAAACGGGATTCTGTTGTCATAAAGTGTGGAATTTGTATGAGATGTTAATTTTATCTATGGTGTCCTGTTCCAGGCTAAATGACAATAATGAAACATGGCCTCTGCTCTGTTACTACATACTTTAGTCTATATCAAATAGTTCATAACTTGCTCAATCAGTTAACCAGATTACATTTGTTCCTGAAAAAAAAAAACATCCTTACTATACTATAAAATATTTGCTGATTGGAATCAGATTAAAACCATACCATAAACTTATCAAATGTGTTGTACTTTGTTTCTATGCCAGGTGTTGTTTCATTTGGATTGAAAAGTGTTACTGTGACAGACACCCTTATACCTGGTGTCTCACCTGTGATTGACACCCTTATATCTGGTGTCTTATTAGTATTAGTGATGACACCCTTATATCTGATGTCTTATTAGTATTAGTGATGACACCCTTCTATCTGGTGTCTTATTAGTATTAGTGATGACAACCTTATATCTGGTGTCTTATTTGTATTACTGATGACACCCTTATATCTGGTGTCCTCCGTGTGAATGAAATTAAACCATAAGGTGTCCTATCTGTGAATGACACCCTTATCTCCCGGTGTCTAACCCGTGAATGGCATTAAACCTTGTATCTGGTGTCTTATTAGTATTACTGATGACACCCTTATATCTGGTGTCCTCCGTGTGAATGAAATTAAACCATAAGGTGTCCTATCTGTGAATGACACCCTTATCTCCTGGTGTCTAACCCGTGAATGGCATTAAACCTTATATCTGGTGTCTTATTAGTATTACTGATGACACCCTTATATCTGGTGTCCTCCGTGTGAATGAAATTAAACCATAAGGTGTCCTATCTGTGAATGACACCCTTATCTCCAGGTGTCTAACCCGTGAATGGCATTAAACCTTATACCTGGTGGATTCTGGTGTCTTGGTTCAATAATAAAGCGTAGCAGGACATTGTGTTTAAAAACTCAAAGTGAAGAAACTAATGGAACATTGCTCTAGAAAACCCTCGCTCTTTATTTCAGATGATGATATATGAGAATAAGAAGAAGTAACACATTATATGATCAAATATTCATTCTCAATAGCAGACCCGTTTACCCTCAGACTCTTAAAATCGTACAATATCATCTCAAAATCATTCAATACATTATGTTAATAGTAATAAATAAACGTACAGTATATATAATGTATACACCTCAAAATCGTATGTTGTATGCCAAAATTGTAAGAGTAAACAGGTCTGCTATAGTGTCCCTACGATGAGTCGATTGTTTTGTCAAGTGATAAGAGTAAGTTCGAGTAAGACTTCCGGGAGGCTGTCTGCAACACACTAGTCGCTCACAAATTTTTCTTCAACTTTCTTCCTTTAATCATAACTGAATTATAATTATTGTCACATTTATTAATGTCATTTAAAAAACACGTGTATTCAAGAATATTTTGAAAAGTAAAATTTTTAATTAACATTGGGGAAGCGCTGATGGAGACAAACATTTTGCTTAAAAATTAATGATAATGGCTGATCAGTCTGATCGTAGTCCATTGGCTTGCAACACACAAATTAATGTCCTAAAAAGTATAACAGAAAACAAAACAAAATAATTTTCAAAAAAAAATTAAATAAAAAAAAATAAGAATCCCAGAACATTTTGATCTCCTTTTAAAAACTGTTATATACCCATTAGGAAAAACTACCCCAATACCTTTCAAAGTTATTCAAAATAAATAGAAGGAAAGAACTTGGCAAAGGCAAAGGAATTAAATTGTAGCTGTTTTGTTCTCATGGTTTCATTTCATGGTACATGAGTATATTAAGAGTGAGAGGGTGTTTGTTTTTAAATAGCAAAATCAGCAAATAATCTTTTTAAAAAAATAGAGGATTATTGAAGTTAAAGTGTGATAAAATAAAAAGAGAACATAAAAAATAATAAATTATAAAATATATATTCACTACAATTCTTTCTTACAGAGAGAATTTTTTTTTCTCCACACTTGGTCAAAACATTTGTTCAATTAGCTTTTGAGATTTTGTAAAGACTTTCGTTACAACAATTTACATTCAAATTCAATATACAGGTGACTAATATTATTTATTGCTTCTTGCATACTTAAGAGGAGATTCTAAACTATTTTGTGTCTACATGGGAGAACACAACAGTTAAATACTCAGTATAAACCTGGTCTAGAACTTATCTTATTAGCAAAAATTGACTTTCTTCAACATCTTTGCAATGGTCAGTAAAACTTTTTATCTAGAGCAGCGTTTCTCAACCAGTTGCAAACGTCTACCATGCCGTGGAAGCAAAAATACATGGTCATGAAAAGATCTCAAAGACCAACTAGATATTTTGTGATTATTTTGTTTTGTTTCACTACAAAACCTGAACAAAAATTAACTTTGTTGAAAAGGAACAAGTGAGGCAAATTTTACAGTATGGTGGTAAGAAGAGATTGCATATTTTATCATTAGAATGTGTTCATCCAATCATAACACAGGAAGACTGTGACTATTGAGCAAGATGGTTGAAGGTCGTTTGTTCGATTTCTGTTTAATGAATGTCCAGGCATCCATGGGAGGAGAGTTAGATTCATCAGAGGTTGAGTTGTTTTTATTGTTGTCAAATGCTTATGTGAAAGCATGAGGCCCCACAAATTAGGCAAAAGGGTCAGGCCATAAGGTAGAAATTGGGGGCAAATATTAACTGAGATCAGAGAAAATTTTTATTATCTCTGTTACAAGAAAGAAGTTTCTAGTTAATAAAATAACAGCATCACACTTCTCATTAATACATTATTTACAAGGTTTCTGTTTGATTTCTTGAACTTTTATTTAAAGTATAGTAGGTGCTTTATTAATTGAACTTGCTAAAACTCTATGGACATTCAAATCTGTTGTGCGTTACCAATAGGCCAGAATAAGAATACAGTTTTTAGTGGTTTTCAAGGAAGAAGTATTAAAATAACCAGGCCACAAAAAAACATTTGGGGAACGCTGATCAAGAGCACTGTATGATAAGTCCTAGAACTAAAAATAACAAAAATCATCATATTTGTTTAATGTTTATTAAGTATATAATGCTACAAAACAATTGTTGAAAATTTCATGTTCAATTTGGATGACGAGTAAAGTTATAAATGGTATTTAATCATCGTCAATAGCTATGCTACAAACTCATGTCATGTGTTGAACGGTTTTCCTAACTACAAACATATCAATATCAGTAATTGAATTTCAGTAGTATAAGACAGAACAATCGACTTTGAATCAGAAACAAAAGGCAATAATTTACTACTCCATAACTCTGTTTTTCACCTATCTATTTTTAGAACATGCTGGTAAGTAAAAACCATTGTTGTTCTATAACATCTAGCTGTCATATATTTAGGAACAATATCTTACTGCAACCAGCCACATCCATCTGAATAATGAGCAAAGCTACAGTTTTATTTGATTACGAAACTCTGCCAATATAAAAAAAAATGAAGAAAGTTGAAAATTAATATTTGGGTTAATTAATAAATGCAATTTTTTAAAGATGTATCAGTGTATCAATATTCTTCCTATTACTATTACCCTCTTGAAATTTCATAGTTTGGCTTATTTTACTTATGAAACCCACTATTTCATACAACATTTACCCTTTCTAACTTAGAATCTAAGGGTACTTTTAAATGTATTATTTAAAATGTAGAGGAATGTTCAGTGATAGAAAACCTATTGACATTACTTTCAATGAACCTAATAATAATATTCTTGTTATTAAGGCTAACTATAGCCTTAAATGTCATTGGTAAGTACAAAACAATGCATCTTTTAAAGACTTAAGTATGTCAACTCTCTACATTTACATATACATACTAAAAACTTTATATTTTGTCTCATTAATGATGAATTGTTATAAATTAATATTAAAATGGTGTACAATCATATTCAATGAAGTCATTTTTACAGATGAGAAAAATAGTCTTAATTTAAGTTTTCGTATGTGGGTAGGCAAGTTAATTTTCTGATGATACCCAGGTAACGATAAATATCAAGGAAGAAAACATTGTCAAGAGGTTTAAAACATCAGGTTATTGATGCATTATTTATTCACCTCATCATCGTTATCTACCGAAGTTGAAATTACATTTTGAAAACAATTAAACATTAAAATAAAAATAAGGACTTTTTTTTTTAGCTATGAGTTACTTGCTCTTCCTACATCAATAAACAATATGTAACTATATAAATATTACTGCATGACACAAAAAAAAACCCCCAATAAAACATGTAATAATAAGAAAGCTTATCTTAAATGCCAGAAATATATGTACAAATCATAATGTCTTTGTCTCCATATTTGGAGAGCTGTGCTAAACAAGATACAATCTTAATTTTTTTTTTTACATCAGTAGATGTAATATTTGATTCAGCACCAAAAGGGAGCCATATAAGAAAAATTAGGATGACAGCTATTAACAACAGGCATACAAATTATGTTTGGCTTGTCCACAGATCAACTCTTAGGCTAATAGTAGTTTTAAAAATCTTACACCATACATCAGAGCCAATGAGGTAGTGTCCAGCTGTGCAACATTTTGTGAAATAAAACAGGCACCCAACGTGGGAAAAGTAATTACAGAAAGTTTCATCCATTCCTTATCATTCACTGGTCCAATAATTAAAAATGTCTTTGTCTCCATATTTGGAGAGCTGTGCTAAACATAAAGTTTAAGGTTCTAAATAGAAAGCAATCTCAAAACAAGTGAAAATATGCAGTACAATGAAAACCTAAGACAACTATAGTAAATATGAAAGGAAGATAGGTTTAAGCTAGCAATGCCCATGAAAATCGACTGCTTCCAAAAGATGAAATGCTCCAAGAGGATATTTTAAATGAATTCTCAGAAGTAAAGTTTGGAAAATTAAAGACCCTCTTCCTTATATGTGTGACTAATCAAATTTGGATGTTTTCATCCATTGCACTTCATCACTGGCATTTCCAACATAATGAGAATTGTCCCCAATAAATCAGTAGAGTTAAATACAACTAAGATGATTTGTCTGAAGACTTATCAGAAGATTTATCTGAAAACTTGTCCACAGGAATTTTTTCTTTGCTATCTGTTTTTTTAAAGATAGACTTTTTGAAGAAAGACTTTTTCTCATTACCTTTCCCTATGCCAGTTGCTTCCCCTGATTCAGGCAGGTACTGAAACAAAAAATTGCAAACGTTCGGTGCAGATTTGTCTTCACTGTTTTCCTTGCGAGCATACAATGACAACATGTAGTTGCCCCTCTTGGGTAGAGTAGTGGTAAACTTTGAAATACCATTAGACTCTTGAGTCTGTTTGATATTATCTCGATTATCCTCATCAGGCTCACGGAGAAATTGATAAGACAGCACAATTCTCGGAGGGACTTTAACTTCCACAGTGATTGGCGTAGCTTTTAAGAGCCGAATTTTGGGCTCTCTAGGGGCAATTAATTTCAGGCCCAGTTCATCGAAAGAAGGGGTTGTCCCAAATTTTGACCGTTTTGTTTCATTTGGTGGGATTACTTTTGGAAGTGAGACCATGGATTCAACTTTGGTGCAGTTGATTAAATATTTACAAGCATGTGAAAGTGTATGGGTGTCAGTGGCACCTTTGGGGCGAGCAAATATGTCCAAACCATACTGGCCTGGTTGGGGCAATGACACATACACAGATAAAACAGATCCTTCGTTGGTGAGATTCACGAAAGGGTCAAGGACTTTACTTTCCACATGGTTCATCCTCAATTTGGCAACAAACTGGTATGGGTGTGGTATTCTGAACTTGAGCTCAAAATGATCCACCACCGTCAAGATACCAACCTTTTCCATTTCAAATTCTGAAGATGAAGCAATGATGGGAGTGATGCCAAAATGCCTCTGTGCTTTCTTAGGACCCCACTCTCCTGCTGCACAATTCGGTAGCGGGTGCATTTTGCCAGACAGAGTCTCACACACAATTTTGAACTTGCAAGCACATTTCAATTTAAATGGCGCTACATTGGCATTGTTTTCCTCTACACGGCCACTGTCGTCAATTTTGTTAGCAAAAATTTCAATGAAGTACTGCCCTGGTGTTGGAACATGAACGCTGAAAGTGACTGTGTTATCAACCATTGTCTGGAAGACAAAACGCTCTAGTGGTGACCCTCTGTAAGTAGTTTCTTTTGATTTTTCTTTCTCTGCATAACGAAGCTGATAGAAGAAGACCAGGTCATTTTCATGCTCTTCTGGAACTCTGATGGTAATTTTTGCTCCACCCTTATCATCTGTGTGGATAACAGCAAGTTTGTGGCCATCAAAACGCATTTTGTAGTGGAAAAAGATGGATCTGAAAAACACAGTTAAAACAAAAATTAATTCAAACTTGCAAAAATTAAAAAAGAATACAAATTTTTATTGACTAATTTCAACTGGTAGCTGTAGTATTTTTCTGATAAGTAAATAACAGAAAATTTACATTTTCCCACGTTTTAGTTTAACAACTACGATGATCCAGTACATTTGACTTAAGAATATTATTTTTAATTCGGTAGGCAGCCACAGATGAGGTCCAGGGTTTTTCTTTCAGTTTTTTCTTCAGTACACATCAGCTCTTCCAGTGAGCGTTTTAAGCTCAGGGGTGGAGTTATGACAGTTGTATACAATTTGTTTGTCTTCATCTATGGCAACTCTGCTTACTTTGTTATTAAAATTCTAAATGTCGAAAATTGTTGAACCAACTTTCACAAAATTAAAAGGGACTATGTTGCTACATTAAATGTCAGATGGTATAAATTTGGAATGTCATAGTATACTATGATCATATTAACTTTAACTACAATCACTGGCTGAAAAGAACAAACAATTATTATTTCGCAGAACATGATACCAAACAACTTGCTTGTGTGTAAAAAATGACAAAGTAAATTTATTATATTATTCATAAAGAAAAGCATAAATGCCATGACCAATATTTTTTGGAAGTGTCTACACGTCCGGCGCGCCGGACTTTTTATCCCCTGCACTAAACGTCCGGCGCGCCGGACTTTTTATCCCCTGCACTAAACGTCCGGCGCGCCGGACTTTTTAGTGCGGGAGCTATACGTCCGGCGAACAAGTCTCATGACCCCCGTAACAAACCCTATTTCTCAGTATTGACCTAGTTTTAAGATAAGGCTGTTCAATATGAACCAGTGTGGTCTTGTGGTAGAGTAGACGCTTAGCGACCTTACGATATGTGATAGGTTACTGGATCGGGATCGAATTTTACCCTTTTTTTCTTATTATTTTAATTAAAAGTATATTTTATATTTAATTTATTATGTTTCTTTGTAACAGTAGTCAGAGCTTTATGAGATGTTTAACCAATTTAAAGGACTTTTTTTTTTTGTTGAGTCGGAATCAAATAGTAATACTAGTACGTCTACTAATCTACTACTTACTAGTTAGTTAAGTATAGGCCGACTAGTTTAATATTCACAGTCAAATGCTTAGTTTATGTATCTCATAGTCATAGCATATGAATATATTAACATGTTCAGTATTTATTTATTATCTAGGGATCGGCTGACTAATATAATATGTAATTACTGTACACAATATTGGAATATCATATGCAATGCAACTATTTTGCCGGCGACCTCTTGTCACATGACCTGACGGAATAATAACACCTACTAGTCGTCCGGCGGTCACATGACATATCTTCCACTAGCGGTCACTAGCTCGCCGGAAAAATTTCTCCAACTAGGCGTCCGGCGGTCATGTGACTTGGTCGCCGGACTTTTTATCTCCCGCACTAAACGTCCGGCGCGCCGGACGTGTAGACACTGCCTATTTTTTTTACCTGACGAATGGCAAGGCTTCAAACTCCTCCAGTGTAATGGGAGACTCAAGCAGTTGCCACTTTGGATCAAGTGGCCAAAACTCTTGAATAAACTCATCTGGGTTGGTCATAAAGTAGTGCTCATCATACTGATAGCGGATGTGGTCTTTGCCTTTCTTTTTGTCTTCTTTGTCTTTGCTCAGTACAAGATGCCTAGCAAATTATAAGCAACAGGTCAGTTGGCATAATCATAACATTGAGACGGTAACAGAATTCAAATGATATTTTAAAATAATTTTTAAAAAAAAGAGTATAGAATTAAATGCTAGTTGGTTTCAGAGCTTAATTATGGTAATAAGGGGGCGAGACTGCAATTAGGTTAGGTAGAAATAGAAGGAAATAAGTGAAAGAATGTGTGGGAAAACCTGAAAAAAAAAAAAGTATTTACAAGAGGCTTTCTTCAGCAAACAAGCAACAGTAAAAACAATTTAAAATTAAAAATAAACACGTAGCTGCAATGTCGTATCCGAGAGGACAGCAAGACGAATATGACAGAACATAAATAGGTGAGAGAGTTTTAATTTAGGCAAAAGGGGATGGGAGTTATGTACCATTTTGGTTTTGAGGATTTAAAGATTTGGCTAGTTAAAAAAAAAGCAATAAGCAACAAAGGACTGAGAGAAAAAAAGTATGCAAAGATAACAATACAAATACAAAAGCTAGTGATACTGACAATAAGTGATAGTAACAATCAGTGATACCAATACCAACAATCAGGGATACCAACAATTAGGGATACCGACAATTAGGGATACCAACAATTAGGGATACCAACAATTAGGGATACCGACAATTAGGGATACCAACAATTAGGGATACCAACAATTAGGGATACCAACAATTAGGGATACCAACAATTAGGGATACCAACAATTAGGGATACCAACAATTAGGGATACCAACAATTAGGGATACCAACAATTAGGGATACCAACAATTAGGGATACCAACAATTAGGGATACCAACAATTAGGGATACCAACAATTAGGGATACCAACAATTAGGGATACCAACAATTAGGGATACCAACAATTAGGGATACCAACAATTAGGGATACCAACAATTAGGGATACCAACAATTAGGGATACCAACAATTAGGGATACCAACAATTAGGGATACCAACAATTAGGGATACCAACAATTAGGGATACCAACAATTAGGGATACCAACAATTAGGGATACCAACAATTAGGGATACCAACAATTAGGGATACCAACAATTAGGGATACCAACAATTAGGGATACCAACAATTAGGGATACCAACAATTAGGGATACCAACAATTAGGGATACCAACAATTAGGGATACCAACAATTAGGGATACCAACAATTAGGGATACCAACAATTAGTGATACTAACAATATTTAATTTGATTATGCTATTAAATTTCTATACAAATTAAATTGGAATACAAAAATCTCTATCAACTGTGGAAATGGTACACTCCTCAATTTACAAATAATAATGAACACACAAAATTATGTAACGTCTCGTATAACAGATATCTCTTCCTTGCTCTCTCTGCTAAGAAGCCTGACATATATTTGAATTAAATCAGAATGTTCTATTTAAGAAATTCTAGAAATTGTGTCACCAAATGGCATTCTTTAGAACAAATAGAACGCATTTGAACATAAACAACCTTTTTCCCAACCAAGGGAGGGGTGGGAAGAGATGACACAGCACATTTACTCTGTGGCATCAATATCAAGGCCATAATTACTAATGGAGACAAGTGGTGGTGGCTCAAATACCCATATGTTGAAGTAAAAAATAAACAGGCCATGACATATTAATATTATGCTATACTAGGCTATACTGTAACAATGATTTTCATGCCATATGGTGTCAAGGTCCCATAAGTCTGAATCAGTTTGTTCTCCAAGTTCATCCTGGTGGGCCTGTTGGTACAAGGCACAATGGCTGTGATAACAAAACCCCTTGAGTTCTTATGGTTGTTTCTAATGAAGTGTTTTAAGATGGGACACTGCTTATCTTTCAAAATATTTTAAAGGTGTTCAGTACATCTATCCGAGAGGCACCATCCAGTCTCACCTAGGTATGTCATCTGGCAGCGGGTACACGCAGTGGCATAGAAAACACTGTGGCGAGTAAAAAGGTAACTGTCCCTTATTGGAAAACTGCCCTTAGGTGTACCCACTGCCAGATGACAAATCTAATATTGGAAAACTGCCCTTAGGTGTACCCACTGCCAGATGACAAATATAAGTTTCTCTAATTTCCTTCAGAGCTTAATTAATGGTTAACATGCCATATAGATAATATCAGAATTTTTAAAAATAACATTGCAAAAGTAACACACTATTGTGAATTAGGCAATATCTAATAAGAAATTGACCTTTAGTCAGGGCCGGATTAAGCCATTTTAGTGCCCAAGGAACAAACCCACATGGGTGCCCCCTTCTGCCCAGGGCCCCTGATCTTTCACTGACCGTGACCGCTGGTATGTTCAATATTATTCAAAGAAAACAGTTGTTAACAAATATGTTTGTAGTTTGTACTACTATCACTTATATAAAACCTACAATAAAGTATTTCTGTATTAAAATTAATAGTTAATAAATTTTGAAATAATAATAGACAAAAATACTTTATTTTTTATTAGATGAAAAAATCAAAAAGATATTGTCATTTACATTTTAAAGTTTTTTTTCCTAGATTTACATCTAGCGAAGTTTTTGAGTATATCGTCAAAGTTAATTTTGCGCAACACATCTGCCTCGATCATAAGCAGAGATAAGGAATCGAGCCTTTCTTGTTTCATTGTTGATCTATTTGGATTTTTTGTACGTTTCAACTGAGAAAAAGAGCGTTCAGTTGAACAGTTAGTAACCATTAATTTTAAAAATATGCGCAAGGCAATTTCAACATTTGCAAAGGCACACTCGATGTTGTCTCTAACTATTACTTTGTATAATTCTCCATGATTGAACGTGTTGTTTTCCGATTTTGATGCAGGAAACTTGTGGCGAATATATGAATGAAACTGTTGTAGTTCAGTACATAAATTATTGTTCAGATCTTTAGGATAAGCATTTATTAGTTCTTCACAGCACTGGGATGTTTGTGATAGTGATACATCGACCAAACAAGAAAATCGAACTGCTACATCATTATATACTTGTCCTCGTCTACTCGTTTCTGTCTCAAGTTTGTCAACAATGGCGTAGAATGCAGATATGGCATTTCAGAGATACCTCAGGGGCATCACCATCAATGACCACTGTCGTTAGTTTACGATTACGGGTCAAAGTTGACTTATAATCTACACTTGGTGTTATTATTTTTGCAGCTTCTTCAAATCTTTCAAATTCATTCCTAGATTTATGCAAGTGATCTGCTAGTGAAGAATACAAATCAGCACACGTTTTCATGTTCACATGCTCATTTTGTGTCTATTTCTAAAGGGTTCCCGGTTGAATTAATTAATTAATGTTATTATTTTAATATTATTTATTGAAAATATAAAAATGATTTAAATTTTTTTGTAAAACTTCCCAAACATTTTTAAAATTCTATTATGACCGCATTATTTATTTACAAGCCGAGTGAGTCCGCATGGTCCGCATTTTGCTCATTACCATTTACCAGGAGTTTTTTTAATTTTGTATGCGCTTAATTTTTAAGCATTCAAGATTGTACTAAACTTGAATGTGAATTTTTATTATAATGTATTTCTTCATTTTCATAGCACTTGTTCAATTTTCAGTTGTTTCTGGGCTTAAATTTGTTCCAAAAAAAATTATTGAGGACTTGTGGTGCCCCCAAACGCTTGGTGCCCAAGGCACGTGCCTTGTTTGCCGAGAGGTTAATCCGGCCCTGCCTTTAGTACTACATGATGATTGGTCTAACACTAACACAATTCCACTTGAAAAAATTGCATACCACAAAGATGGAATACTTAAATAAGAAATGTAAATTTGAACTGTAACCTTACCTGGCCCCCCAGTTGCACTGAATCAACCTCCACTCGTTATCAATGAACACTGCATTCCAGGTATTTTGGAAGGTTGCAGGGGATATCTTCAAACCTGGCTCATACCCTACACTCTTTGAGTGACCCTTGATTTCAACACAGTGAAGCCCCGCATAACTGAAAAAGAGCAAAAAATAAACAGTTCCCTTTATACTTTGCCTACCGTAATAATAAGTTCATTGTAATTTTGTCTTACTTAGTGTACAAAGTACAACAGGTTTTAGAAATTTGTAAAGCAGTATGAAATAAATAAGGATTTACTACATGTGAAAAAAAAGTTAAGCAAAAGACCAGCAAAAGGTCCATGAAAAAGCTGTAAAAAAAGTATAAATGGGTTTGTGCTGGTACATAAATGAAGGGTTGAAGGGAAAAACCAGTGATGTCCGATTTTTCGAAATTTGTAAGTTATTTTCGCTGTGGCTACATTCCATTCAATAGAATATTGTAGCACAGAGTCACATAGGCCCAACTGAAAAAGCAGCGTGGTCAATAAAAAAATATTGAGGCATTTTGACATTTTTTTACTTGCATGAGGAATTTTAAAACTTTATTATCAATTTTTTCTCAAAGCTCTCAAAACCTGACATCATTGGTTATACCCTTGAACCCTTCAAATGGTTTATTATCATTACAGGGTTAGCATTGATCTGTATGAGGTTAGGAATATAAGAAATGATAAGTTAATAATAACTTACCTGCACAATCTCATGAAGAGAACATGGTAAGTCTCTGTTCCAAATTTGATACCCCTGAGCAGACCCATGGGTGTGTCCACAGTAAGGCCGTCTGTGAACTCCATTACATTCAAATCTTTCACACAGATCCAACGGTATAGGGCTCTGTTGACAGAACATCACAATGACAGAACATCACAATGAAAGAACATCACATTGACAGAACACCACAATGATAGAACATCACAATGACAGAACACTACAATATTTCTCCCACTTATATGACCATATCCATGAAATTTAAAGTTGTAAATTAAATGTTTTAATTTTTGTTTGGTATTAATAGAACAACTTTGATACCTGGCCTTCTCTAGATCAGAAATAAGTCCTTCTGTTAACTGTCTGACCAGGTCTGTATAAGTCAGCTGTTCACTCTCTGCCACCTGCAAAGACAATCAAATAATAGACATCAAAATATAACAATATTTTAATAATAAGATATTATTTGTATTCATACTTGGAACAACCTATATTTACATTTTTGTAAGGCATAGGAATATTTTAAAATGCTTTTATGAAATGTTAGAGGGTGATATTATTAATTTAGCAAAATATTTTTGTTTACAAATCTTTTTATTAAGAATACATATTTTTAAAACTAAATGCCTGATGTCAGGAAGAGCAGCTCAAAGGTGATACCAACACTAAATAAAAGGACAGAATATTTTATTGATTGGTACAACATTAGTAGACTATAATCTTAAAAGTCCTACCTTTATGACTTGCTCATCAATTGCCTCAAAAACTGTCTCATCAGGGAAGAGATCTTCTTTACGACACATTGGTGCTTTGGGAGAAGGGGGGGAGATCACACCAGGTAAAGGGAGAATTTCCAGAACTTCATCTAGGGTTGCATCCCCTCCATTTTCATAGGGGTTACTCTTTCCATTCTCAGGTGGGAGCGGTGACTAAAATTAGAACTTGATAATTAAAATTTATATAAAATCAATATACCCAGTAGTGGCGTTTCAACATTCCCTTCTACTTAAATTCACAGTAATAACAAAATTATAATTTCTAAGAGTTCAAAATACAAGCACAAATAAATATTATTGCATTTTATTCAATCTTGCTATCAGCTTTAGAAATGCCTGATAGTAAAAATTATTTTAAAAAGTATAGTAAGTTTTTTTAAAGGATTGGTAAATTTGGAGAGATAGTACCATGGTCGCTATCTTGGTTGCCGCGACCCGCGAACTTATGTACTAAATGTATCCCTAAACCTGACCTGAAACCTAATTCTCTCCCTAAACCTTACCTGAACCCTAAACTTATCCCTAACCTGGGTTTTGACCCTATTGGAACCAGGGATAAAACACGCAAATGACGTCAGGGCCTGTCTCTCCAAATTAGCCAAAGGATTTAACTTGCAAGTTTTAGTTACGACATTAAAATTAAGAATAAGCACAACCTTAGCCTTTTCCTTTTCCAGTTCAGCTTTCAATTCTCTCTGCTCCTTAGCCAACATTTCTAACATTTTTTGGCTTTGTTTCTTCACCAGTTCTGCCGTCTGCTGCTGTTCCTTTTGCCTCAGACGTAAGGTCATTGTGTTTCTCTTGTTTTCCTTCTTCATTCTCAGTGTCTCCGCCAGGTATTTTTTCTCATTCTCAAACTGGACAGTCATCATCTGAATTGACACCCAGCATATTTTGTTCAAGTTAAAAAAAAATAAATTTTCTCTTCACCTTGAAATTATTTTTTTACTAGACATAGGCTCTATTTCCTATTTTTCTGTCCTTTTTCTAGCAGTACAATATTATGTAAACCTATCTTAAAAAAAAAGCCCATTTATTATTTCTAATACTTATACAGGCCAAAGCAGTAAAGAACCAGAAGGGTGGAAGGGGGAGCTAATTCCCAAAGATAACATTTACATTAGTTTTAGAAAAGAGAAATGCATGAGGCATTCATTTTTAAATTCCTGCTGTATTTCCTTTCTATTAATTTAAAGGTCTGGCCACTCAACTTTGATAATATTAATTTGAAGGTCTGGCCACCCAGCTGGACCAAAGTATCACAAAACATTTGTAACACAGTTATTTGATTTCTTTTTGACACAGGATCATTTAGTAAATACATTTTGTTTATCCTTTAAATGTATTCAACAATTCTTTTTAGTAACACAACCACAAAATATATATTGGCTATGGAAATTGTACCAAATATTTGCAGCAATTATTTATATGATTAAACATATTTTGTGAAAGCCCAAACTTGTAATGTTAAAATAAAATTTAAAAAATCAAGATATTTTTATAGAGATAAAAAAAAGAATTAACATAAAATCCAAATATTAAAATGTACAACTGTTGTGAATTGAAAGATCTGAGTTTAAACTAAATAAAAAACGATGGCTGATTTATAGAAATCTGCAGTTGAATGAGGAATGAAAGGTTCCAATCTGAGGTTGAGTTTCAAGAACTTTTTCTTAAATAAAATTTGATTCAGTACTAAAACATTTTGCCCGAGTGACTCTGCAAACTTGAAAGTCTTAGCTTTGCCTGAAGAAACGTCTGCCTCAAGATTCCCACAACCCACAAAAAGCCTTGAAAGAAGAAAATGAATGGCTGAAGCTACTCCAATATTGACATTTCCTTTTAGTTTCTCAACCAGGTTGGAAAATAAATTTCATGTTACTCTATGTGAGACGAATAAATTCCCTGATTCAGCCTCTTGTCACAATCTGTATTTTCAGCAACTCATATTTTTAATAAATATTACTTGACCATTTTGAGATACAAAAATAAATAAGTAAATGAAGAATTAAGTCTTCTTGTGTCTTGTAAAAGTGTCTTCTATTAGGGTTGAGATGAAACTTCTCATGTGATTTAGAACATGGTGAATTCCAGGACACAATAATGTTACATAAATGTTTGTAAAAATCTATCTTGAAACCCTGTAGAAAATTAAATGCTTTGTAGGAAGCCCATTTCTCCCTGTGCTCCCTTGCTCACATCCATCCACTCTTTACCATGTCTATTCCATGCAGTTAAGATGATTTTACCAAGTCACGGATTTTTCATGAAAAACAAGGACTAGTAGGATTGGTAGGACTACTACGGCTAGAATTGCAAATTGCTTTAGTATCACCAATAGGTTTAGTTCTGTTTAACTTTTCTAAATTCTCATCAGCTTTTTAGTATGTGTCTAAACTTGAAGAAGGAAATGCCATCCAGGAGTTAAGTCAAATAGTTGTGCAGTAGGTAGATAGTTTGTGTTAAGGTCACAAAATGAGCAATGGTTCTCAAAATATGGGCTGTTATCCATATTTTGGTAAACAAAAATGCTTAGAACGTTTGCCAAAATTCGTATTTAAAGACCTTTATTATGTAATATGTGAAAGATTAAATATTTTGCATGGAAAAAAAAATCATGTTAAAGCAATTTTGAAACTATTTTTCAGAAATATTTTTAACAATTAAATGTACATTTTTCAAACTATTCATTAGCAAAAGGTAGGATCTCTGGAGTAAACTTGTTGGTGCACTTATCAATATAGATGGAGAACCATTTCCTGGGAGTATTTGCACTGTTATTGCTTTCCCCAACAGTCCTTAAAAGTGTTTGAAGGCTTAAAATGTGTCTGACACTCTTAGGCATAGTGAAGAAAACTCATAAAATATAGCTCACCTTTTTATCTGGATCCTTGATTTTCTTTTTCTTTTTATCCAAGTCCTTCTCATAGCGGTCGGTGAGCTCTTTAAGCTTAGCCTCCCACTCTGAGTCAATTTCCTTGTTGATTGCCTTCCCTTCCTTCTCTCTCTCTTCTTGAAACTCTCTAAAACAAATTGTGAAAATGAAATTTTATTTTTTATGAAAAGTTGATGATATTGTAATGGTTACAGTGTTTGAAAAAAAAGTTAGTTACATGACAAAAGGTAATCCTGATGCGTTCATGAGTACCATTTACCAAAAAGAGCTCAACTATAGAACATGGTACTAGGTTAAAATTTATTGTTTTTTTGTCTTATTCCTAAATGTTCAAACTGTTTCGTTTAGTTTGTCATTCAGAAGAAATCACCACAATTTCTTTGATTCATTTGACAAGGTTAAATCAACCGATAAACTGCCACATTTTACTTACTTGAACATTGCATCCTCCTCTCTTCTAAGTTGTTCTTCCAACCTTTTCTGTGCATCAAATACTTGTTCCCTCTTTTTGGCCTGTAATGTTAAATAAGTTATACATTTCATTAGCCCACAAAAAATGGCCTACATTATACGTTTTTTCACTGAAAACAATTATTATTTTTATGACTAGTTGCCTTATATTATTAGTTGCTCTATTTTAAAAACGCAGTTGAAGGAGAAGATCCCAAGATGAGGCAGTTTCATACAGCATCCTGAACAACACCACTTGAAGTTATGTCCCATGTTTTCAGAAATGTGATGAGCAAAGTCTGCGCTCGAAGCAAAATAGTATACATTTATTTTGCAGATGGCACCCGCATACCTTACGCCACCCCAGCCCCCGATTACACGGCCCAGCATGTATCAAACTATTTTTGATATGTACGTTTTTGTGTAGGCTTATCTCTTGCTTCGTCTCATGAAATTGGAATCACGAAACACTGGAAAAATACCGTGGTGCTCCGATCGCCTCAGTCCAGCAGGAACAGAGCTGCTTGATCGTGGGATACAGGCTTTAAGAAACAACTTATTTTTAGTTATCTCCAAAAGAACACATTAGAGCCCCATTGTAAAGTAGAAATTTATATTTTTGACCAAAACAAACTGACGAGGATGTGGGTGGAATTTCATATGCAGGATCCTAATGTCAGTAATGTCTAATGTCATTAACATTTTGATAACTTTATGATTTACAATATAATGACTTGATCAGTTTTGAGTTTAGTCTGAGTGCAAAGTCTCATGTTAGCTCGCCCACATATTTTCAGTATAAAATATTGAACTACTAGAACGGAGAAATAGCAGTTCGAATTTTTAAAATTAAATGATTGACAATTACATTTTGTTTTTGCTTACTGCCTTATATCCATCCCCATCACTCCGGGCGCATGGGTACCAAGGTCAACAACCATTTTTTTTTTTTTTTTTTAACCATAGTTAAAATCGCGTACTGACGAAAGTTCGTCTTTAGTTTTCAACTTTACTCGAGGACCGCCCAGACCCAACCACATCATACAAATGTGTACGTGCTTGTACAATCTAGAAGAAAACCTTATAGTTATAGCACCGGTACACAAATGTGTACACTCATGTACAGCCTTACAGACTACTTTCCTCCACGGTACCAACACCTGTTGACACAGCTTAGCCTTGGGGGTCTCTTGGCAAACACGGAGGCTGCCTTTGAGCTTAGCAGCGCGACAACACATGTCTTTCAACGGTACTGGGAAATGCTAACATTAGTTAAGATAGTAATTCTTTACTCTATGAGTCAGAGCTGGGAAAAGTGCATACTATACTTTTTATGTTTAACTCTTCATTTTAAAAGTATTTTAATTATTATGACTTATTTATTTTCATCTCGATGAGACGAAGTCACAAGAAAAGGCCAGAGATTCGGTGTTTCTTCCAGGCATCTCTCAGGAAAAAGTCAAGTGCAACTTCACAAGACTTTAATAACACGATATTAAACTACATTTACATCGATGAATTATTGAATTGGTTTATAATTTTAATATTATATTTCATCATAAAACATGACTTTTAAAGTAGGGATCGGATAGTGGATAAGTGTTGATAATAACTTGTATGATGGCGTCATGATTTAAAAAATTAGTATCAGTACTAGATATAGCCCGCCGAACATTGGTGACAGCAATGCATGAACTTCCCATCTACTAAACTTACTTGACAAAACATGAACTCAAGTAGCGCACATTTAAGAATCCCAATTTTTGCTACACCCCTTCCCCACATGGTACGTCACTGCACACTTTTTATTTCACACCCATGAACTATATTAATATATTCTGATGCCCCAACCATTTTTAAACCGAATTTTTTTTTTTTTTACACCATACTTAAATTGAGACGATTTCATTTTCCGGAAAGAAAATATTACGCACCAAATGCAGTTGCGTTATTAAAAACAAATATTTATATAATTTAACGTAGTTATCGGGAATTATATCTTGCATGCTATTGAACTCATTATTGAACCATACTTTGTTTCAAACATATAGAAT
Source organism: Omphiscola glabra (assembly GCA_964017045.1). NCBI lineage: Eukaryota > Metazoa > Mollusca > Gastropoda > Lymnaeidae > Omphiscola > Omphiscola glabra. The sequence continues at coordinate 49,809,312 of OZ024796.1, read as the reverse complement.
TATTTGTAATATACTGTCATTTGCTTCTTGAGAGACAAAAAAAAAAAAAACGGAAATTGCGTATTTATGCCGCGACACAATTTCTCGATAAAATAACAACACATAAAAAAAAAGCTCAAAACCATTAGCTTCGGGTAGATGAGACCCGTAAGCCATGGCCGGTAGCTCATCTAGGAGAGGGAAACTCTGACTCCAAACCTCCGCTGCCTTGTGGATATACCCAGATGGGAAAGGCTAAGGGAGTAAACTCCGACAGAAAATCAGGAATTGGAGCTCCTTAGGCGGTCTGTTTTTGAAATCATTTGCATTCCGGCAGCTCCTGCGACGCCAATGGTGCCAAGCCGTATCGACACTACTCGATCCCTTGGATCCACCAGTGGCGTGGAGAGGGGGGATCTGCTGGTTGGGCAGCAGCTGGTTCTCCATACTACTTCGCCCAGGCTTTATCTTCACTGGGTGCGTGGAGATCAGAGGGTCATCTCAACAAGTAGGCCACAGAAACATGCACCTAGAAATAAGAAAACAAAAGAAAAGAAGACACCAGCTCTTCGACTAGCAAGCTGGAACGTAAGGACTATGTGTCCGGGTATTACTGCCGACCTGCAGCTCATTGACGACGCAAGGAAGACAGCTATCATTGATAGAGAGCTTAGCAGACTAAACATTGATATTGCGTGCCTCCAGGAGACCAGGCTCCCGGAATGTGGTACCATAAAAGAAAACAACTACACTTTCTTCTGGCAGGGTGGACCAATGGATGCACCAAGACAACATGGGATTGGTTTTGCTATTAAAAACGTACTATGCTCATCCATAGAACCCCCGACAAAGGGCACAAATAGAATACTTACCATACGTCTATCAACGTCTTCTGGATTTGCCAACATCATCAGTGCTTATGCTCCAACACTTTCCTCCAGTTCAGAAGCGAAAGACCAGTTCTATGAAGATCTACATCAAACAATAGCCAGCATACCCAACAATGAAGCAATTTACCTCTTGGGTGACTTCAATGCGAGAGTGGGAAGTGATTACATGGCCTGGCCTACATGCCTTGGTCATTTCGGAAGAGGCAGGCTAAATGAAATTGGGCAGAGGCTACTGGAACTATGCTGCTTACATGGACTATGTGTAACAAATACCTACTTCAACTGTAAGGCTATTCACCAAGTATCATGGAGGCATCCCCGCTCCCAACACTGGCACGCAGATAGATCTCATAATCACAAGACGCACACAACTGGCTAGTGTCCTCCTCACACGCAGCTACCATAGCGCAGACTGCGACACAGATCATTCCTTAGTGGCTAGCAAGATAAGGTTACTGCCAATGAAACTGTATCACACCAAAAACAAGGGCAAACCTCGCATAAGCACATACTCCACCAATAACCCAGAGAGAACGGAAGAATATAACCATAGATTACAAGAAGCTCTTGAACAAATGCCACCAATAGACACTGTTGAGTCCCAATGGTCACATCTGCGGGACACTATCTATAACTCGGCTATCACGGCATTTGGCAAGAGAGAACGCAAAAGTGCAGATTGGTTCGAGGCTCACTGGCAGGAAATGAAGCATGTCACTGATGCTAAAAGAAAGGCTCTCTTGGCTTATAAAGACACGCCTTGCCCAGCCACTCTACAAACTCTTAAAAGTGCCAAGAAAAACACCCAGCAGGCAGCTCGCCACTACGCTAACACATATTGGCTCAATCTAAGCTCCAGCATACAGTCAGCTGCTGATAGAGGAGATGCAAAGGCTATGTACGAGAATATAAAACAAGCAACAGGGCCTCTGACCTCCAAGACTGCGCCCTTAATGTCAAAAACAGGGGAACTTATTACTGATCGGGATAAACAACTCAAACAGTGGATTGAGCACTACTTGGAACTATACGCAACAATGAACCATGTCTCAACCGCTGCCCTGGACGATATCCCAGACCAGTCATGGATGAGCTTGACACCCTACCCACCCTAGAAGAGGTACGTAGAGCCATCGATTGTCTCGCCTGTGGGAAAGCCCCTGGCAATGATGAAATTCCACCAGAGGTTCTCAAATGTGGAAAGGAAGTTCTATTACGGCCCTTGCACGATCACCTTACTATGTGCTGGGAACAGGGACAGCTACCACAAGAGTTGAAAGATGCAAACATTGTTACATTGTACAAGAACAAAGGAGACAAGAGTGACTGCAACAACTATCGTGGAATCTTCATACTTAGCATAGTTGGAAAAGCCTTCGCCCGAGTTGCATTAACACGCTTGCAGACCCTAGCAGCGCGTGTACTCCCAGAATCGCAATGTGGCTTTCGAGCCGGTAGGTCAACCATAGACATGATCTTCTCTCTGCGCCAGTTGCAGGAGAAATGCAGGGAACAACATATGCCTCTATACATAGCGTTTGTCGACCTCACTAAAGCTTTTGATCTTGTCAGCAGAAGCGGCCTCTTCCAGATCCTAAAAAAAATAGGCTGCCCTGCACGTCTGCTTAACATCATCGAGCAGTTCCAGGATAACATGCAGGGCACAGTATGCTATGACGGTGCCACCTCAGAAGCTTTTCCAGTAAGTAGTGGAGTAAAGCAAGGCTGCGTGCTAGCTCCTACTTTATTTGCAATCTTCTTCTCCATCTTACTCCAGTATGCCTTCAAGAACAACAGCGAGGGGATATACATCCCCACTAGAGCAGACGGGAGATTGTTCAACATTGCGCGCCTTAGAGCTAAGACCAAAATAAGAAAGGTCATGCTACGTGAGCTCTTATTTGCAGATGACGCCGCTTTAGTATCTCACTCAGCAGACGGCCTGCAGAGCCTTGTATCCAGTTTATCCGCTGCCTGCAAAGAGTTTGGCATGATCATCAGCTTAAAGAAAACCAACATTATGGCACAGGACGCTGACACTCTCCCCACTATCTCCATCGACGACTGCGACTTGGATGCTGTTGACAGATTCACATATCTAGGGTCGAACATTTCGAGCACCCTCTCAATGGAGGATGAGATAAGTGGTAGGATAGGGAGGGCCGCAACTGTCATGACGAGATTGAAGAAAAGAGTCTGGTCCAATGCCAAGCTCACAACAAGAACTAAGCTGCAGGTATACCAGGCCTGCGTACTGAGCACACTCCTCTATGGATGTGAGTCTTGGACCACATACAACAGGCACGAAAAAAGGCTCAATGGCTTCCACCTCAGATGCCTGCGCCGCATCCTTGACATCAAATGGCAGGAAAAAGTCCCCAACACGGATGTCCTGTCTCAAACAAATATGTGCAGTGTCCCAGCCCTTTTAATCCAAAGACGCCTCCGCTGGCTTGGGCACGTCAAGCGAATGCAACCTGGTCGCATACCTAAGGACGTGCTGAACAGCGAGCTGGCGATAGGGAAAATTGTCAGTTGGACGGCCTCGTCTCAGATACATAGACATTTGCAAAAGAGATATGAAGGCGGCTAACATCAACATCTCAAATTGGGAGGGCTTGGCGGAGGATCGATCGGGGCATCGTGAAGGAAGGATCACTACGTGCCGAGGAGGTCTACAGGGCGGAAGCAGCTGTGAAGAGAGCGCGGAGAAAGGCAAGAAAACACTACTCCACTGCATTCGTGTGCGGGACATGCACAAGAGACTGCCATTCAAGGATCGGTCTCATTAGCCACACGAAGAGCTGCAACCAGACAAGATAATCTATCGTCTCTCGTAGACGGAAAGATGCCATACATACTGTCAATACCAAATTCGGTTATTAGGAAGCAGCCATGATTTTTAGGAAGCATCCATCGGAAATGGAAGCAGTCCACGAGTCACACCAGAAGCGTAATATATTATATATTATGAGAGATAAAGTACTGAATTAGACTTATATGTTTGTTGAGCTAGATTAAAAAAAATGAAAAAAATAATAATTAAAAAATAAAATACAAAAATTAAGAAATCAACGGGCGCATACAAATACTGCACGTATCATCAAGTATTAAAGTTAAAGCATTTGTGTTTTCTTTAAATGTGCTATTTTTGTGACATACTTTCCTGAATAACAGGGTTTCTTTCAAATACTGAGCATATATTCATCAAATTCCCAACGGTCTTTCTCATCCTAATATCAGCATAATAAAATATCTACATCATCTATTTGGATGCATTTTTAAAAAAAGATTATGCCCCAGTACAAAGCTACGCCACACCTATAAAGATGTATGGGGCGAGACTAAGCTCGGAAACAACTGTAATGAATTTATTTCATGCCAGGCTTGGCAGTGGCGTAGCTAGAGTGTTTGGCGCCCGGGGACAAGATTCATTTTAAAGCGCCCTCTTTTCCTTTTTTCAACCCCCAAACCCATTATTTTCATCAATAAAATAATACCAAAGCACATTTTGGCGCCCCTAACTAGCTGGCGCCCAGGTACATCTGTACCCCCCTGCCCCCCCTACGCTACGCCTCTGAGGCTTGGGTGGAGTGAGAGATGTCTCTGATTCTTACTATGGCTAATTTGGCGCGTCTCACCCGAAAGTCTGAAATGCCCCCTCCCAAACTGTCTGAAAGAAACATGAAATTCAAGTATGCACCAAAATGCATTCCTGAATTTTGAATTTATCAAAACATTTCTAAGGGGACCCCTGCCCCCGCTTTACGCGAGAGTCTTCGGGACCCTCAATTTATGCCCCCCCCCCCTTTTTTTCCCTATCGCCGATCAATGTGGCAGTAAGGGGTTGAATCTATGCTTGGTCAAATGATTACCATGGGATGCGCCACAATCGGAGTTAGCGCCACAACCGGAGTGAATTCAGTTTATGTATGGCACTGGGCGCCATAATACTGCCCCAATGGCCCAGACGCTTGAACCACCCCCCCCCCCCCAATCAAAAAGTCTAATAGAAACACTGAATTCGGGTATACTTCCCAGAACCCTACGCCCTACTTTTCCACTGAAGTGCCATCGGTACACTCAATTGCCGCCCTATTTCCAGATAAAAATAACAGTATAGCTGGTCATGATCGCAAATGTTCGTGCATATAGATGTACTGCCCAGTGGTGTGGTATAGATGTACTGCCCAATGGCGTGGTATAGATGTACTGCCCAATGGCGTGGTATAGATATACTGTCCAATGGCGTGGTATAGATATACTGGCCAGTGGCGTGGTATAAATATACTGCCCAATTGAGTGGTATAGATGTACTGCCCAATGGCGTGGTATAGATGTACTGCCCAATGGCGTGGTATAGATATACTGTCCAATGGCGTGGTATAGATATATTGGCCAGTGGCGTGGTATAGATATACTGCACAGTAGCGTGGTATAGATATACTGTCCAATGGCGTGGTATAGATATACTGCCCAGTGGCGTGGTTTAGATATACTGCACAATGGCGTGGTATAGATATACTGCCCAAGCCCAATGGCGTGGTATAGATATACTGCACAGTGGCGTGGTATAGATGTACTGCACAATTGAGTGGTATAGATATACTGCCCAATGGCGTGGTATAGATATACTGCCCAATGGCGTGGTAAAGATATACTGCACAATTGAGTGGTATAGATATACTGCACAATGGCGTGGTATAGATATACTGCACAATTGAGTGGTATAGATTTACTGCACAATTGAGTGGTATAGATATACTGTCCAGTGGCGTGGTATAGATATACTGCCCAATGGCGTGGTATAGATATACTGCACAATGGCGTGGTATAGATATACTGCCCAGTGGCGTCTTCTTCTTCTTCTTATGCCTTTTTACCCCGTCTGGGGCATAGGCCGTCCACAAGAATTTTCCACTCATCCCGGTCCTGTGCTTTCCTTTCCAATTGCTTCCAGTTGTATCCCATATTTTGCGTGTCTGTCTCTAGTTCACGTCTCCATGTATTCTTAGGTCTTCCTCTCTTTCTTTTTCCCTGTGGATTCCATGTTAGACATTGTCTGGTGGTGCTATCTGGGGGTTTTCTCAGAGTATGCCCAATCCACCTCCATCTTTTCTTTATGATGTCTTCATCAACGGGCACCTGGTATGTCCTTTCTAATAGATCTTTGTTGGTGATGGTATTTGGCCATTTGATGTTAAGGATCTTTCTAAGGCATGTGTTTATGAATGTCTGCACTTTCTGTGTAATGCTCGCTGATATTTTCCACGTTTCTGCTCCATAAAGTAGGACTGTTTTGACATTTGTATTAAAGATTCTGACTTTGGTTTGAAGTTTCAGCTGCTTCGACTCCCATATTTTCTTTAATAACACAAATGCTGATCTAGCTTTTCCAATTCTAGACCTCACGTCTGCGTCGGATCCGCCGTTTGTGTCTATGGTGCTGCCTAAGTAATTGAAGGACTCCACGCCCAGTGGCGTGGTATAGATATACTGTCCAGTGGCGTGGTATAGATATACTGCACAATGGCGTGGTATAGATATACTGCACAATGGCGTTGATTAGATATACTGCCTAGTGGCGTGGTATAGATATACTGTCCAGTGGCGTGGTATAGATATACTGCACATTGGCGTGGTATAGATATACTGCACAATGGCGTGGTATAGATATACTGCACAATTGAGTGGTATAGATATACTGCCCAGTGGCGTGGTATAGATATACTGTCCAGTGGCGTGGTATGGATATACTGCACAATGGCGTGGTATAGATATACTGCACAATGGCGTTGTATAGATATACTGCCCAGTGGCGTGGTATAGATATACTGTCCATTGGCGTGGTATAGATATACTAGGAAATTAGTAAAACACAGTAAGGTTAAACCTGATGAAAGGAACGCAATTTTATTCGTGTTTCTGTTTGTTCGCTGATGAAGGCTTCCTGCCGATACGTTCGTTGTTTTGTTGCGTTCCTTTCATCAGGTTTAACCTTACTGTGTTTTACTAATTTCCTATTGTGCTAACCTGATTGCAGTCTCCCCCATTATTACCTTTTTTATAGATATACTGCACAATTGAGTGGTATAGATATACTGTCCAGTGGCGTGGTATATATGTACTGCCCAATGGCGTGGTATAGATATACTGCACAATTGAGTGGTATAGATATACTGCACAATTAAGTGGTATAGATATACTGCCCAATGGCGTGGTATAGATATTATTATACTGTCCAGTGGCGTGGTATAGATATACTGCCCAATGGCGTGGTATAGATATACTGTCCAGTGGCGTGGTATAGATATACTGCACAAATAAGTGGTATAGATATACTGCACAATTAAGTGGTATAGATATACTGTCCAGTGGCGTGGTATAGATATACTGCACAAATAAGTGGTATAGATATACTGCACAATTAAGTGGTATAGATATACTGTCCAGTGGCGTGGTATAGATATACTGCACAAATAAGTGGTATAGATATACTGCACAATTGAGTGGTATAGATATACTGTCCAGTGGCGTGGTATAGATATACTGCACAATTGAGTGGTATAGATATACTGTCCAGTGGCGTGGTATAGATATACTGCACAATTGAGTGGTATAGATATACTGTCCAGTGGCGTGGTATAGATATACTGCACAATTAAGTGGTATAGATATACTGCCCAGTGGCGTGGTATAGATATACTGCACAATTGAGTGGTATAAATATACTGCCCAGTGGCGTGGTATAGATATACTGCACAATTAAGTGGTATAGATATACTGCCCAATGGCGTGGTATAGATATACTGCCCAATTAAGTGGTATATATGTACTGCCCAATGGCGTGGTATAGATATACTGCCCAATTAAGTGGTATATATGTACTGCCCAATGGCGTGGTTTAGATATACTGCACAATTGAGTGGTATATATGTACTGCCCAATGGCGTGGTATAGATATACTGCACAATTGAGTGGTATATATGTACTGCCCAATGGCGTGGTATAGATATACTGCACAATTGAGTGGTATAGATATACTGCACAATTAAGTGGTATAGATATACTGTCCAGTGGCGTGGTATAGATATACTGTCCAGTGGCGTGGTATAAATATACTGCACATTGGCGTGGTATAGATATACTGCACAATGGCGTGGTATAGATATACTGCACAATTGATTGGTATAGATATACTGTCCAGTGGCGTGGTATAGATATACTGCACAATTGAGTGGTATAGATATACTGTCCAGTGGCGTGGTATAGATATACTGCACAATTGAGTGGTATAGATATACTGCACAATTAAGTGGTATAGATATACTGCCCAATGGCGTGGTATAGATATACTGCACAATTGAGTGGTATAGATATACTGTCCAGTGGCGTGGTATATATGTACTGCCCAATTGAGTGGTATAGATATACTGCACAATTGAGTGGTATAGATATACTGCTCAGTGGCGTGGTATATATGTACTGCCCAATGGCGTGGTATAGATATACTGCACAATTGAGTGGTATAGATATACTGCACAATGGAGTGGTATAGATATACTGCTCAGTGGCGTGGTATATATGTACTGCCCAATTGAGTGGTATAGATATACTGCACAATTGAGTGGTATAGATATACTGCCCAATGGTGTGGTATAGATATACTGCCCAATGGCATGGCTAGCGTTGGTGTGCCCTGGGCAGGCCAGATTTTTGCCGCTATCCATTGCACAATATAAATTCTGCATATTTCCTAAAAATCCGCCCTCCAATACAATGAAAAAAATGAAACGTGGGCGGATCACCCTTTACACCCCATATCTACGCAACTGGCAGATACGTAGTTAGAGTGTTCGGCGTCAGGGGAGAATATTCATTTGAAGCCTACCCCCACCCCTGTTTTCATCTAGTAAAGCCCATTTTGTCACCCCGCTTGTCTGACATCGGCCCCCTCTGCCCCCACTTAGCTACGACTCTGGCAGATAGCACTGCCCTCAAGGAGAAAAGCGTCTGAAAGAAACACTGCTAATTTTTTTGGAGAATAGGCTGATGCCCCATCTTAACGCATCTGGTGTACCCATAAACGATGAACACGTGTGTGACACAGCATGGCACCGGGGCGTCGCAGGAATTGCCGGAATTTTCATTGTCAATGTCATGCTGCCTACGGGACTCCAATCTCCGGGTTTGAATGCAGTTTTCCCGTCTCTTGGATGAAGTACAATCCATGTATAACGAGTCCCATCCTCGAAGTCTGGTGTTGTCTTCAATTGTCTGAGTTCTGCTAGGAATTATATTTTCTTTTCATTTGACCATACATATTCATGTTGTGCGGACCGGAAATATTTGGTTAGCGGACCAGTGCCGGCCCGCCGACCATCATTTGGGTAGCACTGCTTTAAAATCATATTTTTTTAATTTGTCCCCGGTGAGATTAGGCTTAAGGTAAAATATTGACATAATGGGATAGATAATTTAGCCGACTTTCAAAATTGACACACTGGGATAGAGAATTTAGCTGACTGTCAAAAATTAACACACTGGGAATATAATTGAGACGACCGTCAAACTTTAACAGACGAGGATGAAGTTACTGGTTGGCCTTTTTGCCTGAGATATTTCGGAGAAATTTACTATAAAAATGAAAGGTAGACAACTCCTTGTCAATGTTTAAACATTTTCATTACGTAAAACAAATCAGTGGCTAGTTAGACCAGGTGTCGCCACAAGAGACCAGTGGTTAGATAGACCAGGTGTCGCCACAAGAGACCAGCGGACGAGATCAGTGGCTAGTTAGACCAGGTGTCGCCACAAGAGACCAGCGGACGAGATCAGTGGCTAGTGAGACCAGGTGTCGCCACAAGAGACCAGCGGACGAGATCAGTGGCTAGTGAGACCAGGTGTCGCCACAAGAGACCAGCGGACGAGATCAGTGGCTAGTTAGACCAGGTGTCGCCACAAGAGACCAGCGGACGAGATCAGTGGCTAGTTAGACCAGGTGTCGCCACAAGAGACCAGCGGACGAGATCAGTGGCTAGTTAGACCAGGTGTCGCCACAAGAGACCAGCGGACGAGATCAGTGGCTAGTTAGACCAGGTGTCGCCACAAGAGACCAGCGGACGAGATCAGTGGCTAGTTAGACCAGGTGTCGCCACAAGAGACCAGCGGACGAGATCAGTGGCTAGTTAGACCAGGTGTCGCCACAAGAGACCAGCGGACGAGATCAGTGGCTAGTTAGACCAGGTGTCGCCACAAGAGACCAGCGGACGAGATCAGTGGCTAGTTAGACCAGGTGTCGCCACAAGAGACCAGCGGACGAGATCAGTGGCTAGTTAGACCAGGTGTCGCCACAAGAGACCAGCGGACGAGATCAGTGGCTAGTTAGACCAGGTGTCGCCACAAGAGACCAGCGGACGAGATCAGTGGCTAGTTAGACCAGGTGTCGCCACAAGAGACCAGCGGACGAGATCAGTGGCTAGTTAGACCAGGTGTCGCCACAAGAGACCAGCGGACGAGATCAGTGGCTAGTTAGACCAGGTGTCGCCACAAGAGACCAGCGGACGAGATCAGTGGCTAGTTAGACCAGGTGTCGCCACAAGAGACCAGCGGACGAGATCAGTGGCTAGTTAGACCAGGTGTCGCCACAAGAGACCAGCGGACGAGATCAGTGGCTAGTTAGACCAGGTGTCGCCACAAGAGACCAGCGGACGAGATCAGTGGCTAGTTAGACCAGGTGTCGCCACAAGAGACCAGCGGACGAGATCAGTGGCTAGTTAGACCAGGTGTCGCCACAAGAGACCAGCGGACGAGATCAGTGGCTAGTTAGACCAGGTGTCGCCACAAGAGACCAGCGGACGAGATCAGTGGCTAGTTAGACCAGGTTTCGCCACAAGAGACCAGCGGACGAGATCAGTGGCTAGTTAGACCAGGTGTCGCCACAAGAGACCAGCGGACGAGATCAGTGGCTAGTTAGACCAGGTGTCGCCACAAGAGACCAGCGGACGAGATCAGTGGCTAGTTAGACCAGGTGTCGCCACAAGAGACCAGAGGACGAGATCAGTGGCTAGTTAGACCAGGTGTCGCCACAAGAGACCAGCGGACGAGATCAGTGGCTAGTTAGACCAGGTGTCGCCACAAGAGACCAGCGGACGAGATCAGTGGCTAGTTAGACCAGGTGTCACCACAAGAGACCAGCGGACGAGATCAGTGGCTAGTTAGACCAGGTGTCGCCACAAGAGACCAGCGGACGAGATCAGTGGCTAGTTAGACCAGGTGTCGCCACAAGAGACCAGCGGACGAGATCAGTGGCTAGTTAGACCAGGTGTCGCCACAAGAGACCAGTGGCTAGTTAGACCAGGTGTCGCCACAAGAGACCAGTGGCTAGTTAGACCAGGTGTCGCCACAAGAGACCAGTGGTTAGTTAGACCAGGTGTCGCCACAAGAGACCAGTGGCTAGTTAGACCAGGTGTCGCCACAAGAGACCAGTGGTTAGTTAGACCAGGTGTCACCACAAGAGACCAGTGGTTAGTTAGACCAGGTGTCGCCACAAGAGAACATTGGCTAGTTAGACCAGGTGTCGCCACAAGAGACCAGTGGCTAGTTAGACCAGGTGTCGCCACAAGAGACCAGCGGACGAGATCAGTGGCTAGTTAGACCAGGTGTCGCCACAAGAGACCAGCGGACGAGATCAGTGGCTAGTTAGACCAGGTGTCGCCACAAGAGACCAGTGGACGAGATCAGTGGCTAGTTAGACCAGGTGTCGCCACAAGAGACCAGTGGACGAGATCAGTGGCTCGTTAGACCAGGTGTCGCCACAAGAGACCAGCGGACGAGATCAGTGGCTAGTTAGACCAGGTGTCGCCACAAGAGACCAGTGGACGAGATCAGTGGCTAGTTAGACCAGGTGTCGCCACAAGAGACCAGTGGACGAGATCAGTGGCTCGTTAGACCAGGTGTCGCCACAAGAGACCAGCGGACGAGATCAGTGGCTAGTTAGACCATGTTTCCTCAAACTTCGGCCCACGGGTCAGATCAGTGCTAGTTAGACTAATGGTTCACAGTGTGAAAGAACAAGCTAAATGAAGTTCAGTTGATGAGAGATCATCATGCTTTATTCATTGGTTCACATTAGGGGCCATGGAATATGGACACATTCACAAACTACATGACGATCGTGTTCATTGCACGAAAATCGAACTGAGATCTTGCCCAAGAAAGCACAGAGTCACGGCTAAAATAGTCAGATATGAAAATTAGATAAAGGATTAAAGTTTGTAAGCCGAGAGCTCAAGTTTTTGTCTGCCTCCAACACAAACGAATATTTCACGCCCACCGTGAGACTCGTGCCTTGACATTTTGGAATAAATCATCGCCAGCAACACGGCCAAAAATCTCGGCGTCCTTCACCTTCAGAAACGAAGACACGTGACAGGAGCGGACAAAAGATAATATCGAGGAAGCAGGGAATCTAAAATGAGAAAGTGAAGTGGCAGCGTATGAGAAGGTAGAGGGATAAAATGTGAGAATGTGGAGTGGTAAAATGAGAAAGTGAAGTGGCAGAGTATGAGAAGGTTGAGGAACATAGTATGCGAAGGTAGAGGGATAAAATGTGAGAATGTGGAGTGGTAAAATGTGAGAATGTGGAGTGGTAAAATGTGAGAATGTGGAGTGGTAAAATGTGAGAATGTGTAGTGGTAAAATGTGAGAATGTGGAGTGGTAAAATGTGAGAATGTGGAGTGGTAAAATGTGAGAATGTGGAGTGTTAAAATGTGAGAATGTGGAGTGGTAAAATGTGACAATGTGGAGGGGTACAATGTGAGAATGTGGAGTGGTAGAATGTGAGAATGTGGAGGGGTAAAATGTGAGAATATGGAGTGGTAAAATGTGAGAATGTGGAGTGGTAAAATGTGAGAATGTGGAGTGGTAAAATGTGAGAATGTGGAGTGGTAAAATGTGACAATGTGGAGGGGTACAATGTGAGAATGTGGAGCGGTAAAATGTGAGAATGTGGAGGGGTAAAATAGGAGAATGTGGAGGGGTAAAAGTAAAATATAAGAATGTGGAGGGGTATACGTATAGTATGACAAGGTGTTAGAGTATATGACAATTTTGAGGGATATTATATGACAATTTTGAGGGATATTATATGACAAAGCAGCGGGTAGCACAATAAACACTGTTGAGTTGTTACATTACATCAGGGCTGTCCAATCTTTTGACAACTTGGACCAAATTCTCTTCCGCGAAGCCGTGTACCGCGCGTAACATCACGTGACATCTCCAAAGAAATATATACTTAAACTTTTTTTTTAGATCATCATTAAAATTGTTAGTACGTCTTACCTTATACATAAAGAAGCATTATGCCCAATGGCGTCATGTGGGCATTATGCCCAATGGCGTCATGTGGGCATTATGCCCAATGGCGTCATGTCGGCATTATGTCCAATGGCGTTATGTCGTCTCATCAAGATTATAACATACGCTAATAAAAACTTTGATGAGCCGACATAACGCCCACAAAGCCCTTGTTAAGTTGGGGTGTTAAACTATCTATTCCTGGAGGCACGACAATTTTGACAATCGCCAAATAGCCACACATCAAGTTATTTTTGGTTTCCCTATTCATCTTTCCCAAGGCCGCCAGTAAGTATACCCGACACACCGCAATGCCTCACGTGTATAAGCAAAAGTAATAAGGGGAAGATAGTATCTGATTTTATGTCACCCAGGTTCCCAAATGGTTTCTCTTCTGATGTGCTTAATATAAATTACTGCTACCAGTGGCGTAGCGAGCTTAACTCGCGCCCGGGGCACAATACCTTTTTAGCGCCCCACCCTATTCGAAACCCATACAATATTATAGTAAGATATACCATTTGGCGCCCCTTTGTGAGTAGCGCCCGGGGCATGATGCCCCCCTTGCCCCCATCACTACGCCACTGACTGCTACCTGTCAAGCCACCCAACTCCTTATCGAGAAAGGTAGCGTGGCAAAAAAGTTAACCCACCTAGGGTGGCGCTAAAACTAGTCACGCCGCTGGGCAGTATATATATCAGCACCAAAATCGGCTGTCATGGCAAGTAATTTTTATCGGGAAGTAGGGCAGCAGAAAATGTGTGATTGTTTAACAATCAAAAGGTGCATTTTGGAGTATACATGATTCGAATGTTTTGATAAGACTTTCATTTGATCGGGGCAAATAATTTTTCAAGCGTCGTGGGATGCATTATGGCGACCAGTGCTAAACACAAACTAAATTCATTCTGGTTGTGGTGTGCCGAAGAAAATCATTTGACACAAGATTAGATTCAACCCGGTAGTCACATTGATCGACGTCAAGGAAAAAAAAAGGGGTGGGGGGTAGCAGAAATTGAGGAATCCGAAGAGTTTGAGCAAAAGTGAGGGCAGGGGTCACCTTAATTTAAAAATAATAAATTCAAAATGCAGTGATGCATTGTGGTGCAAAATTTTCTTCTTCTTTTTCTGTATATTAAGGACCCACGATCAATTTATTGATCATTATGGCTCCTATGAATGTAGATGGGATTTGCAATGTTTCTGTGTCTGGTGTTGATGCGGATATTTCACTGGTAACAAGAGTTACCTAGTGAGGGTATCATGCACTGGTTTCAATGTATCTTTAAGACAATGCGTGAAGGGGCATTTCAAACGTTCATATATTTACTGTTAGATGTCTCGTAGAAAAATGCAAAGAATACATCAACATACACCAACTATATGTGGACTACAAATCAGCTTATGATAGCTTAGACAGAAAATACATGAACGATGCTGTGCTGGAACTTGGAGTCCTTAACAAACTTACCCGACTCATACATATGACGATGGATAACTACAAAAATAGAATCAAAGTACAGAGGGAGTACTTGAGGGAGTTCCCAATCAATCTGGGCCCCAGACAAGGAAATCCGTGTATCATTTTCAACATCACTTTAGAAAAAAGCATTAGAAACATACGTGTGAGCACCTGAGAGGTGGTACAGAACAACCATAAGGAACTTTATAAAGCCAGCCACTGCAATACCTGGCCTACACAGACGATATAGCGCTACTTGGTAGAAACAGCATTGATGTTATAATTAAAACTTTCAGGGAACTTGAAGATGTGACGGTCAAAGCTGGTCTTGGTGTAAATAAAGCGAAGGCAATATTTATGATAATGTCAGGAAATACGCACTGATGACTTCATCAATATGAACATCTACGCCTTTGAGAGTGTAGCTACTTTCAAATATCTAGGGGTGACTATAAATAAGCAAGAGGAAATACAATCGGAGGTGCAAGAAAGAATAACAGCATGTAACCGTTCTTATTTCAATTTACAAAAGCTACTTCAAAGCAAAAATCTCGCTAAGGGAACAAAGAAGGCAGTATACACCACTATCATAAGACCAGTAGTAACTTAAGCAAGTGAGACTTGGTTCCTACCAGAAAAGCAGAGAAGCTGCTAAATATATGACCAGATGATAGACAATTTTGTTTTGGGAATCCGTACAAACCAAGAGCTATATCAATTGTACAAATACCCATCCATAGTCACAACAATATAAAAAAAGGCAGACTGCCCTGGGCAGGACACATTGAAAGGATGCCGGATTCTGGAGCAACAAAAACGATCTACAGGCAGAAACCTAGGGGCAGACGGCTCACCGGTCGACCAAGACTTAGATGGATTGACGATGTAGAGAAGGGCTTACAAAGATTGGGGTTCGCATATGGAGGTGTAAAGCGATGGATCGATCCCCCTAAATGGGATGAAGCGCCACTGATGTAAACATTTTTGACATTTGGGTGGGAAGCGCTAGAAATAACGATAAAAACAGGACATCACTAACTCTTCCACCAGCACAATATTTAATAAATTCAGTCCAATTGGGATCCCTTAGGGTGTGTTTTTTATCGAGAGATACTCCTTAACTTAGACTCGCCCCTTAAAACTTTATAGGCCCCGGAAATTTTTTGATAAATTCAAAATGCAAGAATGCATTTTTTTTACATACCGTAGTTAAATTTAGTTTCGCATCATTATACACTTAACTGTAGAGCAACGGGAGAGATGCTAGTTAAGATTTTATGTGTCATTTGACCTAAGAGCCATCGTGTGAGGTCTGCAACACACATAGCTGCATGGGTCCTCGTATATTTTAGGGGCTTAAAGTTGGGCTGTAATTACATTAAATTATCAACTTTTACTGCTAGGTAGGGAAGGAAAAAAACGAAAAGTAGCACAGGTGCCATAAAAAGTCAAGCGACGTCTCTGCTTGACTAAGTGTGTTATGCAAACATTTTTTTAAAAATTGAAATGTAATGTATTTTTAAAGTTATTATTTTAAAATATTTTAGGGATCAACTACATAAAAATAATGAATTTACTACAAAATATTTTTAAAATTAAGTAAAAAGGCTTCCTTCCAAAAAAGGTATCCATCCCAAAAAAGAAATGCTAAAATAGTTTTACATTTTGAACGAAAAAGAAGAACCAAAAACATACGTTTATTTGAAAATATTTCCAAGTTTCACCAAAGTCAAAAAGAAAAAAAGCTTTTCTGTACAAAAGTCTAAAGACTATATCTTTATGGGTTTTCAAAATTGGTATTTATTTATAAATCATATGTAACCGACATAATTGTTCAGAAGTCAAGAACTGTTTACAAAAGACTCATATATTTATTAATGTGTGATTTTTTTTCTTATAAATTATTAAAGTTTCAAGTCTCAATATTTAGTTGATTGAAATGTTAATTAAGAAATTAAGACTACTATAATTTGCTTCAGATCATTACAACTTGCCTCTTCGATAGTATACTTGAAAACAATTTTTTTACCAATTCCATATAATTTTTTTTAACTACTACTAAAAATGGCATTTACAAGATAATCCAAATACTAGTTTTTTTTTATTCGTTGTTTCAATATATATTATATTCGTTCTACTGGATTATCATCTTAAAATTTTTTTTTTAAAAATAGTTCAAACAGCTGGGGAAGTGTGTTTATTATTATTATATTAACAGAGAAAAGTCATTTGGGATTTAATAAATAAAGACTATTTAAAAAAAAAAATCATTTTACTCTATTCCCGAAACTGTGTTAAAAAATTAGAAACACTCGATTTAATAATTATGATGAAATGTCCACTATTTGTATGTAACCGGTAAATTCCTAATTTTTTGTTTTAAAATTATTATTATTATTATTTTTTTAATTTTCATTTTATCTATGTCAGCATACATCTATGGATTAAAATGTTTGCTAAAAATGATTTTTTAAAGCATGATGCTATTATACAATATAATTTGAAAACAGATTGCACATTTTTATTTATTAGCAAGATCTATATTTAATTTACAGACATTTATATCGATGAAAAGGTAGTTTAATACAGGGTTATTAAAAAGTCTTTCAACTTGTGCAGCTGCAAAATGTTAATTAAATAAAAGATACTGATATCTGCGAATTAAGAAAAAGTAAGATTTTAGCTTATGATCAGGAGCGGCCAATTTTCAAAACAATACGATATTTATAAACGATTTCTGCGAGCCTGTAACAAGATTAACCTGAACGCTATAGATCATCAATATATATCGAACAAAGCGATATTTTATTTGTTCCAATAATTGTAATCGATTAAAGGCACACATTTCAATAACTTTTAAAAAATTTATAAAAATTAAATTTAGAGTAGGTTTTTTTTAAAAAAAAAATTTTCTTACACATTTTCCCCCGGGGGGGGGGCACTTGACTTGCTCCGGGGGGGGGGGAAGTGCCCACCCCCGGAGGTATGCCTGAAAGAAACACTGCGTAGAACTTATATATAGTTCAACGTTACAATATATCTTTAGACGTGATGAAAAGACGCAGAACTTATTTATAGTACAACGTTATCATATAGCTTTAGATGTGATTAAAAAGGATGTTAAAAATTCAAGGGCGTATTGAGTAGAGCGCCGATTTTCGGAACGAAAATTATGCGAAAGGCCTAACCGAATTTAATAAAAAAAATAACCAATCACACGCACATTTTCCATACATGTGACCAATCCAAATGCGTGCTTTATTAAAATTTCAAGGTGAATGCGTCAGACATGAGGTGACCCTATAATTAGGTCAGAAAAACACCGTCTTGACCATGATTCAACGCAGATTGCAATGTTCGGTAACTTTCGTAAGTGACAGGAAGCTATGTTTATCTAAGAAATAGCGCTTTCCATTGATACCATTGTGGTCGGGCGATTCTACGTACATGTTACAGTTCTTAAATACATTTACCTCCTGACCTTCAAGTAATTTGTTTTTGTTATCGTCATGGTTATACTGTGGACTTGCCATTGTTATACCGTGGACTTGTCATTGTTATACTGTGGACTTGCCATTGTGATACTGTGGACTTGTCATTGTTATACTTGGGACTTGTCATTGTTATACTGGGGACTTGTCATTGTTATACAGTGGACTTGTCATTGTGATACTGTGGACTTGTCATTGTGATACTGTGGACTTGTCATTGTTATACTGTGGACTTGTCATTGTGATACTGTGGACTTGTCATTGTGATACTGTGGACTTGTCATTGTGATACTGTGGACTTGTCATTGTGATACTGTGGACTTGTCATTGTGATACTGTGGACTTGTCATTGTGATACTGTGAACTTGTCATTGTGATACTGTAGACTTGTCATTGTGATACTGGGGACTTGTCATTGTTATACTGTGAACTTGTCATTGTGATACTGTGGACTTGTCATTGTGATACTGTGAACTTGTCATTGTTATACTGTGGACTTGTCATTGTGATACTGTGGACTTGTCATTGTGATACTGTGAACTTGTCATTGTTATACTTGGGACTTGTCATTGTTATCCTGTGGACTTGTCATTGTTATACTGTGGACTTGTCATTGTGATACTGTGGACTTGTCATTGTTATACTGTGGACTTGTCATTGTGATACTGTGGACTTGTCATTGTGATACTGTGGACTTGTCATTGTTATACTGTGGACTTGTCATTGTTATACTGTGGACTTGTCATTGTGATACTGTGTACTTGTCATTGTGATACTGTGAACTTGTCATTGTGATACTGTGAACTTGTCATTGTGATACTGTGGACTTGTCATTGTGATACTGTGGACTTGTCATTGTGATACTGTGGACTTGTCATTGTGATACTGTGGACTTGTCATTGTGATACTGTGGACTTGTCATTGTGATACTGTGTACTTGTCATTGTGATACTGTGAACTTGTCATTGTGATACTGTGAACTTGTCATTGTGATACTGTGGACTTGTCATTGTGATACTGTGGACTTGTCATTGTGATACTGTGGACTTGTCATTGTTATACTGTGGACTTGTCATTGTGATACTGTGGACTTGTCATTGTTATACTGTGGACTTGTCATTGTGATACTGTGGACTTGTCATTGTGATACTGTGGACTTGTCATTGTTATACTGTGGACTTGTCATTGTTATACTGTGGACTTGTCATTGTGATACTGTGTACTTGTCATTGTGATACTGTGAACTTGTCATTGTGATACTGTGAACTTGTCATTGTGATACTGTGGACTTGTCATTGTGATACTGTGGACTTGTCATTGTGATACTGTGGACTTGTCATTGTGATACTGTGG
Organism: Omphiscola glabra; assembly: GCA_964017045.1. Taxonomy (NCBI): domain Eukaryota; kingdom Metazoa; phylum Mollusca; class Gastropoda; family Lymnaeidae; genus Omphiscola; species Omphiscola glabra. Next base: position 49,789,775 of record OZ024796.1, on the reverse strand, counting down.
ACTTGTCATTGTGATACTGTGTACTTGTCATTGTGATACTGTGAACTTGTCATTGTGATACTGTGAACTTGTCATTGTGATACTGTGGACTTGTCATTGTGATACTGTGGACTTGTCATTGTGATACTGTGGACTTGTCATTGTTATACTGTGGACTTGTCATTGTGATACTGTGGACTTGTCATTGTGATACTGTGGACTTGTCATTGTGATACTGTGGACTTGTCATTGTGATACTGTGGACTTGTCATTGTGATACTGTGGACTTGTCATTGTGATACTGTGGACTTGTCATTGTTATACTGTGGACTTGTCATTGTTATACTGTGGACTTGTCATTGTGATACTGTGGACTTGTCATTGTGATACTGTGGACTTGTCATTGTGATACTGTGGACTTGTCATTGTGATACTGTGGACTTGTCATTGTGATACTGTGGACTTGTCATTGTTATACTGTGGACTTGTCATTGTTATACTGTGAACTTGTCATTGTTATACTGTGGACTTGTCATTGTGATACTGTGGACTTGTCATTGTGATACTGTGGACTTGTCATTGTTATACTGTGGACTTGTCATTGTGATACTGTGGACTTGTCATTGTTAAACTGTGGACTTGTCATTGTGATACTGTGGACTTGTCATTGTGATACTGTGGACTTGTCATTGTGATACTGTGGACTTGTCATTGTGATACTGTGAACTTGTCATTGTTATACTGTGGACTTGTCATTGTTATACTGTGGACTTGTCATTGTGATACTGTGGACTTGTCATTGTGATACTGTGGACTTGTCATTGTGATACTGTGGACTTGTCATTGTGATACTGTGGACTTGTCATTGTTATACTGTGGACTTGTCATTGTGATACTGTGGACTTGTCATTGTGATACTGTGGACTTGTCATTGTGATACTGTGGACTTGTCATTGTGATACTGTGAACTTGTCATTGTGATACTGTGGACTTGTCATTGTGATACTGTGGACTTGTCATTGTGATACTGTGGACTTGTCATTGTGATACTGTGAACTTGTCATTGTGATACTGTGGACTTGTCATTGTGATACTGTGGACTTGTCATTGTTATACTGTGAACTTGTCATTGTTATACTTGGGACTTGTCATTGTTATCCTGTGGACTTGTCATTGTTATACTGTGGACTTGTCATTGTGATACTGTGGACTTGTCATTGTTATACTGTGGACTTGTCATTGTTATACTGTGGACTTGTCATTGTGATACTGTGGACTTGTCATTGTTATACTGTGGACTTGTCATTGTGATACTGTGAACTTGTCATTGTTATACTGTGAACTTGTCATTGTTATACTTGGGACTTGTCATTGTTATCCTGTGGACTTGTCATTGTTATACTGTGGACTTGTCATTGTGATACTGTGGACTTGTCATTGTTATACTGTGGACTTGTCATTGTGATACTGTGGACTTGTCATTGTTATCCTGTGGACTTGTCATTGTTATCCTGTGGACTTGTCATTGTTATCCTGTGGACTTGTCATTGTTATCCTGTGGACTTGTCATTGTTATACTGTGGACTTGTCACTGTTATACTGTGGACTTGTCACTGTTATACTGGGGACTTATTTTAACAAGAAGAAATCCATCGTGGACGTCGGGGGAGGGGGGTGGGGGAGGTGAAGTCATGAGTTTATCGCACCGGGCGACACCAACCCTGGCTACAAACCACTGTCAGCACGCCAGGTATATTTTGATGAAAAGGCGATCTGTCCTCGGGTCATTCATTCACAAAGTACAGTGGAACCCCCGCTTTAACCGGGGGTGGGGGGTGGAACCCCCGCTTTAACGCGATAATTTGGCGTCAAAAATCGGACAACGTTTATACTGGGTCATTTAAATGTTATGATTTAAAATAATCCGGAGTTTTGCTGTGCTTAGATGCAGGGTATCTTTCAGCCATCTCTCCCGGTGGGGGGGGGGGGGGAGGGGGGTGGGCATTGCCTAGATGATTGAATGTTATACTCAAAATAAAGTAATGTTACATATATATTTAAAAAAAACTGTTAAAAAATAATTACCCCCCACCCCCCCTTTTTTTTTTGCTTAAAGTATTTTAACAAGTACTTTGAAGGTTTGCACCCAGGTGCATTAATCAAGGGGGGCGCTGAAAAGTGCAAAAAAATATCCATTAATAAAAATAATTCCCACAAATCCCCGTAGGAACTCATGCGGAACTAACAAACAAACCCACAAACAAATTGTTACCCAGGTACACATATAAAAATGTTTCTTGAAACTTCAACAAACTTAAATCTGCCGTGTATTTGAGTCATCACGTTGGAATCAGACGATTTGTTTTTTTATCATCGGCGAAATGTCGTCGGTGAAGTGGCTGCGACAAACGGCCCCTAATCCTAGCTATCCGTCTAACGTCTCACGACAGTAAAATGAAAATGTTCCAATATTATCATTCATTGTTAGAGTTTTAGTTACCGAGCGCCTCTGCAGAAAGATTGCGTTAAAGAAGTTGGTGGCATATGTGTTATGTACATAGAGGACACCTCTTGTACCAACTTCCACTTGTACTGTATACCGATGGCATCTTGTCGTACACTATTCCACTTGTGTACTGCACAGAGACACCTTGTAACTAAACCGGTTTGTTGATATAGTAGTGCATAGGTGTCCCCCCGCCCCCCTTTGTAAGTAAATTGAATCAAAGCGATGTTGCCATGGCCAATTTATGTCCATGTAGTTCTGCTTGGATGGGAATGTTGAGAAACCAGTCGGCCGAGGCCAGGGCAAAGTTCACGTAGTGGGATTTATAGAACCAGTGGCTAATCCGGAGAACAAGATTGGGGCAAGATGGGGGAGATGGTGGTGTAGTCATGACTGAAGGCTCGCCAGGCGTCTGTTTTATGTACACATGGATCTAATTACACATGGATGTAATTACACATGGATCTAATTACACATGGATCTAATTACAGATGGATCTAATTTCACATGGATCTAATTACAGATGGATCAAAGTACACATGGATCTAATTACACATGGATCTAATTTATGGTTGGCTCTCAAAAAAATTGTGGCACTTGACTCATTGTGCTGTATTCAATTACGGGTGTGAGAGTGAAGGTGGTGAGAGATGAATGGGAACACCATCTAACTGTAATAGCTAAATTTAACATCTGACTTTAAAATCTAACTTTAACATTTAACTTTAACATCTAATTCGAAAATGTAACCCTAACATCTAATTCTAACATCTAATTTTAAAACCTAAATTTAAAATCTAACTTTAAAATCTAACTTTAACATCTAATTCTAAAATGTAACCCTAACATCTAATTCTAACATCTAATTTTAAAACCAAAATTTAAAATCTAACTTTAAAATCTAACTTTAACATCTAACTTTAACATGTAACTTTAACATCTAACTTTAACATCTAACTTTAACATCTAACTTTAACATCTAACTTTAACATCTAACTTTAACATCTAACTTTAACATCTAACTTTAACATCTAACTTTAACATCTAACTTTAACATCTAACTTTAACATCTAACTTTAACATCTAACTGTAACATCTAACTTTAACATTCAACTTTAACATCTAACTTTAACATCTAACTTTAACATCTAACTGTAACATCTAACTTTAACATCTAACTTTAACATCTAACTTTAACATCTAACTTTAACATCTAACATCTAACTCGAGGACAATTAAAGTAGCTGAGCGCCTCTAAAACAATGTTATTCCCATATGCGACTCCAATATCTAATTCCACCATCTATTTCCACCATCTAATTCCACCATCTAATTCCACCATCTAATTCCACCATCTAATTCCACCATCTAATTCCACCATCTATTTCCACCATCTAATTCCACCATCTAATTCCACCATCTAATTCCACCATCTAATTCCACCATCTAATTCCACCATCTAATTCCACCATCTAATTCCATCATCTAATTCCACCATCTAATTCCACCATCTAATTCCACCATCTAACTCAACCATCTAACTCAAACCATCTAACTCCACCGTCTAACCTCACAATTTAACTCAAGCATCTGCCTCACCTATTAATTATACAACATACAAAATCGATTTATAAAAAATTAACATCTTACATGAGCTTATCAGACATTGGTTATTGTACTTCATTAAGTCAGACATTGGTTATTGTACTTCATTAAGTCAGAAATTGGCTATTGTACTTCATTATATCAGACATTGTCTATTGTACTTCATTATATCAGACATTGGCTATTGTACTTCATTATATCAGACATTGGCTATTGTACTTCATTAAGTCAGAAATTGGCTATTGTACTTCATTATATCAGACATTGTCTCTTGCACTTCATTATATCAGACATTGGCTATTGTACTTCATTATATCAGACATTGGCTATTGTACTTCATTATATCAGACATTGGCTATTGTTCTTCATTATATCAGAAATTGGCTATTGTACTTTATTTAACCAAGATTAAAATATGAGAAAAGGGACATCGGAGTACCGGTCCCCGAAAGAAGACACAAATAAAAAAGTCGGATTCTTTCCTTTTCGCCGATGAACAAAATAACAATATAAATAATTTAACAACACGTAAAAACTATGTTTTTTTTGGGTATAAATCCTGTATAAGCACTTTTAAATTATTTTATTTTATATTGATCATTTAATGACCCACCCGCTTTTACATCGCAGATTTATTTCACTATTTCAGAAAAAAAAACAAAAAACAAATACGCACAAACGCACGTGCGGTATTTTTTTTTAAAAAAAAAGAACATTTAGCGCAGCAATCAGGAATTTTATTTCATTTAGCGCAGCAATCAGGAATTTTATTTCATTTAGCGCAGCAATCAGGAATTTTATTTCATTTAGCGCAGCAATCAGGAATTTTATTTCATTTAGCGCAGCAATCAGGAATTTTATTTCATGAAATTAGTCATATTTCATTCATATTCCCCTTGAAAAACAGAAAAAAACAGATTTTGGGGCTGAAAATAAAAAAGAATGTGTTGTCATCGGCAACGAGTCTATTTGCCAAATTTTAGCTCTATAGGTTGACATGAAGTGGGTCAATTAGCCGTCCAAAGATTTTTACCCTAAACGCACAAAAGCGAGGTTAATAAATAAACGTTTTAAAAAGATTAAAACTAAGAAGAATTTTATTTGTGAAGAGTCCGCGAGAAAGCTGCCCCCATCTTACCATCCATCATTAACCTTGTATAAGTGTAAGAATAAAACATTCTTATCTTGTTCATTCCTTTAATCTGATCTTAAATAAATAAATGCTACAAAGAAAAAGGTAATTTCACTTTTTTTTTTTTTGGGGGGGGGGGGGGGGGGGGGGGGAGGGGCAGAACCTTGGCTCTGTTCCTCGAAGAAAACTACAGCAAATATAACAGTGAACAAGCCGAGAATTTGAGGCCAAAAAATGTCGCGGATGGATAATGGGCAGTGTTTGTCTTTAATTAATCGTCCATTTTTACCTGCCCCAGAGCAGCGGTTCTCAATGGGCGTGCCTCGGGATGTACACAGTAGCAAGTTAAATGTTCAAATGTTTCTTGTTGGCAACAAATTTTTCCGTTGCATTTTGCTTCTTTATCGATTCAGTGCAGACTGGGCACAATGTCTGATGGCAATAGCCCATAGTTCAGTCAAGACGGGTGACAATGTTTGATGGCAATAGCCCATAGTTCAGCGCAGACTGGGCACAATGTCTGATGGCAATAGCCCATAGTTCAGCGCAGAATGGGCACAATGTCTGATGGCAATAGCCCATAGTTCAGCGCGGACTGGGCACAATGTCTGATGGCAACAGCCCATAGTTCAGCGCGGAATGGGCACAATGTCTGATGGCAACAGCCCATAGTTCAGTGAAGACGGGTGACAATGTTTGATGGCAATAGCCCATAGTTCAGCGCAGACTGGGCACAATGTCTGATGGCAACAGCCCATAGTTGAGCGCGGACTGGGCACAATGTCTGATGGCAACAGCCCATAGTTCAGCGAAGACGGGTGACAATGTTTGATGGCCATTGGCCACAACAGTTCAGACTTTGGAGAAAGCCACCAAGAAGTGGCAGCAAATGATAGACCTGATTATAACAACCAGTTTATCAAAACGGACTGGGCGGGACACTTTTCGGGTTCCTGAAATTTCATTCTTTGCCCGATGCGTTGCAAGAAGTAAACAACACAACATTTTCTCGTCAATGGTCAGTGCATATTTGAGAATGAGATATTAGGGGGGGGTGGGGGGGGTGGTCCTTAATTCTGGCTAAGAACCATCGTGTTTAAATTTCAAACCAAGAGAACATGCGGGTCAGAACTCGGAAAGGGATTAACAAGCTGTCAGCTGTGTGTGAAAACCAAACTGTGGACGCGAGGCATGGCATCCATAGCAGGACATGACAGGGAGAACTGTTCACACCAATGTAGTCACGATAAAGCAAAAGTCACATTTGCGTTTAAAATGTTAAGTTTGCCAAAGAATGGAACTGTCCAGATGACATATTTAACATAAATTATCTATGATTGGAGGAATTGCCCGAGATAAAAACAGCTTATTTGAAAGTAAAATCGTGTAAGGAAGAAATGCCCTATGGCATTGGCAAAGTTAAGCTTGCTAAACAAACATTTTATATAAAGTTGAATGGTCAAAGATATAGTAAGCGGTAGTTAAGTTGATATTGCCTCAACAGTAAATCACCCCAGTGAAAATTTTTAATGTGTTGATGGGTGGATGGTCCATGAAATAATAAGCTCAGTTAACAACAATTGTGTATGAATGGAGGGGTTCACGATTTTAGCTACCTTGGTTAAATTAATGGTTTCCGAATTAGTTTTGGTAAAAGATCACGTGGCTTTCATGTTATTACATTAAAAAAAATAATTAAAAATTGGTACAACGGATAAGAAAAAAAAAAGATTTTAATGATAAAGTACGTCCAAATTTTTGTAAAACAGAGTAGCTTGCCCTTGGACACCTCGCACTTTCCCCACTCCCCAGTAGCTCCTGAATCCTGTTTGCTATTTCTAAACTCGATTCCAGTACATTCAGTAGAACAAATTGACAAAGATGCAACAATAGTATACTTTCAATCTAATAACACCTTTCCATTTAATTAGCATCGTCATCCAATTAATGGCATCGAAATCCAGTTCATGATATCGTCATCCATTTCATGATATCGTCATCCAATTCATGGTATCGTCATCCATTTCATGGTATCGTCATCCATTTCACGGTATCGTTATCCGTTCATGTTATCGTCATCCAGTTCATGGTATTGTCATCAAAATGTCATCACCACCCAATTCATTGTTTACAATACATTGACAAAGAATATAAAAAATAGGATAGCCACAATTGCACCATTTTCTCCCCGTAAAAACACGTTTTTTTCCTTCTATCCGTTCGTACCACACATAAACTGCGTTTCATCTAGGACTATGTGTTGTTATCTCACGAGGACAGAGCGGTAGATAAAGAGTTTGCTAAATATAGCTGGTCCGGGTTATGCGTCACTATTTACCATAAATTTGTATGAATGAATCAGGTCAAGGTCATTTTATCCTTCCATAACGTGGCTTTTAGTTGAAACAAAAGAGTAAATGACAGACACTAAGGCATAAGTTATAAGGACAGATAATTTAATGACCGAAGGTAAGACGGTATGGTGTGTGTGTTAGAGAGATGAGTGAGTTCGCCTGACATCTTTGAAAAAACACAAAAAAGAAACATGACCCTCAGTGGCGTAGCGAGCTTAACTCGCGCCCGGGGCACAATACCTTTTAAGCGTTCCCAATACCTTTTTAACGCCCCCCCATTCGAAAACCATACAATATTATAGTAAAATATACCATTTGGCGCCCCTTTGTGAGTAGCGCCCGGGGCATGATGCCCCCCTTGCCCTCCCCCTCACTACGCCACTGATGACCCTAAATAGAGATGGCGGTCTGTTTTCCCGGACAACAACATGACCTAAATAGAGATGTCGGTCTGTTATGCCTGACAACAACATGACCTAAATAGAGATGTTGGTCTGTTATCCGGGACAACAGCATGACCTAAATAGAGATGTTGGTCTGTCATCCCGGACGACAACATGACCTAAATAGAGATTCGTCTGTCTTGTCTAAGTGTCAAAATGGTTTAGGAAATAAACCAACTGTTGATTCACGTTTCAGTTCAAGTATAGGTGACAGGTGAATGTAACAGGTGAATGTGACATCTGACAATACCCTGCAAACCATTGAGTTAGAACAACCAAAGGTTAAGCTCAGTTAAACAGTTCCTAGAGGTGTGTCAATAGCTTTGTTGGCCGCATTTATAGCAGTGTTGATGCTAAAACTTTAGGACAACCAAAGATTCATTTCCGTTCAATATGTAAATAGATTTGTTGGCCACATAAAGTAGTTGTGGCCGTATAGAGCAGTGTTGGCCGTATTGAGCAGAGTTGGCCGTATAGAGCAGAATTGGCCGTATAGAGCAGTGTTGGCCGTATAAAGCATAGTTGGCCGTATAGAGCAGAGTTTTCCGAATAGAGCAGCGTTGGCCTTATAGAGCAACTTTGGCCGTATAGGGCAACGTTGGCCGAATAGGGCAGCGTTGGCCGTATAGAGCAGTGTTGGCCGCATAAAGCAGTGTTGGCCATATAGAGCAGTGTTGGCCGTATAGAGCAGTGTTGGCCGTATAGAGCAGTGTTGGCCGTATAGAGCAGTGTTGGCCGTATAGAGCAGTGTTGGCCGTATAGAGCAGTTTTGAAGAGCTAACACAAACGAGGAATAAAATGTGTTTAAAGAGTATACAAACCATAAAGCCCCCCCCCCCCCCAACTTTTCCCCCCAAACATCAAGAACAGGCCACACAAAGTCGTCCATTTTTATTTCATATGTTAAAGTTTTGTGACACACTCTGATGACGAAACACAGGCCGAAGAGACACACAGTCTGAAGACGACACACAGTCTGAAGACGACACACAGGACGAAGACGACACACAGGACGAAGACGACACACAGTCTGAAGACGGCACACAGGCTGAAGATCACCGTTTTATTTGATCTAGTCTAACTGAAATAATAAACACGACTGTCACACTAAATAAAAAACAAATAAATTAAAAAAAACAAAAAAAAAACGAAAGTACAAAATGTTTTTATTTTTTGGGGAGTCCAGCGTTTCTTTCAGACAATTTCCTTTAGGGGTCTGGAAGGAGGAGGGTTCATTTCAGACTTTCGAGTGGGCAGTGAACGTTGGTAAAACATATTTTTATATAAGAATGAGCTATAGGGACATAACGCCTAAAACCCGAAAATATTTTGATACGTTCGGACTCTTAAAAACAATCATAGTTATTTTCTATTATTTTACGGAAATCGAATAAATTTACATGCGCAAAAAAATATTATATTTCCGCTTTTATTTTAGCAAAGGTTTAAGTATTATTCTTATAAATTACAAATACATATAAAGAAACAAATAAGGAATTATCTTAAGCATTTTATATGCGTTTGAAAGTTATGAAAAAAAAAATAAATAGAAAAAATATGATCAAAGAATTACACAGTAATCACATTTATCGGGAAAAACTAAACATCAGTTGTTGTTAGTGCGTTCTTTAGCGCGTTGTCAATAAGGCGAAATAAAATTAAAATTAATTAGTTCTAAATAATCACGCAAATGACGTCATATTGAGAATTGGATATTTAGCTAAAGTTAAAAGCTCTCTGATTTAATGAAAGAGCGTGAAAAAACTGATAATGTACATTCACTTTCTTATAAGTAAAATTAATAAATAGCATTGATTGCTTTTTAAATTGCTAACCTTAAATACTAATTTAGCGTTGTATTTTTAACATTTAATAAGTTTGTACTTTTTATTCATTCCAAAAATAATTTTTTATGAAATTTATAAAGTAGTAAAAACTCTACATTTAAAAATAATTTTAATAAGAATATGCCGTTTAATTAAATTTGTGCAGCAAAACTAAATAGCCAAATAGCATTTTTAATGCACTTATCACTGATCTAGATAAGAACAAAGCATATTAAATGCAAAAAAACACTCTTTTTTGCCCATTCATTTTGCCCAATGCAAGCCTCAGAATAAATTTGATCAATAATTAACCTTCTTCGATACATTTATATCGATGGTAGGAAATTGAGTTCATGCATTTTTACTTGGATGACAATATCTTTCAATCCAATGACATTTCAGTTGTAAAAAAAAGAAGCTATATTTCATTTAACATATGAACATATGTTAACCAATTAAGAAAATCAATGACTTTAACAAAACATAAATATATTTACATAATTATACCCATGGATATTAAAACCCAATCACTTTACACAAGTGAAAATTTAATTTAAAAAATAGAGATTTTATTAGATAGAGAGATAGACAGAAAGACAGACAAACAGACAAATACACAGATATATGATATATAGATAGAGATGTAGATAAAAGATAGATAGACGGATGGATGAAAGAATGGATGGATGGAAGGGTGGGTGGGTGAGAGGATGAATGGATGGATGGATGGATAGATAGGTAGGTAGAAAGGTAGGTAGGTTGGTAGGTAAGTAGGTAGATAGATATGTAGGTAGGTAGGTAGGGAGATAGGTAGATAGATAGATAGATAGATAAATATATATATATATATATATATATATATATATATATATATAGATTGATAGATAGATAGATATATAGATAGATACATACCTGTTTACTTTTACGATTTTGGCGTACAATGTACGATTTTGATGTGTACACATAATATAAACTGAGTGTTTTTTTTTACTATTAAGATAATGTATTGAACGATTTTGTGATGAAATTGTACGATTTTAAGATTTTTTGGGTAAAAAGGTCTGTAGATAGTAGCTGGATTGGTAGATAGTTAGGTAGATAGGTTTGGTAGGTAGGTAGATAGATGGGCAGGTAGGTAGGCAGACAGGCATGTAGATGGTAAATAGGTAGATCGGTAGATGCTAGATAGATAGGTAGATAGATAAACAGACAGGTAAACAGACAGGCAGTCAGAGAGACAGAAGGAGAGACAGAAAGAGATACATTCAAAGAGACAAACAGACATACAGAGATGTAGACAGAGAGACAGAGAGAGAGAGTGAAAGACAGAGAGACAGACAGAGAGACAGACAGAGAGACAGACAGAGAGACAGACATAATGACAGAGAGACAGACATAATGACAGAGAGATAGACAGAGACTGACAGTGAGACAGACCGAGAGACAGCTTGAGAAACAAACATAGAGACAGAGAGACATAGAGACCGGCAGAGAAACAAAGAGACATACAGAGAGAAAGAGAGACAGACAGAGAGAAAGAGAGATAGACAGAGAGACAGACAGAGCGACAGAGAGACATAGAGACAGGCAGAGACAGAGAGACAGACAGAGAGACAGACAGAGAGACAGACAGATAGGGAGACAGACAGAATGACAGAGAGACAGACAGAGAGACAGACAGTCAGGCAGACAGACAGATCATCCTTGAACAATTGCAAAAAAGTTATCTTAATTCGGTAAACTTTATCTATACATATATAAGTATATCCCGTATGTGCTTCTATACCATCAATCCAAAGTGATGAAATTTGTGTGAATTGTAAAAAAATGCAAATGTTTCAGAATTATTACACACATTTGACAATATTCCGTTTTGGGACCGGGGACCTAAATTCTTTTTTCCCCCCTTTTATGAGCTAAATATAATTTTCGTATGCGTTCCTATACCATTCATCCGATTGCGATAAAACTTTGGTAAGTTGTTGTGCGCACCAATGGTTTCTGAATTAGCTTATCCATTTCTAATTTATTTGTGTACGCACTAGACGCAAAAAAAAACCAATAAATATTTTCTATTTAAAAAATTACTTTAAAACTTAATTAAAACACAAACACTTTTTTTATTGAGTGGCATGCAACGCATGCCGGGTTCTCGCTAGTTATGTTATGTTGTTATAGACCAGAAAAACGTCCGTGAATGGGTGCGGATAAATTGACCTATTCATTCAAGCCATTGCACACCAAATTGCGCAGCATCTTGAGGAAAATTTAAAATGTCAAAAAAAAAAAAAAAAAAAAAAAAAAGGAAATGAAAAATGGATTTTTTCAGAGTTAACGAAAGACACATTTTTTTAAGACTGAGTCTAGAAAAACTATTGACTCAAATGTGTAACTGGTTGGTTGAATAGCAAAGTAAATATATGGTCAAGCCTTCATTTCAGCGCACCTTCCGTTTTTACCTAGAGAGTACCTGTAAAGAAAAGGACCTCGTCTCGTGTTACGTAGTTACTATGCAACCATTGGCAGAGATCTTATGTTGATACAGTAACGGCCCAGCGCCATCTTTGTTTATGTTTTAAAGTCCTTCGCGGAGCCCGTCTCATCCCTACAGAGTACCGTACAATCTCAGGGGTTGCCAAATATTTTTGCGTGGCCAATCCTTGGGCCATGACCTAGAAACTCGTCCATTGGCATGAGAGTAGGGTGTGCCACGATTTCCACGTGGTGGGGGGAGGGTGCCGCTGCTGTCACATGGGGGGGACCTAGGGTGTCCCTGTTGTCAAATGGGGGTAGGGTGTCACGTTGTCACATGGGGAGTAGGGTGTCACTTTGTCACAAGGGGGATTAGGATGTCACGTTTTCATCATATGGGGGAAGTAGGGTGTCAAGTGAGAGTAGGGTGTGACTATTTCCACGTGGGGGAGGAGGGTATCACCGCTGTCACATGGGGGAGTAGGGTGTCACGTTGTCAAATGTTATATACTAGGGCTCAAACGGGTGCAGTTTTTTCACCCCGGGTCCGGACATTTTGAGAAAATACCCGGTGGGTCCAAGTATTAAAAACAAGAAAAGATTTAACCCCTCCTTTTCTATAATATATCCCAGCCCTTAAATTTAAATTCTAGGCATACAGACAATCCTACCTCCTACCTGTTAATATACCCCTCCCCTCTAGAATAGTTAGCCATTGTTAGCCTATCTTCCCCCTAGACTAGTAAACAGCACTGTAGCCACCGAATGTATTTGTTTCAGAAATAGCATTTGTCAGTTCTCGCCCTTTGAGGTGTGAATTGTGTCAGTGTGCCGGCTACAACCATTGCACCAACGGTTCTCCAACCTTTGTTTAGATGACTGGCCCTGGTGAATAATGTATTGCACAGTAGCCCCCACTCATCTTTTTTTCCCCTTTAACCTGGTATTTGGACACAAGTAAGGAAAATTTGGAGTTGTCCTAAGTCGGAAAAAACACCGCGTGATGAAATACGGCATAGAAATATTGGGGTCACTGTTTCATTGCAGCGAGTCGTCGATAACCGTATCCGGAAATTTGATCGAAAGAAATGTCGTAGACGGAAAATTGATCGACGGAAATTTGATCGAACGGAAATTTGGTCCAACCATACAGACAATATTTGATAGCCTCCAAGCCAACCATACAGACAATGTCTAATATGTTACAAGGGGGGATAGGAGCTCGGTACGTGGGTTATATGAATAATAAAAACATCCTAAAATAAATCAAGTGGCTGGTATCGGCTAAGTGATGAGTTCTCAGGCTAAATATTTGCGGTAGGAAAGCGTTCAAAAACATTAAATACAGTTTGAGAGCCCCTCAACCCGGTTACTAGAATTTGACAGCAGCAGATGTCAAACAGACCGGTGTCTCGGGCAACTTGAGACCGATGAGTGACAGAATTGTTTGCTCGCACCGTCAGTGTCAGACCTGGTCGAGATCTTACATCGCTGTGTCACCCTTAGTTTCACCAACAACAACCAATCGATGCAGGCGATTATATTATGCTATTCGCACCATTATTCAAACTTAGTGTCTGCAATGGAAAAGATGCAACAGATAATATAATAGGAAATCGAGATATACTGACTTGGACATCAAGATATACTAGGACATCCATGTTTACTTGGACATCAATGTTTACTTGGACATCAATGTTTACTTGGACATCAAAGTTTACTTGGACATCAAAGTTTACTTGGACATCAATGTTTACTTGGACATCAAAGTTTACTTGGACATCAACGTTTACTTGGACATCAACGTTTACTTGGACATCAACGTTTACTTGGACATCAATGTTTACTTGGACATCAACGTTTAATTGGATATCAACGTTTACTTGGACATCAACGTTTACTTGGACATCAACGTTTACTTGGACATCAACGTTTACTTGGACATCAAAGTTTGAGTCCCAGAAGTTACATCCGATGTACTTTGACCAAAGTGTTATCTATTGAGTTCCAGATGTTGACATGTTTACCTAGCCTCAATTGATCTATACCGAAGCCCTAACTAAAAGTCTTTGATTCGTACATTGATGCATCGCTTGATAACATTCACTGAAAAGCATGTCAGAAAGTCAACGGAAATTTGGTGACAAGAAAATGGTAATGATACACGCCCCACTTCAAGATCACGACATGATACAAGCCCCACTTCAAGATCACGACATGATACAAGCCCCACTTCAAGATCACGACATGATACAAGCCCCACTTCAAGATCACGACATGATACAAGCCCCACTTCAAGATCACGACATGATACAAGCCCCACTTCAAGATCACGACATGATACAAGCCCCACTTCAAGATCACGACATGATACAAGCCCCACTTCAAGATCACGACATGATACAAGCCCCACTTCAAGATCACGACATGATACAAGCCCCACTTCAAGATCACGACATGATACAAGCCCCACTTCAAGATCACGACATACCCGTAGTGATCGTGTGAATCGGCGATGGGGTACTTAGGGTAAAACTCTTCTATAAAAATTAATGATGACGACATCATTAAATGGTAGATAAAGTTATTTGGGGGTGAGAGTAGCTATTGGTTCTTCCCTATAAATCATTAGGTTTAGGGTAAACCCTATTAATAATTATAAAGTTCATTGCAATTAATTTAACAATAGATTTTAAAAAATCAAAAAACAACAAAATTCAAATATATTTGAAATGAATACTTTGAACGTAGAAAAACAGGAATGTTTTGTTGTATGTAGACACATCTGAATGTTTTGTTTTACCTAGACACACACGAATGTTTTGTTGTACGTAGACACATATGAATGTTTTGTTTGTACGTAGATACACACGCATGTTTTGTTGTATGTAGACACATAAATGTTTAGTTGTACGTACACACACGAATGTTTTGTTGTACGTAGACACACAATGTTTTGTTGTATGTAGACACACATGAATGTTTTGTTTTTCGTAGACACAACGAATGTTTCGTCGTACGTAGACACATGATGTTTTGTTGTATGAAGACACGCACGAATGTTTTGTTGTTTGTAGTCACACAGGAATATTTTGTTCGTCCAGAGACAGTTTGCAACTAAAACTTATATTTGTTAGATATATGATTAATATAAAGATAATCACACTGCACACAGTACACTGCCCTTCTAGTTTTTTATAATTCATGCACGGGAAAGTGAGCCTCAAGTCAGTCAGTTAATATTGGGATTGCCCCACGAGCCTTCTCATGCTGGGGTTGCCCCACGAGCCTTCTCATAATGGGGTTGCCCCACGAGCCTTCTCATACTGGGGTTGCCCCACGAGCCTTCTCATACTGGGGTTGCCCCACGAGCCTTCTCATGCTGGGGTTGCCCCACGAGCCTTCTCATACTGGGGTTGCCCCACGAGCCTTCTTATACTGAGGTTGCCCCACAAGCCTTCTCATACTGGGGTTGCCCCACGAGCCTTCTCATACTGGGGTTGCCCCACGAGCCTTCTCATGCTGGGGTTGCCCCACGAGCATTCTCATACTGGGGTTGCCTCACGAGCCTTCTTATACTGAGGTTGCCCCACAAGCCTTCTCATACTGGGGTTGCCCCACGAGCCTCCTCGTACCGGTGTTGCCCAATGATCTTTTCATCCTGGGGTTGCCCCACAAACATTCACATACTAGGGTTGCATACACTAGGCGAACTCCAGTAATTAAAAAAAACAAAAAACAAAAAACAAACAACCTCTCTAAACAGACAGTCCTCAAAACGATATATCTAAAATCAATAAACTAATCCAATAGGGAATGTGCTGGATATAAAACTAAGGTCGAACTCTGTGTATTGATTTGCCATTGACCAGCTGAGTGTTTGATTAGCAATGCATGGCGAGAAATGATCACCGCCTTGTCGACGCATCCTTCGCTACAATTTATTTTGTAATCAACACGTTTTTTGGCAATGGTTTGCAACCATTCAATTATCATTACACAATTTATTTAATTACACCAGTCGAAAAACCGAAGAAGTCGACATTTAAGAATGAGACCAAAAACAGTTTTGCAGCAAATCCCAGACGGTCCATATCCACAAGCGTATCTTACCTATATGGACTCTTAAAATGTTACTTATTCATAGGTGCAGTTTGTCACAGATTTGATGGTATTATGAGGTATGGTCATGCACCAAGTGGTATTGGTGGTGTAGTGAATAGTACGGAGCCGTTCCTCTCTGGGATGGTTCACTAGTCGAGACGTTGAGAAGTACAACGAATAAAACACAGAACATTAACGAAAGATCAAACAATTTCTCAGCAACAGTGTTAGATAAATGATGTATTGATGAACATAACAAATTTAGTAAAGTTTCTTCCCTAACTCTAACGGTCTATCACTGGTTCTATCCTCAACTAAGTCTAGTCACGCTGCGTCTACAACTTCCTAATCACCGTCCACGAATCTCTAACTCTATCCTATGTCACGAAGAGTCCTATTTTATATACAATTCTCTACCTACTTAGGTGGTCCAGGAATGCTAGCTATTAGCCCATCCATACCCCTTCATTTCCAGTCAATTAGGAACTTCCGTCATTAACACCAAAATTACCACGCGAAGTCATGGAAAGAAACAATCCCCTCTATCTCAAAGATGCGACAATTAATTAACCTTAACCTCGACCCCTGAACAAAGCCTTCCCAAAATTAACAGCAATTTCCGGCCATCCTATAAGTTACCTTAATTACAATGGAGCTCTGTCCTGTACCCCCGCCCCAGTCATTTGTGACACAGTTAACTTCTTTCTTGAGAACGCGTTCACTATGAAAAAAACTCACAGAGTAGTGGCTGAGTTTACTGAAAGGGCAGTTTGATTGGCTTCATGGTGTCTGGGGAAAAAAGGGGAGGGGGAGGGGAAAAAACACTATTCTAGGATTCACTTTCGTCCCTCCGTCCACACTCTCCAACACGGAGGATGTCTACACTGTATGACGTCCACACTGGATGACGCCCAACACGGATGACGTCCACATCGGATGACGTTCACACCGAATGACGTCCACACTGGATGACGTCCACACCGGATGACTTCCACACTGGATGACGTCCACACTCTAAGACGTCACACGCAATAAAACACAATTTTGAAAATACTTAAGTTCTTCATTTGTATTGCGCTGTGTCCACAAACACAAGTTTCGCATGATGAAATCCCCTGGCCAACACCAATCAAGGTGGCTGACTTTCCGATCTGAGGTCACGACCATCCGCTAGCAACAATATCCAAGACTAATGAGCACCAACTTAACCCTCACAATGTGAGAACCTCTCAACACTTAAGCTAGTAACTGTCACTGACAGGCTAGAACTCCCCCATTTGACAAAATCTCTCAACACTTTAGCTAGTAAATGTCACTGACAAGCTATAACGTCCCCATTTGACACAACGACGATAACTGTAGAGCTCCCCACATAACAATCTCGCGCTCCCGGTGTTCACACATCATTTAAACACCTCACTTTTATTTAGGGTTTGTCATTTAATGGCGGAAATCTATTAATAGAACATTCGGGCATTCAGTTTGGCCAAGCTCATGAAGATATTTCTACTACATCCTGGTATTCCGTTTGGCCAAGCTGTCAACAGCTGTTCGGTACTTTTACCTTAATGTAGCTGGGTCTTAACCGAGACGAAAATGTGTTTATAAATTTATTTTTTGAAAGATTTTACAAACAAATTGTTACTGCTATATATATATGCGGAAATAATTGTTAGTCTACGTTTAACGAAAACATTGTCTAAAAATAGAAACACTTCGTAATGAGATGTGACGTTTTCCGGTTTTAGAAATGACAAACCCAGTTGACCTCTCCTAATCCGACCAATTGCAACTGGACCTCCGGAAACTATTCACCAACGTTTGATCAACACCTATTCCATACACAAGCCAATACATGCTCACCAAATCAGTTCATGACAATAGGAAGATTGTACCAGTGAGTTGACTACTTTCATATTCTTGGAACCACTGACACCAATCCTATCACACCCAGTGGCGTAGCTAGGGATGGTGTCACCCGGTGCGGTAAACTCATGGTGTCACCCTGCTGAGATAATGTCCTACGGTACGGTCCACATCCCCGCAACAACCCCCCCCCCTCTAGCTACGCCATTGATTACACCCAAAAGTGGGTCAAGCACAGGATAAAAAACGTCGAACTTATACGAAGGCAACCACATGTTGGTGTGACTTAATATTGGCCCTAACTAAGACCACATCCAGGGCCTGATATTGACATGAGTTGCAGGGAATGACATGTTTGCATTGATCGTCACGCATGGGTGCACGCCGTGCGTCTACGACACATTGAAACAAATGGCGACGGGAAAGGTGTGCTTGGGAACGATTCTACAGTATGAGACAAATGATAATCTAGTTAAAATATCAATCATAACAATGGAATTCCTATGCAACATGTACCAGCACACAGTATCCGGGGAAAATCACCGACACAGCATCAGGGAAACACATCGACACAGTATCAGGGAAACACACCGACACAGTATCAGGGAAACACATCGACACAGTATCAGGGAAACACATCGACACAGTATCAGGGAAAAACGCCGACACAGTATCAGGGAAACACACCGACACAGTATCAGGGAAACACACCGACACAGTATCAGGGAAACACACCGACACAGTATAAGGGAAACACACCGACACAGTATCAGGGAAACACACCGACACAGTATCAGGGAAACACGCCGACACAGTATCAGGGAAACACACCGACACATTATCAGGGAACACGCCGACACAGTATCAGGGAAACACACCGACACAGTATCAGGGAAACACGCCGACACAGTATCAGGGAAACACACCGACACAGTATCAGGGAAACACACCGACACAGTATCAGGGAAACACACCGACACAGTATCAGGGAAACACATCGACACAGTATCAGGGAAACACACCGACACAGTATCAGGGAAACACACCGACACAGTATCAGGGAAACGCACCGACACAGTATCAGGGAAACACACCGACACAGTATCAGGGAAACACACCGACACAGTATCAGGGTAACACAGTATCAGGAAAACACACCAATCAGGTGTCCCAATCAGGTTACATGCTGTTTTAAGCGTGTCAGCCAATGTATATTTCAGCTGTTAATGTAAATTTTCTCAAGCGGGGTTCCTAACGATTTTGTTTAGTTCAGATTTTCCGGGAAATCCGGAGTACACATTTCGGGATAAGGAGGTTCTTTTTTTTTAAATTTCATTAAAATACAGATAGTCACAAATTGTCATAGATTGTCACAGATTGTCACAGATTGTCACAGATTGTCACGACAATCCTGGACCTGTAAGCTCTAGTTAATGGTGCTGAATTATTAACCTCAGCAGTTCTAGTACACGGGTTCTCAAGCGTTATCAAGTCACGGCCACATTAAGATAGTTGACCAAGGTGACCCTTACCGTGATATATTTTTTTAAAAAAATGGGGTTTAAGTAGGGTAAATTCTTCGAAATGAAAATATTTTACAAATCAATTGTTAAATGTAATTGAAATGTATAGCATAATAAATATCCCTATCAGTAGAAATGTATCACTAAAACATAGAGGAATATCAATTGAAGTGTTCAACATCAATGCGGAAGCTAGGATAAGACCACGGGGGTAAACCCAAACTGTTAATTCCGGAGATGGAGTCACGAAGTCGATCTGACGCTGATATTAATGTCATTTCGGCAACTCTTGCCAGTTAAGGGCCAATTTGTATTTTTGTATTGGAATATCTCATTAGGAAATGGCGTCAGCGGGCCGTCGAGCTTGCGCTCCTTATGCCCTCCCTGGCGTCCACCCGCACCTGCCAGACGCCGGGTCTCCCCGACGCCGGGCCGTGCGGGGGAACGCCAGAGACCTCCCCGGGCGTGAAGCGCCCCCACCAGCAACCGCTCGATCGGGTTTGCCGATGGAGACCCTCCCCGCCCGGAGACACCTGGTCGACCGTAGACGCTGCGTTTAAAGCGTCCGCAGTCCACTTTCCTAGCGGCCGGGGCGGCAAATTAACGTCCTAATATCTCCCCCACCCGTCCCGGGGAAGCATCGGACGCCCTCTAAGAGGGATTCTACAGTGGGCTTCCACCCCGCAACCAATTAGAGGAGTAGCTGGGACGAAACGGTTGCCTAGGAGCAGCTTTCTCAGGGCTGCATATTTAGAATCACCGGCCATAGGCTTCCACCACAGCCTATCGCCTCATATCCCTTAACGGCAACTTGTAATCATGATCCCTACCCTGTGTTTGCCTTTTCTTCCCCCTGTGAAGTATCACAGGTGGCAGCCCTGTAGGAGCTGCTTATTCCAGCAACTACCATGCATGCCCTTGTCTGCCACGCGGGACACGCAATGGTGGTAATGTGCCCCGGGTTAACGCCGAGGGGGTCGGTTGCCAGCGCTTCCAAATCGGCAAGCCACTACAGACTTGTCGACCGGAACCCCGGGGGAGTATCTTTGTATTGACATTTGTCATTCCCTTGTTTGTCATTCACTTGGATCCACCGGCTGCGTGAAGAGTGGTTGGTTGGGGGGGGGGGGTATGCTGCAGCTTGTCTTCCATAAAAACCGCACAGACTAAATAGCTGTACTCGTGAGGCTAAACAGCTGCACTCGTGAGGCTAAACTGCTGCATTCATGAGGCTAAACAGCTGCACTCGTGAGGCTAAACTGCTGCACTCGTGTGGCTAAACTGCTGTACTCGGGAGGCTAAACAGCTGCACTCGTGAGGCTAAACTGCTGTACTCGTGAGGCTAAACAGCTACACTCGTGAGGCTAAACAGCTGTACTCGTGAGGCTAAACAACTGCACTCGTGAGGCTAAACTGCTGTACTCGTGAGGCTAAACAGCTGTACTCGTGAGGCTAAACTGCTGCACTCGTGAGGCTAAACAGCTGCACTCGTGAGGCTAAACAGCTGTAGTCGTGAGGCTAAACAGCTGCACTCGTGAGGCTAAACTGCTGCACTCGTGAGGCTAAACTGCTGCACTCGTGAGGCTAAACAGCTGTACTCGTGAGGCTAAACAGCTGCACCCGTGAGGCTAAACTGCTGCACTCGTGAGGCTAAACAGCTGTACTCGTGAGGGTTAAACAGCTGTACTCGTGAGGTAGGGGGTAAAATTGTCCCCAAAATGCGTGATGTACTTAATGTTTCGGCCACAAATCGGCCCTTGATGACATTATCGGATTACGTTAATTTAATCGATAGTCGACTCCAAATCAATTGTTATTAGATGACAGAAAGATTTGTACCGCATTCTGAATCATCTTCTTCACAACGGCGAGAATAATGAAAGTGGTGCTCTTCTAACACGATGAAATTTGGCTGAGGCTCAAAGTATGTACTGTCATCAATGACATTTGGCTGAGGCTCTAAGTATGTACTGTCATCAATGACATTTGGCTGAGGCTCTAAGTATGTACTATCATCAATGACATTTGGCTGAGGCTCTAAGTATGTACTGTCATCAATGACATTTGGCTGAGGCTCTAAGTATGTAATGTCATCAATGACATTGGGTTGAGGCTCAAAGTTTGTAATGCCATCAATGACATTGGGTTGAGGCCCAAAGTTTGTACTGTCATCAATGACATTGGATTGAGGCCCAAAGTTTGTATGTCATCAATGACATTGGATTGAGGCCCAAAGTTTGTACTGTCATCAATGACATTGGGGGCCCAAAGTTTGTACTGTCATCAATGACATTGGGTTGAGGCACAAAGTTTGTATGTCATCAATGACATTGGGTTGAGGCCCAAAGTGTGTATGTCATCAATGACATTGGGTTGAGGCCCAAAGTTTGTATGTCATCAATGACATTGGATTGGGGCACAAAGTTTGTAATGCCATCAATGACATTGGATTGAGACCCAAAGTTTGTATGTCATCAATGACATTGGATTGAGGCCAAAATTTGTACTGTCATCAATGACATTGGATTGATGCCCAAAGTTTGTAATGTCATCAATGACATTGGGTTGAGGCCCAAAGTTTGTATGTCATCAATGACATTGGATTGAGGCCCAAAGTTTGTAATGTCATCAATGACATTGGGTTGAGGCCCAAAAGTTTGTACTGCCATCAATGACATTGGATTGAGGCCCAAAGTTTGTACTGTCATCAATGACATTTGGTTGAGGCCCAAAGTTTGTACTGTCATCAATGACATTGGATTGAGGCCCAAATTTTGTATGTCATCAATGACATTGGGTTGAGGCCCAAAGTTTGTAATGTCATCAATGACATTGGGTTGAGGCCCAAAGTTTGTAATGTCATCAATGACATTGGGTTGAGGCCCAAAGTTTGTAATGTCATCAATGACATTGGGTTGAGGCCCAAAGTTTGTAATGTCATCAATGACATTGGGTTGAGGCCCAAAAGTTTGTACTGCCATCAATGACATTGGATTGAGGCCCAAAGTTTGTACTGTCATCAATGACATTTGGTTGAGGCCCAAAGTTTGTACTGTCATCAATGACATTGGATTGAGGCCCAAAGTTTGTACTGTCATCAATGACATTTGGTTGAGGCCCAAAGTTTGTACTGTCATCAATGACATTGGATTGAGGCCCAAAGTTTGTATGTCATCAATGACATTGGGTTGAGGCCCAAAGTTTGTAATGTCATCAATGACATTGGGTTGAGGCCCAAAGTTTGTAATGTCATCAATGACATTGGGTTGAGGCCCAAAGTTTGTAATGTCATCAATGACATTGGGTTGAGGCCCAAAGTTTGTAATGTCATCAATGACATAGGGTTGAGGCCCAAAGTTTATACTGTCATCAGTGACATTGGATTGAGGCCCAAAGTTTGTAATGTCATCAATGACATTTGATTGAGGCCCAAAGTTTGTACTGTCATGAATGACATTTGATTGAGGCCCAAAGTTTGTACTGTCATCAATGACATTGGGTTGAGGCCCAAAGTTTGTAATGTCATCAATGACATAGGGTTGAGGCCCAAAGTTTATACTGTCATCAGTGACATTGGATTGAGGCCCAAAGTTTGTACTGTCATCAATGACATTTGGTTTAGGCCCAAAGTTTGTACTGTCATCAATGACATTTGATTGAGGCCCAAAGTTTGTACTGTCATCAATGACATTTGATTGAGGCCCAAAGTTTGTACTGTCATCAATGACTTTTGATTGAGGCCCAAAGTTTGTACTGTCATCAATGACATTTGGTTTAGGCCCAAAGTTTGTACTGTCATCCAATTTGTTGACACATGCTTACCATGTTAGGCTGTTCTGTAGCTGGACATTAAATATTTCATTTGTGAAAACTTCTTCAAACCAAACTAAGTAGGGGCAAGGCTGAAATGAATTCATGGACAAAGTCATTTTAATGAGCAAGTAACCCGCCCGGAAGTCTTTCAGATTTCCTGCCTTGAATCTGTCTTTGAGCATGTGTATCTGCCTTTGAACATATGTGACTGTCTTTGAACATGTATTAGGATCGCAGTTGGGTATCTTCCATCTGATGTGATATTGCAGCTCACCCATTTACAGCACAGTGAAACGGGTTTCGGTAGATTCTTTTCCCACTGGGACAGAGATCCTACAACGTGTATCTCAAATCAGAAAGCACTCCAAACACCAACACGCGTGGGCAAGGGCGTAGCTAGAGTGTTTGGCGCCCGGGGACAGATTCATTTAGAAGAGCCTTCTTTCATGTTTCGACTCTCAAACCCATTATTTTTATCAATAAAATAATATCAAAGCACCCTTTGGCGCCCCTAACTAATCTGACGCCCAGGGACATCTGCTCCCCTGCCGCACCCTTAGCTACGCATATACGCGTGGGAGTGGGCCCGTTGCCTCCTGCGCCAATTTTTCACGCTCCCCATCCACCCACTAAAAAACAAATTAAAAAATCAACACTTATTGATTGGCTTAAACTTCAAATTCTACATTTATCAAATCTAGTTGGGACGAACATGTCAAATATATAATATACATACTAACTTATAACAATTTTACATTGGGGAATTAAACAAGAAGCTGAATCTTCTCGATTCTATTGGCTGGATAAGGGCATATCTGATTAATCCACACATATGTTTATTTTGTGACAATCATATTGATGACAATTATATTGATGACAATTATATTGATGATGAATTCGAAAAAAAATCAACAACGATTTATCAATTTAGCTTAACAAGGTAGTAGCGTGCCGGATAACCCTAAGTAGTTTGCTAACCCCTGAACTAGCTCATAGGCTCAAGAAGACAGAATGATGTCATTTTTATTAATATAGGCCTAATACTTATACGACTATTACATACTTATATATATAACTTTAATATATAAGTATTATAAGAACTGATTAAAATCGTAACTAAAACTTTCCGGCCCCAATGACAAAATAAAACAATATACAAATCACCATTTCTCTAGGTCTATTACTTCAGCCGACGACCCCCAAAGAAATTCCTTCGCAGCCCCATTAGGGGTCACGTAACATTGGCTGGGAACGTGTGCTCCAGTAACTTGATTGCACCAGGCTGTTCGCGTGTCAACCTAATTTTATATTAAGTAATGTTTTAATGTTGTGCATCTACGGCTGCATGCATTAGCATGTTAAATTGGTTTTTATTCGAAACGAAGCCTTTGCAACAAGTTGTTACAAACATTAGCTTGTCACGAGTGGTCAGAATGATTTACGTGTAAATATTTCGTGACGAATTCGAAACTAAAATCTGCGACCCTTAAAGAATGCAAAAACTAATTTAAAGTGTTAAGTTGTGATTGTTTTCTAACCAAACGTATCCGACTTTTTGTATATCTATTATTAGGGCTAAAGGGGGGGGGGGGGAAGAAGCAGCCAGTAGCACGTGATCAATGTAACAAACATTAAGTTATTATAAAACCCAACCCTTGGTTAGTTTAATTTCAGCTTAGAATTTTTTTTAAATTGAATTGATTTTATCCCGGGGTGAGAGGAACTTTTGTCCAAAAAAAATCCAGGGAAATGAGAAACCATAGTTGTGAATTTAGGCCAGACTGTTTATAGTTGGCGGTTTTGGGGGGGGGAGGTGGGGGAGAGATAAAGAGTGGGTATTTTATTTATCTTTTTTGGAGAATGTTTTTAGGAAGGTTTTGGACAGAATGTTTTGAAACAAAAGGTGTTTGTAGGAAAGTGGTGTTTAGAAACGACTTAACATGTGCGGATGGATGTAGTGTTTAGAAACGACTTACAATGTGTGGAGGGAAGTGATGTTTATCCAACTTCCTCTGATATTTGCGCTGTAGCAGCTGGGCGTTGAGAGCGCCCCTGATGTGGACGGCGTTTTCGTCAATGGTGTACTTGTGTCCAGTCTGCTGTTCATTCCCGTGGTTGTGGTGGTTCTGCTGACGCCCCTGGGCAAGAGCAGCTTTTATCCCCATGGCTTCGTTGTCGAGGGCGTAGCCTGGCTGCTCCCCTTGAAATCGCAGCTCCGACATCTTGCTCGTTGCCTTCCTAGAAGAAGAAAGTTTTATTTTTTCATCAACTGAATTTCAAAACTTACACAAAAATCTTTTCAATCTTGAGTTAACGTTCCTCACAAAGATTTGATCATTCCTAACAAAGATATGATCATTCCTCACAAAGATATGATCGTTCCTCACAAAGATTTGATCGTTCCTCACAAAGATTTGATCATTCCTAACAAAGATATGATCGTTCCTCACAAAGATTTGATCATTCCTCACAAAGATTTGATCGTTCCTCACAAAGATATGATCGTTCCTCACAAAGATTTGATCGTTCCTCACAAAGATTAGATCGTTCCTCACAAAGATATGATCGTTCCTCACAAAGATATGATCGTTACTCAAAAAGGCTTGATCGTTCCTCACAAACATTTGATTGTGATTTTAAATGAAAGTCTTGCCAACATGATTATGGTAACAATGTTTATTGTAGTATAATGGTGTAGGATGATGGATGGTGATGTTGTCTTAAAAGCAGATATGAAGAAAGCATCCCCAAGTCTGGCCTTTTTTGTGAGCATAAAGTAGACTGGCATTGTTTATAAACATAACGCATAATGAACTTTTTCTACAGTCATCTTCTCATTAGACAGTGATAGAGAATGTAAAAATGTAGACTTTTCCAATAAAATAGTTGACAGACCTAAAGTTGTCCTGGACGGCGATGGCTCGCTGTATGCCCATGGCGTTGTTGTCTAGGCGAGACCCACCAATTCGAGGGGCGTGCGTCTGGCAGTAGATCTCCTTGTCCTCCGTCTTGCCCTGGCTGGTCCAGTAGTTCTTTAGTGTCACATACGAGCCACATACACAACACCTGGAATGGAAAGTAAAACATACGAAATCTAAAGTCACATATTTGAAACTACATACGAAATACCGTATTTCACGGACTATAAGACGCACTTTTTTTCTTCAAAAATTGCCTCCAAAATTCAGGTGCATCTTATACACGAAATTAATATATATGGTAAAAATGTTATTTAAAAAAATTGCTTTAAAATTAAGGTGCGTCGTAAAATACGGTATGAATCATTAAAAAGTTTACTCCCCCCCACCCCCATTTACTCACTGCCACCTTTTCTTTAGAAAATATTTCATAAATAACTAAATTTCCGTTTGAACAAATTCAGTTCAAACAAACTTCCATAGAAAAAATTTCTTTTGTACAAATTTCCGAATATGGTTTATTTTACTGGTGATTCTATATTCTACGGAATGCTTGTACCTGCTTCTCACTGCTTGTCACGGCTTGTCACTGTTTGTCACTGTTAATGATCGTGAACAAGTGAGCGAATGTCCTTAGTTTCGTACGAAATAGTACCGACATTGTACCGACGTTGTATCCATGTTGTATCGATGCTGTATCTATTTTGTACCGATTTTGTACCTATTTTGTACCGATGTTGTACCGATGTTGCATCAATGTCGTACATACTTTGGCCGATTTACTGATATTTTACAGCTAACCGATGGTGAATGTACATGGGCGTCATGGGTGGGACCAAACCTTTATGTTAAGACATTAACTACGCTTATATCATGACAAGGTCTATGTGCAGCCGGAGCGCCTCTTGGCCAAAGTCAACAATCATCTCACATTACGCCACCCGCCAACCTCAACTTACTTGAAACATTGCTTGTGGAAGACCACGTCGTTAACTGGGCCGATGCGCTCCTGCTGGTAGACTGTCTGATTACATCTCTGGCACTTGTGCAGGTTGAGGTTAGGGGGCATGAACAGGGACGACAGCCTCCTGTATCCCCTCTCTACCGAGTCCGTCTCGTCATAATCTGCCATGTTGGATCACCGATGGCAGACAACGCCCGGGAGGACGGTGACTTGTCACTCTGTCAGCAGTCTTTGCAATGAGGCTCAACAAATAAAAAAGAAATTGTCTAGTGAGAAGACTTTTCCTGTAGAAGAAATGATGGGAAAAGTAAGTTAGAAACACATGGAAGCTTGATATAAACATAGAACTAAAAAACAAGGACGTTTCGGCAGAACGCCTTCTTGAGCCAACGAAGGAAACAATGAAGAAATTAGAAAGATTATTTTACTGGAAAATTTGGTTGCAAGGCTACATGCCATCAAAACATGACCAGGAACTGCTAGAAACTACAGTCTAAGAATTATGAGAGCGGTGAGGAATGAACATCCGTTAAAACGTAATTAACAGTGGCATACTCAGGGGCGGCTCGATATACCGGCTACTCGGGCAGTTGCCCGGGGCGCCATAGGCTTGGGGCGCCATAGGCTTGGGGCGCCATAGGCTTGGGGCGCCATAGGCTTGGGGCGCCATAGGCTTGGGGCGCCATAGGCTTAGGGCGCAATCATGATCTTCCGAAATTGGAAAAATAATTGCACGTGGACGCCATGGAAAAAAAATAAAAAGTGCAATAAAAATGATTTGCCGATCTGAAGGATAGGAACATGTTTTCATCGGTTGGCTAAATGTTCATACTGTTCAAATAAAAGTTTAAAAAAAAAGCAAAAATATTGTTTGTTACAAACAAACACCACACACTCCCAAACAACCTAGCTAATAAACTCATAACATAAAACCTTAGTTTTTTCCTTGCTAAAAATGTTTTATGATTATATTTAAAAGGGGCGCCAAAGTTAAGCTTGCCCGGGGCGCCGGCAACCGAAGGGACGGCCCGGGCGTACTTTTACTTAATTACGCCACACACGCCTATGATACAATGTGGTTAATGAAATTTAATAATAAAATGAAAAAAATAAATGAAGATTTGTATCGAGCTTTTGTTGTTTAATTATGTGGCACTGGCAGCAATAGCTAGAAACAATGTCATGTTTGTACTACATCAGGGTAGTGTTAGGCTGTTACGAAGGGGCTCCCTCCCCGGGCGCCAGCAAAAGATGGTGCCGAAATAGTCATTTTTCATGTCAAATATGTGTAATGATCTATATTATTTACGTTTTTCCCCCGGGCGCAGCTTTTGTTTACCACTGTCCTGACAAAAGGGCGAGGATTTAAGACAGCGGTTCTCAACCTGTGGATCGCGACCCCTTTGAGGGTCGCGCGACCCTTTCCCAGGGGTCGCATAAGACCATCTGAAAACACATGTACTCTACAGTTATGAAGTAGAAACAAAAAAATAATTTTATGGCTGGGGGTCGCCACAACGTGAGGGACTGTATTATAGGGTCGCGGCATTAATAAGGCTGAGAACCGCTGATTTAAGATAACAAGAACACGATATCTGGGTTGGCCTAGTGCTGACACCACTTCATGTTTCTTCAAATTGTAACTTGAAACAACGACAGAGATTAAATTGTTAGGGAGACCTTTTCCACCGTGCTTTCCCCTTTCTCCGAGTCTACATATAAGGCAATATTAACCCATTGCTACCTACAGCTCCGTGCTAGATAAAAGCCTGTTATCAGGAACTTAGAATCAAAACACTTGACGGTTTTTGACTCAAGTCATGGGGGTACATGGGTTTAATATGGGAGTATATGGGTGTAATATGGGAGTATATGGGTGTAATATGGGAGTATATGGGTGTAATATGGGAGTATATTGGTGTAATATGGGAGTATATGGGTGTAATATGGGAGTATATGGGTGTAATATGGGAGTATATGGGTGTAATATAGGAGTATATGGGTGTAATATGGTACATGGGTGTAATATGGGGGCACATGGGTGTAATATGGGAGTACATGGGTTAAATATGGGAGTACATGGGTTAAATATGGGAGTACATGGGTTAAATATGGGAGTACATGGGTTAAATATGGGAGTATATGGGTTAAATACGGGAGTACATGGGTTAAGTATGGGAGTAATTAGGTTTAAGATGAGAGTATAAGGGTTACACAAAGGAGTACATGGGCTAAATAAAGGACTCCATGGGTTAAATATGGATTTTAAACAAATAATTAAGGAGATCCTATTTTATCGTCGCCCACCCCAACATCGATTATTTTTATTTAAATGTGTTTCATACTCTTTGGTTTATATAACATGATCACTGAAAAAAAAGACGTATTAAATACAAATTTTACCAAGTGATTAGTTTTGTAGAAATTATACAAATGTTCTAAAAATTTAAAACAGACAAAACCAGATCTAAATTAGCCAAAGACAGCATCTCACCAACTCCAGTCACAACACAGCTCTGTCCGACTCGAAACTTAATGTTGTTGGTGTTATCTTTTAGCTGGCAAGCACCTCCAGCACCGGCTTGTTGGGCTCCCGACTAAATATCCGACATTCTTTAAGTTCGCGTGTCATGAACCGAGACAGAGAATGATGGCCGTGTCTCGCCATTTGACAGCATAGCATTGTAAATTAACCGGCATGATGGCATGTGGAGCTGCCGTTGCAACAAAGAGGGGAGCAGGTATTTTAATGAATAAAGTCGTGCATTGTGTAGGCGCGTTGTTAAGGTCTCTCTGAAGGAATGTTTAGAACAGTGGTTCTCAACCTTTCTAATTCCGCGACCCGTTAACACAGTTCCTCATGTTGTGATGACCCCCAACCACAAAATTATGTTCGTTAATGCTTTATAACTGTAGAGTATGTGTGTTTTCAGATGGTCTTAAGCGACCCATGTAAAAGGGTTGTGCGACCCCCAAAGGGGCCGCGACCCACAGGTTGAGAACCGCTGGTTTAGAACGTGCCATTAGTGAAAGTAAGTGCAAAAATCGGCGACAAACCCCATAGGAAACGAAAGATGACATTGGGAAATAAATAGTTACCATGGCAACAGTTATCGAGAGGGGCCTCAATTGGTGTTGGACGGCACTATGTATTGCTCGTGAATTATTTTGGCCACATTGACTTTATGAAATTAAAATTAAAAACAAAAATACAACCTCCGTGTGTTATGTTGCCATCTATGTCCCATGTCAGAGTTTGAGATATCTATGTCACACGTCAGGGTTTGAGATATCTATGTCACATGTCAGGGTTTGAGACTCCTTCCATTACACCCGAACCTTTAATGTGTCCGGATCTCTTTTAGCCTTTTGAGAATACACACTTGGTACACCAGGGCATCTCAGTTGTACACCAGGGCATCTCAGTTGTACACCAGGGCATCTCAGTTGTACACCAGGGCAGCTCATTTGTACACCAAGGCAGCTCAGTTGTACACCAGGGCAGCTCAGTTGTACACCAGGGCATCTAAGGTGTACATATGAATTGGTTCATCAGAATGGCTCAGTAGTGCTGGGTGGCCGAGTGGTCTAAACCGAGTGCTGGATCAATCCCCCCCCCCCCCAATGTCCAGGCCGGCAAACACCTCACCAGAACCCCGGTTAGATGGCTCTCGTTAACCTTGGATGACAACTGATCTAAGAGAAGGAAACTCTGAATTCAAACCCGGAGATGGAGTCCCGTAGGCGGATGACATTGACACAATGAAAATTCCGGCAACCCCTGCGACGCTACTGGTGTCAAGCTGTACCATCCACATATAGTGTTCCCTTGGGTTATCCAGGTGCGTGGAGAGAGGCGATTGGCTGTCGAGGGAAACAGCTTATAGTCCTAAAGGAAAATCCCAGGCCTACAAGGTCTACACCATCGTCACATTGTGACAAGTCTACACCATCGTCACATTGTGACAAGTCTACACCATCGTCACATTGTGACAAGTCTACACCATCGTCACATTGTGACACGTCTACACCATCGTCACATTGTGACACGTCTACACCATCGTCACATTGTGACACGTCTACACCATCGTCACATTGTGACACGTCTACACCATCGTCACATTGTGACACGTCTACACCATCGTCACATTGTGACACGTCTACACCATCGTCACATTGTGACACGTCTACACCATCGTCACATTGTGACACGTCTACACCATCGTCACATTGTGACACGTCTACACCATCGTCACATTGTGACACGTCTACACCATCGTCACATTGTGATAAGTCTACACCATCGTCACACCGCGACGGACAGTTACATAAAGAAAATCGACACATTCCCCACACATATGGTTTGTCCACATACTACCTACACCTTTGCTTATGTGTTACAATAATCTACTTAGACAACAGGAGAATAAAATAAACTACCTTTGTGCACACTTATATCCTGTAATAAATTGTGAGGGTAACAATCGCCTGTGTTCACCCGAGATGACAGAATAAATAAACAATGTGCGACATGGCAAGGCAATGGACCAGGTGATTTATACGACTCAGATATGTTAGACGCAGGCGACACGCATAATTCACTGGCAAAACACTGGCAAATAGCAAAAGGTTGTCCTTATGATATTATGATTATGGGTTTGTTCATTTCAGGTCTAAAGTTGGCTTATGGTAGTTTATGTTTGGTCATCTCGTAGAATGAAAATGAAAAACAGAAAATGTGTGTATCAAATAAACCTGCTACCAGTAGAGTCACTAGAGGGGTGCGGAGTGCGGGGGGGACGACACCCTCACAGGGAATGAGACCAAGATAAAGGTGGGAAATTCAACAGAAGTCACTTGAGATTACACAACCGATCGCATGTACTAAACAAACTCAGAGGACCACAACAGTCCGGAGGACCACCACAGTCTGGAGGACCACCACAGTCTGGAGGACCACCACAGTCTGGAAAACCAATGGAACAAAAATGACGGACAAATATTCTAATCTCTCCAATTCTTACGGTCCAATTTGTGTAACTTGTTTGGAAATTATGAAGCTGAAAAATTCAAATACCGCACGGCTATATATCTACGTTTCTTAATCAAGTTTATTTAATCGAAATATCCGTGTAATTATGTGTCGGAGAATATGAAGAATGTACATATAATTAACACCTATCCCTACTTTACAGCCATGCTCTTATGATGAAATATAATTTGAAAATTGATTGCGCATGTATTAAAATTGTAGACCTTTATATTGATATAATAAAGGTAATCAAATACAGTGTTATTAAAATCTTTAAACTTGTGAATTTGCAAAAAAAAATAAAAAAAATAATGAATAAAAATATCGATATATAATGAGAACTACAGGATGTAAGACGTCAGCTTATAATCTGTAGCGGCCACTGCGACATTTATAATCGATTACTGTACGCCTTGATATATAACCCTGATATATATATATATTAACAAAAACCACGAAGAATTTGGCCTTTGTTCACTTAGATAATGTCACCCTGACCTTTGGATGTGAATACGGAGACTCTCAAAGCCTTGCGTTGATTGACCCCCCCCCCCCATAACAGCTGCAGTTGACACAAATAAAATCCAGGCTTATCTGGACCAAACTTAATCCACGGAGATTTAAAATTTTATAACCCCCCATAATCAAACACATGTATCTTTGTGGACGGTAAAAGAATATAGCGATACATTGTAAATTATAGGATAAGAAATTTAAAAAAAAAATATATCTGTATCACTTTCGTGTGGCTGCCGATGAAAAGGACTCAGTACCCGTGTCACAGGTATAAAAACACATACGCGTTATGGTTTAAATACTATTTCGGTAGACGCGATATGTGTCATAAAACATAATGTGTTTCAATGTAGGAAGATCGTATTGCTAAATGTTTTACAATTTGGTTCAAAGTAGGAAGATCGTATTGCTAAATGTTCTATAGTTTGGTTCAATGTAGGAAGATCGTATTGCTAAATGTTCTATAGTTTGTTTCAATGTAGGAAGATCGTATTGCTAAATGTTCTATAGTTTGTTTCAATGTAGGAAGATCGTATTGCTAAATGTTCTATAGTTTGTTTCAATGTAGGAAGATCGTATTGCTAAATGTTCTATAGTTTGTTTCAATGTAGGAAGATCGTATTGCTAAATGTTCTATAGTTTGTTTCAATGTAGGAAGATCGTATTGCTAAATGTTCTATAGTTTGGTTCAATGTAGGAAGATCGTATTGCTAAATGTTCTATAGTTTGGTTCAATGTAGGCAGATAGTGGTGCTGTATGTTCTATAGTTTGGTTCAATGTAGGCAGACAGTGGTGCTGTATGTTCTATAATTTGGTTCAATGTAGGCAGACAGTGGTGCTGTATGTTCTATAGTTTGGTTCAATGCAGGCAGACAGTGGTGCTGTATGTTCTATAATTTGGTTCAATGCAGGCAGACAGTGGTGCTGAATGTTTTATAACCACATCCATTTAATAGGATAATATGAGGTTAGAATGTGACCAAGCTACATGTAAGAAAACAACAACAACAAAAAGCACAAGGTGTGTGACTATCTCAAAGCAGTCAATGTATCGACTAAAAGCCTTTTTCGGGAGAAAAAGAATTATCGCAAAACTTAGAATCCACTTTTATCCAATATCCACTGACAGAGCAGCATATATGTTTAAATTTCAACTACATTAGTTTCACTATTTACATTCTAATGTTTCCGTTATTACCCCCCCCCCCCCTTTTCCCAAATCTCTCCAAGTGAAGTTTTCAGAAGATTTTAAATAAAACCAATTTCTTTCGATCTTCCACAGTCCCTGTTATTTCCTAGCATCCATGGTGTCAACACAACTTCGGTCAAATTTCACGCCGTCTGCTGGAGACTGACGAGTTGGAAAAGGGCGCCAAAGTAGAACTGAACCTTTCAACTGAAAAAAATACATTTCTAATGTGTGCAATCGTCCTTATGCGCTCTACTCAACATTCAAAGTTTTTCTACAGCTATCGATGTCTCTGTCCACGGATGTCAATGTCCCTGTCCAAGGCTGTATATGTCTCTGTCCACGGATGTCAATGTCTCTTGCCATGGATCTCAATATCACACTCAACAGTGATCAATGTCTCTGTCCACGGCTGTCAATGTTACTGTCCACGGCTGTCAATGTCCCTGTCCACGGCTGTCAATGTTACTGTCCACGGATGTCAATGTCCCTGTCCACGGCTGTCAATGGACCTGTCCACGACTGTCAATGTCCCTGTCCACGGCTGTCAATGTCCCTATACACAGGGCCCTGGAGAGAGTGTACCACACACTGAAGGAAAACGAACTTGCTGGTCTCAACATGATCGTGTTCTTGGACTCAAGATGTCCTATCGAGATCCTGGGAAAGAGACAAGGTAACACTCACTTAGTTGACGTTATCATCGATGAAGTGTGCAAAATCGGCGAAATATGAGGCAAGGTAACAGTGCAGTGGACCCCTGGTCACGTTAACATCAATGGCAATGAGAAAGCGGACACTCTTGCGTAAACCGGGGTCGCCCAGCCTCAGCCAGAAGTACCAATAACTGGTTTGGGAATAAAGAACTGGCTAGCGGACCACTTCAGAAAGAAGTGGTACAGGTAGTGGGCAGACAATACGATCGCAAGAAGCGTCTTTCCAAACATGCCCACTCCTAGCAAACAGGACTCATGGTGGGGGTCAGGCCGCAGACAGCAGAGCTTAGTGACGCAGACGCGCACCGAGCATTGTCCCATAGGCACATACTTCTGGCGGTTAGACAGCAAAAGGGATCCTACCTGCCGGCATTGCAGCCTGGGCCCGGAGACACTAGCGCACCTGTTGACCGAATGTCCCTCACTAGATGTCCCGGGGAAAGCCAGTGCGGTTGGGGAACCCTACGTAAGGAAAATGTTGTATGGCACAGCTCAGTAGATGGAGTTGATTGCCAATTTACTAGCCGGGGTCTTAAGAAAGTAATCTCAGACCTTCACCAGAATATGTGTGTCAGTTAGTACAATGGATACATTGCACAAATGACAAATAACGCAATGGCAAATTCGGCACAATGCTACCTTTGAAGGTCTATACAAACTTACGGGGTAGAAACATTCCCAGGGTGTCTTTTCCTTAAAAAAAAACAAAACCGTAATAGAATAGATTCACAGGTGTGGTCGGTGGGAAAATAAATCGATTGGTGGATCGATAGGCACATGTGTTTGGTGTGTTGTGGGACAGTGCAGGTAAACTAGGGCTACCACGACCGGTGTGCATGGATGTGCTCAAATAACCACTAACTCACGGGTGGAAAAGTGTGTGATTAAATATCTTATTAATCAGGGGTGTACAAATGTGTGATTAAATATCTTATTAATCAGGGGTGTACAAATGTGTGATTAAATATCTTATTAATCAGGGGTGTACAAATGTGTGATTAAATATCTTATTAATCAGGGGTGTACAAATGTGTGATTAAATATCTTATTAATCAGGGGTGTACAAATGTGTGATTAAATATCTTATTAATCAGGGGTGTACAAATGTGTGATTAAATATCTTATTAATCAGGGGTGTACAAATGTGTGATTAAATATCTTATTAATCAGGGGTGTACAAATGTGTGATTAAATATCTTATTAATCAGGGGTGTACAAATGTGTGATTAAATATCTTATTAATCAGGGGTGTACAAATGTGTGATTAAATATCTTATTAATCAGGGGTGTACAAATGTGTGATTAAATATCTTATTAATCAGGGGTGTACAAATGTGTGATTAAATATCTTATTAATCAGGGGTGTACAAATGTGTGATTAAATATCTTATTAATCAGGGGTGTACAAATGTGTGATTAAATATCTTATTAATCAGGGGTGTACAAATGTGTGATTAAATATCCTCTAAACCACGGGGCACAAGGGTGATTAACTATTCTTTAAACCAGGGGTATAAGAGTATGATGAAATATCCCATAAAACGTGGGATTTCTTTATCCCAGCCCTTACAGTTTGTGTGAGTGATCAATCGTCATTCATACCTTGGTACTATGTGTGACGTCCAGATACTGTTGAACTAGTTAGACAAGTTTTATAGATACACATTTCCTTATTGGACAAATGTGCTTGTTCGTTTGGGCCGTGGCAAGCTTTCTTCAATTTTTTTCACGATTATTTACAATTGTATTAACCCAGGGATGGATTAACCCAGGGATGGATTAACCCAGGGATGGATTAACCCAGGGATGGATTATGCCAGGGATGGGTAAACTCAGGGATAGATTAACACAGGGATGGGTTAACACAGGGGTGGATTAACACAGGGATGGATTAAACCAGGGATGGATTAACCCAGGTATGGATCAACTCAGGTAAGGATTAACTCGGAGATGGTTTAACCAAGGGAGGGATTAAACCAGGGATGGGTTAACTCAGGGGTGGATTAACTCAGGGCCGTGCAGGGGGGGGGGGTCGGGCCCGTGCAAATCCACAATTTTGGAAACCACACATTAAAAATAAAATTGGCAAACATTGTAATTTTTAAAAATTCCGTCCATGGGGGCCCGCATTCGGGCTAGGCCCCAAGTGATTTACTCGTTTGCCCTCGCCTCACGTCTGGAGATACGTCAAGGCACGCATACCCTGTTTCATATGAGTGCATTCAACTGTAAAAATGCAACCATCCCACCCAAAAACACATATTTAGAAAAGTTACCAGCATTGTAGTAAACATGTGGGCAGGTAGTAGGGTTTTGGTCTAGCGCAGTGGTCGGCAAATCGAGGCTCACCCAATGCGGCTCTGCCATTTGGCCACAAACCGGTTTTGACTCCGACAAATATGGTTCTTGGCAGGTTCTTGTAAAGAAATTCGGCTCTTAAATTTTTTTAATGGTCCTGCTGCTGATTTGTGGTTCTTTTGACTAATGAGTTTTCCGACCACTGGTCTAGCGGGTAGTAGGGTATTGGTCTAGGGGGTAGTAAGGTATTGGTCTAGGGGGTAGTAAGGTATTGGTCTAGGGGTAGTAAGGTATTGGTCTAGGGGGTAGTAAGGTATTGGTCTAGGGGGTAGTAAGGTATTGGTCTAGGGGTAGTAAGGTATTGGTCTAGGGGGTAGTAAGGTATTGGTCAAGGGGGTAGTAAGGTATTGGTCAAGGGGGTAGTAAGGTATTGGTCTAGGGGTAGTAAGGTATTGGTCTAGGGGGTAGTAAGGTATTGGTCTACGGGTAGTAAGGTATTGGTCTAGGGGTAGTAAGGTATTGGTCTAGGGGTAGTAAGGTATTGGTCTAGGGGTAGTAGGTATTGGTCTAGGGGGTAGTAGGGTATTGGTCTAGGGGGTAGTAAGGTATTGGTCTAGGGGGTAGTAAGGTATTGGTCTACGGGTAGTAAGGTATTGGTCTAGGGGTAGTAAGGTATTGGTCTAGGGGTAGTAAGGTATTGGTCTAGGGGTAGTAGGTATTGGTCTAGGGGGTAGTAGGGTATTGGTCTAGGGGGTAGTAAGGTATTGGTCTAGGGGGTAGTAAGGTATTGGTCTAGGGGGTAGTAAGGTATTGGTCTAGGGGTAGTAGGTATTGGTCTAGGGGTAGTAAGGTATTGTCTAGGGTTAGTAAGGTATTGGTCTGTGGGCTAGTAAGGTATTGGTCTAGGGGTAGTAAGGTATTGGTCTGTGGGCTAGTAAGGTATTGGTCTAGGGGTAGTAAGGTATTGGTCTGTGGGCTAGTAAGGTATTGGTCTAGGGGTAGTAAGGTATTGGTCTAGGGGGTAGTAGGGTATTGGTCTAGGGGGTAGTAAGGTATTGGTCTAGGGGTAGTAAGGTATTGGTCTAGGGGGTAGTAAGGTATTGGTCTACGGGTAGTAAGGTATTGGTCTAGGGGTAGTAAGGTATTGGTCTAGGGGTAGTAAGGTATTGGTCTAGGGGTAGTAAGGTATTGGTCTAGGGGGTAGTAGGGTATTGGTCTAGGGAGTAGTAAGGTATTGGTCTAGGGGGTAGTAAGGTATTGGTCTAGGGGGTAGTAAGGTATTGGTCTAGGGGTAGTAGGTATTGGTCTAGGGGTAGTAAGGTATTGTCTAGGGTTAGTAAGGTATTGGTCTGTGGGCTAGTAAGGTATTGGTCTAGGGGTAGTAAGGTATTGGTCTGTGGGCTAGTAAGGTATTGGTCTAGGGGTAGTAAGGTATTGGTCTAGGGGGTAGTAGGGTATTGGTCTAGGGGTAGTAAGGTATTGGTCTAGGGGGTAGTAGGGTATTGGTCTAGTCTAGGTTAACAAAACAATAATGAAAATCTGTTATCAACTGCTGCACCAACAGATGTCCTTTTACGACACTATTAATAGCCATGTGAGTAGGTCTCAATATATAGAAACAATGGACCCCAGAGGTGACACGCCCACCCCTCAAATTCTACTGGGCACTTTGTATTGCTAAAGGGATATGTCACAACTTCGTTTGCTCACAGTAGGTTTGAAGTGAAAGACAGTGTTTATAGACAGGACTACTTAGTAGGTGATTGAAGTGAAGGACCGTGTTCCTAGACATTACTACTTAGTAGGTGATTGAAGTGAAGGACCGTGTTCCTAGACAGTACTACTTAGTAGGTGATTGAAGGACAGTACTCCTAGACAGTACTTAGTAAGTGATTGAAGTGAAGGACAGTGCTCCTAGACATTACTACTTAGTAGGTGATTGAAGTGAAGGACAGTGTTCCTAGACAGTACTACTTAGTAGGTGATTGAAGTGAAGGACAGTGCTCCTAGACATTACTACTTAGTAGGTGATTGAAGTGAAGGACAGTGTTCCTAGACAGTACTACTTAGTAGGTGATTGAAGGACAGTGCTCCTAGACAGTACTTAGTAAGTGATTGAAGTGAAGGACAGTGCTCCTAGACATTACTACTTAGTAGGTGATTGAAGGACAGTGCTCCTAGACAGTACTTAGTAAGTGATTGAAGTGAAGGACAGTGCTCCTAGACCGTACTTAGTAAGTGATTGAAGTGAAGGACAGTGCTCCTAGACAGTACTTAGTAAGTGATTGAAGTGAAGGACAGTGCTCCTAGACAGTACTTAGTAAGTGATTGAAGTGAAGGACCGTGTTCCTAGACAGTACTACTTAGTAGGTGATTGAAGGACAGTGCTCCTAGACAGTACTTAGTAAGTGATTGAAGTGAAGGACAGTGCTCCTAGACAGTACTTAGTAAGTGATTGAAGTGAAGGACCGTGTTCCTAGACAGTACTACTTAGTAGGTGATTGAAGGACATTGCTCCTAGACAGTACTTAGTAAGTGATTGAAGTGAAGGACAGTGTTCCTAGACAGTACTAATTAGTAGGTGATTGAAGTGAAGGACCGTGTTCCTAGACATTACTAATAAGTAGGTGATTGAAGTGAGGGACAGTGTTCCTAGACAGTACTAATTAGTAGGTGATTGAAGTGAAGGACCGTGTTCCTAGACATTACTAATAAGTAGGTGATTGAAGTGAAGGACCGTGTTCCTAGACATTACTAATAAGTAGGTGATTGAAGTGAAGGACAGTGTTCCTAGACATTACTACTTAGTAGGTGATTGAAGTGAAGGACAGTGTTCCTAGAAAGTACTACTTAGTAGGTGATTGAGGTGAAGGACAGTGCTCCTAGACATTACTAATAAGTAGGTGATTGAAGTGAAGGACAGTGTTCCTAGACATTACTACTTAGTAGGTGATTGAAGTGAAGGACAGTGCTCCTAGACATTACTAATAAGTAGGTGATTGAAGTGAAGGACCGTGTTCCTAGACATTACTAATAAGTAGGTGATTGAAGTGAAGGACAGTGTTCCTAGACATTACTACTTAGTAGGTGATTGAAGTGAAGGACAGTGCTCCTAGACATTACTAATAAGTAGGTGATTGAAGTGAAGGACCGTGTTCCTAGACAGAACTAATAAGTAGGTGATTGAAGTGAAGGACAGTGTTCCTAGACATTACTAATAAGTAGGTGATTGAAGTGAAGGACCGTGTTCCTAGACATTACTAATAAGTAGGTGATTGAAGTGAAGGACCGTGTTCCTAGACATTACTAATAAGTAGGTGATTGAAGTGAAGGACAGTGTTCCTAGACAGTACTAATAAGTAGGTGATTGAAGTGAAGGACCGTGTTCCTAGACATTACTAATAAGTAGGTGATTGAAGTGAAGGACAGTGTTCCTAGACAGTACTAATAAGTAGGTGATTGAAGTGAAGGGCCGTGTTCCTAGACAGTACTACTTAGTAGGTGATTGAAGTGAAGGGCCGTGTTCCTAGACAGTACTAATTAGTAGGTGATTGAAGTGAAGGACAGTGCTCCTAGACAGTACTTAGTAAGTCATTGAAGTGAAGGACAGTGCTCCTAGACAGTACTTAGTAAGTCATTGAAGTGAAGGACAGTGCTCCTAGACAGTACACCCTAGTAGGTGATTGAAGTGAAGGGCCGTGTTCCTAGAGAGTACTACTTGGTAGGTGATTGAGGTGAAGGACAGTGTTCCTAGACAGTACAACATAGTAGGTGATTGAAGTGAAGGGCCGTGTTCCTAGACAGTACTACTTGGTAGGTGATTGAGGTGAAGGACAGTGTTCCTAGACAGTACAACATAGTAGGTGATTGAAGTGAAGGGCCGTGTTCCTAGAGAGTACTACTTGGTAGGTGATTGAGGTGAAGGACAGTGTTCCTAGAAAGTACAACATAGTAGGTGATTGAAGTGAAGGGCCGTGTTCCTAGAGAGTACTACTTGGTAGGTGATTGAGGTGAAGGACAGTGTTCCTAGACAGTACAACATAGTAGGTGATTGTTCATTGACAGAACGCATTCACACAGTAGTAGCAGACTGAGGGATTATCTTCCGTGCTGGAAAAAAAGGCCGCATTTTTTTGTCCCTAGTTATTTTTAGAACACAACTGAAATAAAAGCCATTATTTTTTGTTGTACCGAGAGACGTTACATCCTTCTTTATATTAACACTTTTCTCCCCCTCGTACTGCCTTGATATTGACGTCACCGAATAAATTTGCCGTGTCATTCCCTACCCATCCCTCCCTTGATTGGGAAAAGGTTGATTACATTTGAATGCGTTCTGTTTGTTCTATAGAATGGTTTTGGGGACGCAATTTATTGAATTTATTTACTAGAGCAATCTGTTTTAATCCCTAAGTATAGGCCTGCAACTCTCTCAGCAGATAGATAAAGAGAGAGATAGAAGAGTGAGTGACATAGTTTTGCTTTTTCCCCCTCACATATATACGTTATGTAAATTAAATATTGTATTCTTTGTGCGCGTTTGTTTAGATCAAATCTCATATTCAAACCTCATATTCAAATCTCATATTCAAATCTCATATTCAAACCTCATATTCAAATCTCATATTCAAATCTCATATTCAAACCTCATAAATAAACATGATTTTTATAGACGCACACTAGATTTCAAACAATGCTATAAATACTGTTGAAAAAAGGCTCACATTAGTTTCACGCTAAATAAGGCCACCATAGTTTCACGCTAAATAAGGCCACCATAATTTCACGTTAAATAAGGCCACCATAGTTTCACGCTAAATAAGGCCACCATAGTTTCACGCTAAATAAGGCCACCATAATTTCACGCTAAATAAGGCCACCATAATTTCACGTTAAATGTACAGAAACACGCTGACATGCAGTACCTATAAGCTAAATAATCTACAGCTTTGTGCCTCATAATCTGCCCGCTATATAGTTTACCTCATGTAATTTCAAACGGTAAGGGGCCTCTGGAATTTGTATAACTTAAGGCCTCAGTAAGCCTAAATTCGGCCCTGCTGACATGTATCCCATAGTGTCAGGTTAAATTTACAGAAACACATTGATATGTCCCCCATAGTGTCAGGTTAAATTTACAGAGACACACTGACATGTCCCCCATAGTGTCAGGTTAAATTTACAGACACACACTGACATGTCCCCATAGTGCCAGGTTAAATTTACAGAAACACACTGACATGTCCCCCATAGTGTCAGGTTAAATTTAC
The DNA here is from genome assembly GCA_964017045.1 of Omphiscola glabra. Taxonomy (NCBI): domain Eukaryota; kingdom Metazoa; phylum Mollusca; class Gastropoda; family Lymnaeidae; genus Omphiscola; species Omphiscola glabra. Next base: position 49,747,248 of record OZ024796.1, on the reverse strand, counting down.
AGAAACACGCTGACACGCGACCCCGACAGTTTCACGCTATATTTACAGAAACACGGTAACCTTACATTCTGTGTAAAGCGGGGCGGTAGGATCCAAAAGTCAGTGAACCGTTAATTATTTAATCGAAATATTCTGATTGCAAACTGATAAACGTTTGGAGCGGTGTAACATTGCGATGTTGCAATAACAACGATATGTGAGGAGGGCTTTGCGATCTAACAATAATAGCCATGTGTGATGTGGCGTTGAGATGTTACAATCACAGCAATATTTGTGGATCCCTAACTCTTACCATTACACAACTACTGACACAACACACAACTACTGACACAACACACAACTACTGACACAACACACAACTACTGACACAACACACAACTAATGCCAGAACACACAACAACTTCCACAACACACAACTAATGCCACAACACACAACTACTGACACAACACACAACTATGGACACAACACACAACTACTGACACAACACACAACTACTGACACAACACACAACTACTGACACAACACACAACTACTGACACAACACACAACTACTGACACAACACACAACTACTGAAACAACACACAACTACTGACACAACACACAACTAATGCCACAACACACAACAACTTCCACAACACACAACTAATGCCACAACACACTACTACTGACACAACACACAACTACTTCCACAACACACAACTATGGACAGAACACACAACTACTTCCACAACACACAACTACTGACACAACACAACTTCTGACACAACACAACTAATGCCACAACACACAACTACTGCCACAACACACAACTACTGACACAACACACAACTACTGACACAACACACAACTACTGACACAACACACAACTACTGACACAACACACAACTACTGACACAACACACAACTACTGACACAACACACAACTACTGACTCAACAAACAGCTACTGACACAACACACAACTACTGCCACAACACACAACTACTGACACAACACAAACTACTGACTCAACGCACAACTACTGACACAACACACAACTACTGACACAACACACAGCTACTGCCACGACACACAACTAATGACACAACACACAACCACTGACACAACACAAAACTACTGACACTTGGGACATTGGTTGTCTGATAGTCTTGAATTGTTTGTACGTTTGTCTGTGTAACTGTTGATGTGATAATACTCTATTGTATTGCTGAAAAATCCCCAACAGTAAACAATTTGATTTTCGGAATAAACGCATCGGTTCCAGGAAAAAAAAAATTATGAATTTTTTCAATGAGTCATTGGATTTTTAGGACTGTGTCCAACATTTCCTTTGCACTTAGGAGGTACTAAATTTTAAAAAATGGGCTCTTCCACTGCTTTAGTATTAAACAAACTCGCCCATCTCCCCTTAAACAGCGACGAGTCCATGACAGGCGGTTCCTGTTCATAAAAACAAGAACTCAGTACAGGAGCTCATCATTCCTGCCAAAGAAATTAGGGACTGGAACAAGCTTCCAAAGGCAGCAGATGAGGCGACCACACTTGACACAATTGCGTATATTGCCTCCTGTCTTCCAACCCCCAGTTCTTAATTCCATCGCTGAGTAGCCCTTGCAACCAGTGAAGTATCCCTTTCAAAGCACCACACAGTAACATCGCGTAACCTTATGAAGCATAGGAGCCAGAATGATCAGTACATTGATCGTGGGTCCTCAAAATATAGAAGATAATTAACCTACAACAATATTCTTTTCAATAAAAAACGTAAAAGAAATGTGTGCATCTTTCTTCCTACAGAAAGTACTTGATGACCCCAAACATTGGATGATCACAGCCTTGAGCTGAGCTCCTCAAAACTTACATCCCTTACAGAGCTGTCCAACTTTTCATTCCGTAGAGTGCTGTCCAACAGTTTCATCCCATACAGTTCTGCCCTACGTTTCATTCCTTACAGTGCTGTCCAACCCAACTGACTCCGTGGGACAAAAAATATTTTTCCAAGAAGCCGAGGGCTACATATAACATCTCAAAAGAAATATATTTTTATACTTTTTAGAAAATTATTCACATTATTACTAATTCTTACCTTGTGCATAAAGCGTCATCTACCAAACAGCATAAAGAGTCTATATCCAATAGTATAAGGAGTCATATGTTCAATAGCATAAATAGTTATATATCCAATACCATAAAAAGTCTATATATAATACTGTAAAGAGTCATATATCCAATAGTATAAAGAGTTGTATGTCAAATAGCATAAATAATCATATATCCACTAGTATAAAGAGTCATATGTCAAATAGCATAATGTGTCATATATCTGTTTTGCAGACGACGTGTTTACGTCATTTTTCCCCGTGAATGAACTCTAGCTGACCCCAAGCTTGGAACCGCATTTTAGGATGAGGATACATAAAAATAATCTCTTTGACCTAGTTTACAACTAAATAAAATCTATAGTCTGTATCATTAGAATTCTGTAGAAAAATCTAGATAACCCAGGAAAGGAAAACAATGTGTAAGCCCTTTCTAGAAATATCAATAAAACGGACTATAAAAGAAGGAGAGAGATATTTTTGCGATGACTATTATGATATATATTTGCTATACGAGACAAATATTTGTTTACCAACATTTGCTGTGTGTGTAGATTCCTTTTTCATCTTTGTACCTTTTACAACATTGTATCTTCTTCAACATTGTACCGGTACAAGCCAATCATTATTCTGCAAGTCAATAGCTTTAATTTTATTTCGATTTTTTTAATTTTGTAAAAAAGCGCAAACTTGAATGGTATGGCCACGTGACCAGAAAACAAGGGCTCGCCAAAGAAATCTTGCAGGGCACTGCTAGAGGAGAAAGAAGAAGGGGAAGACAGAGAAAAAGATGGGAAGACAACATCAAAGAATGGACGGGACTAAAACTAGGCGATGCTATTCATAGGGCAGGAGACCGAAAGGAATGGAGAAGAATAGTTTTTATGTCATCTGTGGCGCCCCAACGGTCGAAGGACTACGGGACATGATGATGATGAATTTATTATTAACTTAATAAAATTATCAATTGTAAAATTTAGGTATCGTTTCCTTATTATTGTAGATAATTTATGATATCGTCTTTTGTTGTGTACTGTTTTAGAACGAGCCATATACTTAAATAAGAGATTAATTTCTCCATACTGATAACAGTACGTAAAATATCCAATAGCATAAAGAGTCATATATCGAATAGCATAAGGAGTCATATATCGAATAGCATAAAGGGTCATATATCGAATAGCATAAAGAGTCATATATCGAATAGCATAAGGAGTCATATGCTCAACAGTGGCGAAGCGAGCTTAACTCACGCCCGGGGCACAATACATATTTAGCGCCCCCCAATACCTTTTTAGCACCCCCTATTCGAAAACCATACAATAATATAGTAAAATATACCATTTGGCGCCCCTTTGTGAGTAGCGCCCGGGGCATGATGCCCCCCTCGCCCGCCCCCCTCACTACGCCACTGATGCTCAATAGCATAAAGAGTCATATATCCAATAGCATTATCGGCTCATCGATAATATAAATGAAGCTGATCACAACTGTAATGTTTCTGTAGGTGATATTTTGCCTTGAGTTGTATTTGTCATTTTATTAATGTCAGGTAGTTATCAGGAGCACCTGCTCATCTGAGGTAGTTATCAGTAGCACCTGCTCATCTGAGGTAGTTATCAGTAGCACCTGCTCATCTGAGGTAGTTATCAGTGGCACCTGCTCATCTGAGGTAGTTATCAGTAGCACCTGCTCATCTGAGGTAGTTATCAGTAGCACCTGCTCATCTGAGGTAGTTATCAGAAGCACCTGCTCAGCTGAGGTAGTTATCAGAAGCACCTGCTCAGCTGAGGTAGTTATCAGTGGCACCTGCTCATCTGAGGTAGTTATCAGTGGCACCTGCTCATCTGAGGTAGTTATCAGTGGCACCTGCTCATCTGAGGTAGTTATCAGTAGCACCTGCTCATCTGAGGTAGTTATCAGTGGCACCTGCTCATCTGAGGTAGTTATCAGAAGCACCTGCTCAGCTGAGGTAGTTATCAGAAGCACCTGCTCAGCTGAGGTAGTTATCAGAAGCACCTGCTCATCTGAGGTAGTTATCAGAAGCACCTGCTCCCTAGTTCATCAAATTTTTCATCCCTAGTTCACCAAACCTTTCATCCCTAGTTAACCAAACCTTTCATCCCTAGTTCACCAAACCTTTCATCCCTGGTTCACTAAATCTTTCATCCCTAAATCACAAAATCTTTCATCCCTAAATCACCAAACCTTTCATCCCTAAATCACCAAACCTTTCATCCCTAGTTCACCAAATCTTTCATCCCTAGTTTAACAAACTTTTCATCCCTAGTTCACCAAACCTTTCATCCCTAATTAACCGAAACTTTCATCCCAATTCACCAAACCTTTCATCCCAGGTTCACCAAACCTTTCATCTCTAAATCACCAAACATTTCATCCCTAAATCACCAAACATTTCATCCCTAAATCCTTAAACATTTCATCCTTAAATCACCAAAAATTTCATCCTTAAATCACCAAACCTTTCATCTCTTTTTCACCAAACCTATCATCCACTAGTTCACCAAACCTTTCATCCAAAAGTTCACACCATTTTCCAGGAGGCAGTAGTTTTTGGGGCCCGCATTGAACCATTCACATCTATATGTTTGTGAAAAGCTTGAAATGATAAATAAAGAGAGATAACCGACGCTCAGCTGTTGGGAGCAGCAGTCACGGTCCCGGTTATAAATAGCCTATTGAAAGAATCTTTTCTCGTCTGACTATTCGCACAACTCGTCTAGCTATTCAGACAGCTCGTGTCTTAAATGAGTCCTGGAAATAGCTTGGTGTATTTGTTGTGTACACATTTTATCTTGCCCCGGTTGACAGAATTAACTCCCCCTTTATTAATGTTGTAAAAAAATTGAAAGGGGTCGACTCCTTAAAGACTCGACATTGTGTATGGAATAATTTAGTCTTTACCACTGGCATTATGGAGTACTTTAGTCTTTACCACTGGCATTATGGAGTACTTTAGTCTGTATCATCTGTCAGCAGTGATGTTAAAAAGCGTTCTTCCATTGAGGAATGGTAACCATGGCGACTGAACTATATGATAATTTCTTGAGGGAATGTTTGTTTCTGACGTTTCTATCAGCTGATCAGATAACATGAATCTATTACTTCCGGAGCAGGAGTTCAACAAATTTGTCACAAGTTGTGTGTGGTAGGGGGGTGGTGAGGCTTTAAACAAATAGCTTATATTGAAAAATAAGACACCGTACATCACAAAAGTCACAGTACATCATATATGCCACAGGACATCACATATATCACAGGACATCACATATATCACAGGACATCACATATGTCACAGGGCATCACATATGTCACAGGGCATAACATATATCACAGGACATCACATATATCACAGTACATTACATATGTCACAGGACATCACATATGTCACAGGACATCACATATGTCACAGGACATCACATATGTCACAGGACATCACATATGTCGCAGGACATCACATATATCGCAGGGCATCACATATGTCGCAGGGCATCACATATGTCACAGGACATCACATATGTCGCAGGACATCACATATGTCGCAGGACATCATATATGTCACAGGACATCACATATGTCACAGGACATCACACATGTCACAGGACATCACACATGTCACAGGACATCACACATGTCACAGGACATCACATATGTCACAGGACATCACATATGTCACAGGACATCACATGTGTCACAGGACATCACATATGTCACAGGGCATCACATATGTCACAGGACATCACATATGTCACAGAACATCACATATGTCACAGGACATCACATATTCACAGGACATCACATATGTCACAGAACATAACATATGTCACAGGAAATCACATGTCGCAGGACATCACATATGTCACAGGACATCACATATGTCGCAGGACATCCCATATGTCACAGGACATCACATATGTCGCAGGACATCACATATGTCACAGGACATCACATATGTCGCAGGATATCACATATGTCACAGGACATCACATATGTCACAGGACATCACATATAACACATTAGATCACATATGTCACAGGACATCACATATGTCACAGGACATCACATATGTCGCAGGACATCACATATGTCGCAGGACATCACATATGTCACAGGACATCACATATGTCGCAGGACATCACATATGTCACAGGACATCATATATGTCACAGGACATCACATATGCCACAGGACATCACATATGTCACATTAGATCACATATGTCACATTACATCACATTTATCGGCAATCGTATTACATACACTGCACAAACAGTACAATGTAGGCAATTCAAAGCCCCACATATTTGAAAGCTTAGTCTTTGGAGCAGATCAGCCAACAATTGATGCTGTGTGATGAAGTCACATAATCTTTGATTTTTTATTTCTTTGCATTTGATTTCGAGATTTGTAGTCACATACCGAGTCTTTGAGTCAAAGACTCGCACAGTGCTGTGACAGGGTGTCACATACCGAGTCAAAGACTCACACGGTGCTATGACAGAGTGTCAAACTGCTAAGAAGGTGTGTTAGACGGCTAATACATGGTGTCACGTGGCTAAGAAAAGATGTCACAAAGCTAAGACAGGGCGTCACAAAGCTGAGACAGGGCGTCACAAAGCTGAGACAGGATGTCACAAAGCTAAGACAGGGTGTCACAAAGCTAAGAAAAGATTTCACAAAGCTAAGACAGGGTGTCACAAAGCTAAGAAAAGATTTCACAAAGCTAAGACAGGGTGTCACAAAGCTAAGACCAGGTGTCACAAAGCTAAGACATGGTGTCACAAAGCTAAGGCAGGACGTCAAAAAGCTAAGAAAAGGTGTCATAAAGCTAAGACAAGGCGTCAAACAACCAAGGCAGGGCGTCACGGTGCTAAGGCAGGGAGTCTCAGTGCTAAGACAGTGGGTCACATTGCTAAGACATGGACTCACGTTGCTAAGACAGGGGGTCACAGTGCTAAGACATGGACTCACGTTGCTAAGACAGGGGGTCACAGTGCTAAGACATGGACTCACGTTGCTAAGACAGGGGGTCACAGTGCTAAGACATGGACTCACGTTGCTAAGACAGGGGGTCACAGTGCTAAGACCGTAGGACATACACGTTACAGGATATTTCCCCTGCAACAAACGCCCACTTTGTGAACAAACATTGATGTCAAACATGTTTAAGTTTAAAAGCTGAATAAAAAAAGGTAAATACAATCTTTAGAACTCGTGAACAAAAGTTCTCCAATTTATAAAACATGATTTCATTGTATTAAAGTAAAGGTTGAGATGTAATTAGCACAGCACAGCTACTTACAATGACCAGGTCCCATCCAGCGGTAATCCCAACACACAGAAGTTTTTAAATGAAAATCGTTAAAATCTTTAGGTTCTCCAAAAACAAATGAGGTTGACTTGAGAAAACGGTTCGAAAGCTAACAGTAGAATGAAAACAAAGGCATGCCACGGAATGCGTGTCTGAAGTCTCAGCTCTAGGGTTGGTGGCGCGAGGGGATGACCACACACCAATGCATGTGTCATCGTGTTCGCGCCGGGACCTCTCGTCCTCCCCCTTGTGTGCGTGCGTGTGTGACTTGCTACCAACATGTACAGGTGAGGGTGACATCTGTTTTACAAGTGGTCTCAAACGTGGTCTTCGGCTCCAAACGCATAAGTTAAACCAGGGCGTTTAGAAACAAGGGCCTGAATGTGTGTGAAAGGAGCCAAGAATTCACGTCATAAAATAAAGGACCGATTTTTGTAGTGTAAAAAAAAAAAAGGATCTAAAGATTTGGTGTGGTTAGATTTCCCATTATGTTATTAGTTATTGAATACTACATACAGACGAGCCGGTGGTGTCGTCAGAAACGGCTCGGTGGTGTCGTCAGAAACGGCTCGATGTAGATCTTAATTATACAAAAACAGGTCGCTCATGCTTGATGTGACGTGTAGTTCTAGCTCTTGGCTTGCGCGCCTAATTTCTGAGGTACGCTTCTGTACAATATGGAACCTAATATCTGATGTACGCCTCTGTACAACATGGCACCTAATATCAGAGGTACGCCTCTGAACAACCTGGCACTACTATCAGAGGTACGCCTCTGTACAACATGGCACCTAATATCTGATGTACGCCTCTGTACAACATGGCACCTAATTTCTGAGGTACGTCTCTAAATGTCATGGCGCCTAATATCTGAGGTACGCCTCTGAATGTCATGGCGCCTAATATCTGAGGTACGCCTCTGTACAACATACCCCTTAATATCAGAGGTACGCCTCTGTACAACATGCCCATAATATCAGAGGTTACGCCTCTATACAACCTGGCACCTACTATCTGAGGTACGCCTCTGAGTGGGTGGTGAGTAGAGGATGTATGGGGGCGTAGGCAGGGGTCATTGATGAGGGGGTGCGTAGGCAAAGCCATGGATGCGTGGGGGGGGAAGCGTAGACATAGTCATGGATTAGGTGGTGGGGGGGGGGCTATATTCTGCTGTTTGAAAGTTTGTAAAATGTGATCTCTATGTATCGGTGTCTTCATTTTAATGTTCACAGAAAACTCTATTTAAATAAACATTGAAAACCTCACCAAACTGAATCATAATTAAAACAAGATCGCCTTAACACCCTTTGTTCGTGTTTATTTTCCCCTTCTGGCCAAATCAATAAAAGTTTCAGTAGAAGAACTGTCACCCGACGCAGTGCCTATGTCGGTATCCTCTCTGTCAATATAGTGGCGTCGATGGAGTGTCTAATCGATGAAATGCTGGCCAATGATGAGTGTCCATGCCCTCTGTGTTTTGCGATCCAAAAATATCTATAACCCATTTTCCGCGAAAGCTTCGCCACACGAAATGCACTCTTCCAATTCAAATGTTCTGACAAGGTAGCTGTGCTTGGATGTCGCTGGAAGCGTCTCTGCTGAAGATACTAATCCAGGCTGTATCAGAGTTGCAGATGGTGGAACCAAGGTTTTTACGGTCTCGCCAGATAATGAAAACTGCTTGACACCAGGGCCAGAATTTTTATTGAGTAAAATGTGGTTTTCAAATGTGTAGGTCGGGATTTACTCCTATAGCATTTAACCACCTGGTTTTGGCGCATCAAGGCAGTGAATGTTTGAAGTTGTGCAACAACCACTGGACATCTCTACTGGACATCTCTACTGGACGTCTCTACTGGACATCTATACTGTACATCTCTACTGGACATCTCTACTGGATATCTCTACTTTACGTCTCTACTGGAATCTCTACTGGACATCTCTACTGGACATCTCTACTCTACGTCTCTACTGGACATCGCTACTGGACATCTCTACTGGACGTCTCTACTGGACATCTATACTGTACATCTCTACTGGACATCTCTACTGGACATCTCTACTGGATATCTCTACTTGACGTCTCTACTGGACATCTCTACTTGACGTCATTACTGGACATCTCTACTTGACGTCTCTACTGGACATCTCTACTGTCATCTCTACTTGACGTCATTACTGGACATCTCTACTGGACGTCTCTACTGGACGTCTCTGCTGGACATCTCTACTGGACGTCTCTACTGGACATCTCTACTTTGCAGTTGAGGGAGGAAACTTCAATTATAAAATAGCCTTTTTAATTTTAAAAAAATACATTGTTTTCAATTTCGTTTGTTTAATCTACAACTTGAGCGAAATTCAGCGTGAGATTTGAGCATCAGGGACAGTTTGAAAAAGCTAATGTTTTGTTGAAGTGGGGCTTCGCCGTAACACTTTGGTAAATTAGTTACCATTGACTTCGTAAGTAAGCTACAGATTGCACAAAACAAATCTATTTGTATTAACCATTAAGAAGACACGTGTGATTTGAGATTTTGCTGCAATCTATGGGCGGTTTTAGCGACGACCTGGTCATATCGATTGTGTTCAATCACTCCCCCCCCTCCCCCCCCACACAGATGTGTCAATTAATTCTTCGCCGTTAATTGAACGCGACGCTGGAATTAAATGCACATTAATAATGTATGTACAGTTCGGATCAAAGCGAGATGGATTAGGTTAAATGACATATCATAGTGGAAGAGATTATGTTATAGTAATTATTACAAAGTGGGAGAGATCAAAGAAAGAGAGAGAGAGAAAGAGAGAGATCCGTTTGGGAGAGAAAGAAAGTGATATAAAGAGAGGGGGAAGTTCATTGTAATACTGGACAGAGCCATAAATTCTTTACCAGAGAGATTAGACACAGTTGCAAAGTTTCAATAGCATATGAGGATCTTAAATGACCTAAAAATCTGCCAAAGATAAACTCAAAGCATCATGTCAAGGTTCGGTGCGTAAGTTAAGGTATCAAGAAAACAGCGATATAAATAGATGTGATCTGTTGATTGAACCAGATATAGCCAAAGAATTATTTCCTTATGATGTGCTGCTTCCAGCATAAGCGGCTAAATTCATAAACACTAATAAGTTACTGGATTTCATGACAAATATGTGGGTAGCAGTAAGAATGATGCTTACAACATCTGTTAGTAAACTGTTACTGTAGCCGCTGGCGAGAGAAGCTTTAGTAAACTAAAGCTTATAAACACATATTTACGATCATGCATGTCTCAAGACAGAATGCATTCTATGGCATTTTGTGTATAGAAAATGATATTGCAAAGAATAGAAGCATGGAAAGCGCAATAAAAAAAATATTATCTAATTTAAATGCTATACAAAATGTCATTGTTAGGTTAATTGTTGATATTGTCCAAATACAAATTAAGATAAACATTTCCTTTTTCATTGTTTAAAAAAAAACAAAAACAACCTAGGTAATAAACTCATTATCTAACTCTTAGTTTTTTCCTTGCAAAAATGTTTATGATAATACTTAGAAGGGGGCGCCAAAGTTAAGCTTGTCCGGGGGGGGACAGCAACCGTAGGGCAAGCCCCAGGGTTTCTTTCAGACATTTTCTGTCGGGGGGTGGGGGGATTTTGAGTTTTCGGGGGGGGGGGAGGAGAGGAATGCCAGTGGCCATAGTCGTTGCCATAGTAGGGGGAAGCAGAGTGGGCAGTTTCCCTGGGTGCCAAACTAGCAGGGGCGCCAAAATGGGCTTTTATAGTAATTAGTTGATGAAGATAATCGATTTCAGCAATGAAGCGGGGAGGGAGGAGGGGGATGTTGTTAAAAAATTAATTACATCCCCTGGCGCCAAGCACGCTAGCTACGCCTGCTTGACCTAGTTATGCAATATAATTTTTTAGACTACTAAATTACAATGTGGTTTTATCTTTAATTAAAACTATTTTTTGGGTAAAGTACTTAATAACTGTTTTTTTTTTAACTTCCCAAAGAGATTTTCTCATCAAAAAGATTTCCTCATCAAAAAGATTTCCTCACCAAAAAGCACTATCAAAATTTTTTTAAATGTTGAACGCTGTGAAAAAACATATTTATAATGAATACATTTTACAACAAGGGTTTCTAACTCGCGGCCCGCAAAACGATATTTTGCGGCCCGATACCTGACAGCAAAGTTTATTGATAATACGGCCTGCGCGTTTTCCCCATCCTCATATCTATAATGTGACCCTATTCGACGGTTTCAGTCGAATCTCACCGACTAGTCTAATTCTGATTTTTATTATCATTGTTTAGGTTTGGACGTTGACTATAATGGTAAACACCGTTTTAAAATCGATTTTTTTAAAATTTTATTTTATAATATAGCATTTTATGGGACAAACATGGCGGCCAAATTGCGGTTTTGAAAAAAAACACGCTTCGAATATTGTACATGTATATACATATATCAAAAGTTTTAAAACTCACTTAGCGGGTAATGCACAACCATAATTTTGTAAATTGTAGCAATCTGACCCAGTATCAAAGAATCCCTATTTAAAATGCCGCTAAGGTCAGCTTGGTCACTTTCGAAATAAGGTTAGTCCAAAAAAGGCCTTCTCTACGATAAAAAATGTAATATTCATTCTCCCTACGATAGCATCTTCCTTCACATCAATAATTCATACACATTGTCTGCCCCTGTCTTCTGTTTGACCACCATTTAGTTCTAACTCGCTAGTGGGATTCGCCATCTTTGTATTTGATTCTTTTTCTTCTTTGTTTACCAGAAGCTCATTATTGTCATAGCATTTAGTAGCTCAATATCTTTACTTTAGAATCACGGTGAATTTTATTTTCTTAGTAAGGATATAATGCCGTTATCAACGATACGCAATGTGACGACCGGGTTTACTTCAATGTTCCCTTTAGGCTGCGAATGAAATCAGATGGCTTTCGCGGCAGTTTGCTTTAAGAGCATTGCTGAGAAACATACAATTCATAAAATGATTCAGTTCATAAGTACTGTTTGAAGAAACTAAGGGATCCGCAATTTCGAACTGCACTGATTGTCTTTGAAGTTTGTGAACTTGCTGAATTATGCAAGCTGTTACAAAGAAAAAATATTTACGACCATCGAAGCATACCATTTCGTAAAACCAAGGATCGCTAAGCTCTGTGCGCAGTACCATGGTGAAAATATGCACTGGTCTGAAGAAGTTGCTGAATAGCTTGCAAATAATGAGGATATAAACATGAGTTCCATCCTAAAATTCGCTGAATGTTTATGTTTGAACCTGGACTATCGTTTCCCTGAAAGAGAGTTGATGCAACGGCGAATCTTTGAGATATCAGTATTAATCGGCACTTCAGATTTTAATTTTGGCCAAGAAGGTCTTAAAGCACTGATTTCTAGATATGTTTCATTCCTGAAAAACTATGATGACATTCTGCCGTACGCTAAGGATCAGTATCGTAACTTAAGGTTTGTGCTTGCAGAACAAATGAAATGTGGTTTGATGCAAACTTTCACCGAGATGGTTTGATTCGTAATAAATGAGGAGCAATTCGGCGACCTTGACATTCTGTTGGATATTTGTGCTACATTTCTTGCATCCTCCGATTGTGAACGTTGATACAGCCTAATGAAAAATATTAAAATAAAATCTAGAAATTGGTCAGAAGAGTTACATTTAGACATGCTTATGATGATTAAATCTTATCAGAATGATGGACATCAGATCAACCTTGACCATGTGTATAAAAGATGGATATCGTTGAAAGTCAGACGCCAGCGTACCTCCAGAAATGATTCAATCAAAAGACTAGTGGAAATTGGTAGTGGATGTGTTGACATTTAGTTGCGTGGCCCAACGACGGAAAATTAATAGAAATAAATATAGTTTTGATGGAACTATTGTGACATTTCAGATTATAATTATTCAATTATAGTTCCTTTATTTATTTATGTAAACGTTTTTGCATTTAATTTAAGTTCATTTATGTAATTTCCGTGTGTGTGTTTTTGGGCGGTACAATTTTGCACACAAAAAATCGATGCTGTAATTACTGTAAAGCTTAGCACACAACTGTGTGATTTTGCACACGAATCAGCAAACCTTCGAGGGAACATTGGTCTACTTGTGGAGTTTAGGGGTGACGCGGTGCTCAATATTCGAGTTTTAATGTCTTGTTGGCCTAATTTTTGGAAAAAATTAGCATACGTATGTGCTGTGATTTGTTATTGTTTTAGCCAAAATTAATACAGATTTATTTGATGTAACTAAAACTGTAGAAAATGTTTGTTGATTCAATGTCAGCCAAAAGGTCCTTGTTCCCAACTGTCTCTTTTCAACTCCAGCGCAAAACTGGCTTTGGTGACATACGACTGAAACCATTGTGGAGGGTCACAGATTACATTATCATTTTTAATTATCGAGACATTATATAATTCATACCTCATAAATTACGACATAATGCGGGAATTCCCACACTGACTACTGCAGCCTCATTTACCATGTTGGTTTCTAAATCTCCCTAAGAGCAAAGAAGAAACGCTACCAGGTCCCTGGCAACAAGGAGTAGCAGGAAGCAAGTGAAGCCTAGTTCTGGAGAAGCTTTAGTGTTTTTATTTGTTATTAAATAAAGGTTAAGCAGAGTGCAACAGTTGTACTGTATTGATTTTGTCATCGCTTTTTGTGTGTGGAATACTCGATGCGGCCCAGTCTCACTCAGACTCTAACCCCGCGGCAGTGGCGTAGTGAGGGGGGCAAGGGGGGCATCATGCCCCGGGCGCTACTCTCAAAGGGGCGCCAAATGGTATATTTTACTATAATATTGTATGGTTTTCGAATAGGGGGGGGGGCGTTAAAAAGGTATTGTGCCCCGGGCGCGAGTTAAGCTCGCTACGCCACTGCCCCGCGGCCCCCGGATAATTTGAGTTTGAGACCCCTGTTTAACAAATGCTTCCAAATTTTACACGAGTCAAAAAGATTTTAAAAAAATAATGGTTTGTAGAAAAGTCTATAATTTTTAAAGATTTTCAAAACTAGTTATTTTTATAAATCGTATAAGAAATGCATAAGTATGTAAAGAAGACATGAGTTTCTTACAAAAAAACAACACATCATATATTATTATTAATGTGTGAATTTATTATTGGGAAATCCTCCAAAAATAAAAATACATTTCCCAATATTCAATTGATTAAAATGTTTATTTGGAATTTCAAATAACTATAACTTTCCTCAGTTAAATTTTAAATTGCCTCTTCGATATACATTAACAACTTTTAATAATTTTTTTTTATACAAATCTATAGAATTTAGTGTAAAATTGAAGATTTAGAAATATATTTTTTTTTCTAAAACTAGTGCATACAATAGGATTGGCGTGTTTTGTTGGTTTATTGTGTTCTGCTGTATTTTCCATCTAAAAAGATAAACGTAGAAAAAAAATGCGTGCAGTTAGGTGGGTGAGATTGTTTATCATTCTGATATTAAAAAGAGAAAAGCAGTTTTGAAGTTAATAAACATAAACTAAGTTTATTTTTTAATTCAGGAAACGCTGTTACAAAAGTTGTGCATCTAAAGAAAATTCAAAAAGCTTTCGCTTTAGTAATAATTGTTGAAACTTGCACTATTTGTATGCCCACGTTAATTATAATAATTAAATAAATTATCAATTTTTTAGTTTTATTTTACCTAGCTCAACATACGTGAACTTATACACTACACACTATGATAATAAATATATTTTTTAAAGCATGAGGCCATCATACACTTTATAAGTAGTTTCTTCTTCTTCTATATTTTGAGGGTCCACGATCAATTTATTGATCATTCTGGCTCCTATATTTCAGAGTATTCGCGATGTAATTGTGCATTGTTTTGAAAGGGATACTTCACTGGTTGCAAGGGCTACTCAGCAATGGTGTTATGAACTGGGGGTTGAAAGACAGGAGGCAATAGACGCAATTTTGTCAAGTGTAATCGCCTCAACTTTTGCTAGCTTGTTCCAGTCCTTTATTGTCTTTAGCAGGAATGAGCAGTTCCTGTACTCAATACTGAGTTCTTGTTTTATGAGCCTGAACTGCCTGTCATGGCCTCGTCGCTATCCAGAAAAAAAAAAAAAAAAAAAAAAGGTGGGGGTGGGTGGGAAGAGGGACAAGTTTCTGTTTAATGCTGGAGCTGTGGACCAGCACATTTTTCGTCTTGTTAAACCTTAATATCCTTCTTTAAAAGTCATGCTTTCGTGATCAATTATAATCTGAATACAGATTGCACGTTTGATACTTAGCAAGAACTATATTAAAATTATAGACATATTAATTAAAGATAATTAAAGATATATTGGTGAAAAGGTTGTACCGTATTAATAAAGTCTTTAAGCTTGTGAAGTTGCCAAAAAAAAAAAAAAATTAAATAAAAATTCCAATATTTGCGAACAACAAAATGTCCACTTCGGTTTATAATCGAGCGCCGCTAATTTTCGAAATATTACGATATTTATAATCGAACAGTAGAAGACTCTAACAAGATGGAAGGGACATCAAATATATCGAGCATAGCGATATTTCACTGGTTCCACAAATTGTAATCAATCGAAGACACCAGTTATTCTTCTTTTTAAAATGTTCATAAAAATTACAATTGATTATAATTTTTTTTTAACAAAACTTTTTTTCGTTTTACACATCCTCACCCCTCCGGGGCACTTGACAGTCTCGGGGGCGGGGGGGGGGGGGAGAGCTGCCTGAAAGAAACACTGGCCGGCCCTGGATAACAGTACCTTAGAAAACAGTTAAATCAAATATAATAATAGAGAAACGTATCATTTTTAATATTGTTCACCCAAGTCAACTATCGCATTTTATCTCACCATTATGTGAATGTGTTAAGACATGTTTCACCATTTCATGAATGTGTTAAGTCATGTCTCACCATTTCATGAATGTGTTAAGTCATGTCTCACCATTCTGTTGATGTGTTAAGTCATGTCTCACCATTCTGTTGATGTGTTAAGTCATGTCTCACCATTTCATGGATTTGTTAAGACATGTGTCAACATTCTGTGAATGTGTCACGATTCACTGTCAGTAACGAAGGCTGGAAACTAACACACTTTATTCCTGATTTTCCATTTGTTTTGACAGTTATAAGGTTGATATTAGGTCACTACTAGGTTCAGAAAGGTTGATATTAGGTCACTACTAGGTTCAGAAAGGTTGATATTAGGTCAATACTAGGCTCAGAAAGGTTGATATTAGGTCAATACTAGGCTTAGAAAGGATGATAATAGGTCAATACTAGGTCCAGAACTGTTGATATTAGGTCACTACTAGGTTCAGAAAGGTTGATATTAGGTCAATGCTAGTTTCAGAAAGGTTGATATTAGGTCAATACTAGGTTCAGAAAGGTTGATAATAGGTCAATACTAGGTCCAGAAAGGTTGATATTAGGTCAATACTAGGTTCAGAAAGGTTGATATTAGGTCAATACTAGGTTCAGAAAGGTTGATATTAAGTCAATACTAGGTTCAGAAAGGTTGATATTAGGTCAATACTAGGTTCAGAAAGGTTGCTATTAAGTCAATACTAGGTTCAGAAAGGTTGATATTAGGTCAATACTAGGTCCAGAAAGGTTGATATTAGGTCAATACTAGGTTCAGAAAGGTTGATATTAGGTCAATACTAGGTTCAGAAAGGTTGATATTAGGTCAATAATAGGTCAGAAAGGTTGATACTAGGTCAATACTAGGTTCAGAAAGGTTGATACTAGTAACTCAAGATAGATTCAGAGTGAAAATTACATAAAATATGATGAATCTTTTCAAGTTGTTGTCTTGTGTTTAACGGAGAGATCACATGTTTAATCCGAATTCATGTGTTGCGAGGACATGTGTTGGCATTTGTTGACATGTATTGACATTCCATGTTGCTGAATTTTGATCCCCGGGGTGGAAGCATACCTTCAGCTCATCCGCTTACCAAAGTGGAAGCACATTCGCAGCATGGTCTCTCAAACATAATTTGTAAATGAATTCAAGACTCATCCAATAATTGCACACTACAAACATCATTCAATGGTTTTTTATAACAAGTAGCCACTTTCTATATTCATTGAGATGAAAGTAAAAAATTATTTTCTTATCAAGGCTGCATGCTCCTTGCTAGCTTGTTAAACGTGTACCTTTCCTAAACAGAAAATATACAGACCATTTGATAAAGCATAAAAAATAATTTGTTTTGGAATTAATTTGATATTTTTATTTGAATGCTTATAATCAGACACATACACTCAAATCCACATACACACACACCACACTACACAGACATACTGATACCCCCAAATGTTGTGAGTAGACAGTTGATATAACTTATTTAACAAATACCCCAAACATGTTCATACGCAGACTTATATAAAAAATACATTTATATGGAACATGAATTCTTCTTGGTTTCAAAATGTGGCATGTATTCCCTTTAACTTTAAATAACATAACTTCTGTGAGAGGATTTTTTATTTATGTACATATAATCAGTGTATTTATAAACACCATCTTTTTGTTGGTAGATATCATATGTGGGTTATTTATAAAGCTAAGGAGCACAAAATATGTACAAGAAAGAAGTTTTCAATTATGCCATGTAATCAATCAATAAAAAAATGGTCATTGTTGCAAAGGGAAATTGTTGTAAAAGGTCAATGTTGCAAAGGGACATTGTTGCCATCAGAGTCTTTGTTGCAAAGGGTCATTTTTGCAATAAGGGTCATTGTTGCAAGGGATCAATGATGCAAAGGGAAATTGTTGCAAAGGATCAATGTTGCCATATGGGTCATTTTTGCAAAGTGTCAATATTGCAAAAAGAGTCTTTATTGCAAAGGGTCATTGTTGCAAAGGGTCATTGTTGCAAAGGATCAATGTTACCATAAGGATCATTATTTCAAAACAAATGAAAACATTAATATTGATGATTTAAAAAATTCCAAGACTGGATTCTTATGTGCATTCCCATGCCACACATAAACTCCGCTTTAAGGCAAACCTTTTTATAACGGCAATATTAGCTTATAATCAGGTTAAAGGTTGGCATATGTATTTGTTTCTTTATCCTCAGTTTGATTCAAACTTAGATCAGAACTTTTTGTTGCTAAGGCCAAATTGCCAACATTGCCGTACTGGGTGGTACCATACTGGGTGGTGCCGTACTGGGTGGTGCTGTACTGTGTGGTGTCAGTGGATTGTTGTAACACCTCATACAGAACTCTGTACTGGTCCTGTTAAAAATAAATAAATACATCTCAGACTCAGACCATCCCTAATCTCTGGATTTCCATAAACATTATCTGAATTTTAGAAGATACTCAACGGTTACTGGAAATTTGTTTGAAAGCAATTTCGTTGACGGAAAATCCATCTCCGAGTTTGATTTTCAGACATTACCTTCTCTTAGATGAGCATCCAAGGTTAATGATTCCCATCCACCCACAATGTTAATGATTCCCATCCACCCACAATGTTAATGATTCCCATCCACCCACAATGTTAATGATTCCCATCCACCCACAATGTTAATGATTCCCATCCACCCACAATGTTAATGATTCCCATCCACCCACAATGTTAATGATTCCCATCCACCCACAATGTTAATGATTCCCATCCACCCACAATGTTAATGATTCCCATCCACCCACAAGGTTAATGATTCCCATCCACCCGCAAGGTTAATGATTCCCATCCACCCGCAATGTTAATGATTCCCATCCACCCACAATGTTAATGATTCCCATCCACCCACAATGTTAATGATTCCCATCCACCCACAATGTTAATGATTCCCATCCACCCACAAGGTTAATGATTCCCATCCACCCACAAGGTTAATGATTCCCATCCACCCACAATGTTAATTATGTTTTTTGCTTTTACTGGGGACTGAACTCAGTTTAGAAGACCACTCTGCCACCCAGCACCCAGAATGTCTAAAACTTTTACCCATTAACTAAAACTTGTGGTCTATTCATAGGGCCTATATATTTGTATTGTTGGTATACCCACTTGTACATTGGATTGAAATCTATACCCAAGATATTTTCTTTATCTATACCCAAGATCTTTTCTTTGATCTTTAATTGATGTCTTTTTATAACCCTTAATTATTTTGTCATCTTTTGAATTAAAATTTTTTGTTTGAATTACTTAACATAATTGAGATTTCCTTCACCACCGCACCAAAATCTTCAGAGCTATTTAACCACACCCTAAGAGTGGCACGTGCCATTTTAAGAACCATTGGTTTACAATACATTGTAAGATTTGTTAATAGTTCAAGATATTTATGTGATTCCAGTGAACTACAATGAAGAGAGGAATGAGCTACCACAAATGTGTAAGACAATGATTTAAATCCTCAACTCACCACAGTGGGGATAACCTCTGATCTTATGGACTTACTCACCACAGTGGAGATAACCTCTGATCTTATGGACTTACTCACCACAGTGGAGATAACCTCTGATCTTATGGACTTACTTACCACAATGGAGATAACCTCTGATCTTATGGACTTACCACAGTGGAGATAACCTCTGATCCTATGGACTTACTCACCACAGTGGAGATAACCTCTGGTCTTATGGACTTACTCACCACAGTGGAGATAACCTCTGGTCTTATGGACTTACTCACCACAGTGGAGATAACCTCTGGTCTTATGGACTTGACCGATCCAACCACAAGGGGAACTGTCAGGCAAGAATCATGTTCCATTCTGTCCAGCAGAAGGGACAACACACAGCCCAGACCACTGTATCTGGCACCATTTCTATGTTTTGGGAAAAAATTGCCTTACTATTAAAAACATTCTTCAATTAAAAAAAAATTATTTGTCATTTAATAGCATGTTGAGTTATCTTGAAAGAAAGACAAAGGTATCTTAATTATAACTTTATTTTTTACATTAAGATCTTTATAACATTAAAAATTTAGAATTTCATTTAATCATAAATGGGTTACTAGCCACAGTGATGTTAGTAATATCATAAATGATGTAACAATAGTATATTGTGACATTTTTATGGATGGTGGCGCTTATGATTCAATTCTGTTACTCATATAATTTTAACTAAAACTGTGAGTTCAATGTAAACGATGGCTTGCTGCCACTAATTGAATAATTCATTCCACTCCTCAAAAACGGTCTCTTTCTCTCTCTTCATATCATATCACTACATCATTGTGTCATGAGAATAAATATTATTGTCATTACATGATTTAAATGGTCTGTTACAAATGGGTTACTAACCAGTGATGTTAATAATATAAACATAATAAACATACAGTATATATAATGTATACACCTCAAAATCGTACATTGTACACCAAAATCGTAAGAGTAAACAGCTCTGCATTAGGTAAACTGACATAATATAGGATTCATAGGACAACATTGGTTGAGAGCAAAGGCTTAAATAGGTGTACACTTTTACACAAAAATAAGTACACAGTGATTCTGTTTGAAATAAAACAGTTACTATTGTAAAAAATGAAACAGTGGTGTGACATATTGTCCAACTATTCACCTGCATGTGTACAAAATCATTCCTTTAGCTAGTGCATTGTATGACCTTGCTTGCTTGATGAATGTCAGTAATTTGTGGGGATCAAGGTCAGTAGTCATGCACTGGAGATGGACTACAGAGTGACTTTCATTGTGGCCTTTCTGTATAGATTAAATATTCAGTTAAGACTAGAGCAGCGGTTCTCAACCTGTGGGTCGCGACCCCTTTAGGGATCGCTAGACCCTTTCACAGGGGTCGCCTAAGATCATCTGAAAACACATACACTCTACAGTTATAAAGTATCAACGAAAATAATTTTGTGTTTGGGGGTCGCCACATCATGAGGAACTCTATTAAGGGGTCGCGGCATAAGAAAGGTTGAGAACTGCTGGACTAGAGTGTCAATGTCTGTAGCCGACATATTGAAAGTTCAGTTAAGACTAGAGAGTCAATGTTGTTGCCTACATTTTAAAAGTTCAGTTAAGACTAGAGAGTTAATGTCTGAAGCCTACATATTGAAAATTCAGTTACTTTGTTTCTTAAAATTTTTTTTTTAGTAAATGTTAGGTTTACAGCAGCATACGCTTGGAAAAATTAAACCAAATCCTGCTACCTGATAAACCAAATCCTGCTACCTGATAAACCAAATCCTGCTACCTGATAAACCAAATCCTGCTACCTGATAAACCAAATCCTGATACCTGATAAACCAAATCCTGCTACTTGATAAACCAAATCATGCTATCTGATAATGTCTCTAACTACCAAGATAATTTTATCATTTACAAATAAAAACGAAGATTATAAAATTCAAACTTATAGACGTTATCTTGATCAGTTATTACATAAGTTACATAATTTATTAACAATGTAAAATTATTTTCATAATAAAGAAATTTCTTTCACTTTGACAAGATGAAACAATAAATACAATTTGATGAAAGATTATTATAACTTACAGAAATAAATGACTTGTGTTTTTCGTATTTGACAGTAAGTTTTTGTTCCTCCCATAAACTTGTTTTGTTTACAGAATTGGATTGAATTTCCAAATGGGCACAAATTAATGGTTGGTCAGCACTGGGTGGTAGGTAGTTGCCAAATGACTGAAAATTCAAATGATAAGGAATAAAATAGGAATATTAAGATTATTTTGTTTCATGAAAGTTAAATTGGTTTATATGCAAGTATTTTAAATTAGAATTTTTAAAATGCATAACTTGGAATGCTGAGAAGTTTCAAGCATGTAGAACAATATACAAAATGACAAAACAAGTGGAAATTTATTGAACTAACCAGCAGAATAGTTGAAGAATGACTGCTCATAAAATAAACAAAAATATTTTTTTAATTTTACAACAGAAAAAGTTTAACAATTACTAATATATTGTCAAAATATAAGTATGATAAGTATTGTTTGCATACTGTGTCTGCAGTCATAGAATCCACTTCAAAGGCAACAATAAGTGAAATCTTGTATTGTGTTACCAGTCGCCAGAAATCTACAACTGTTGTTGGCATTGGAAGCTGTGTCAGAATTTGTTGGTCTTTTTTCTTAAATCCCTAAAAGATAATGCAGAAATTATATAATCAAATGCTGGCCAATACAGAAAAATAATGAAGAAATTTAGAGAAATAGTTGCGGGTACATACAGAAAATAATGAAGAAATTTAGAGAAATAGTTGCGGGTACATACAGAAAATAATGAAGAAATTTAGAGAAATAGTTGCGGGTACATACAGAAAATAATGAAGAAATTTAGAGAAATAGTTGCGGGTACATACAGAAAATAATGAAGAAATTTAGAGAAATAGTTGCGGGTACATACAGAAAATAATGCCAGCAGGTGCATCCCAATAAAAATATTTTGAGCTTTTATGCTCATTAGAGACAGTATTCTAACACACAAGGAGAAATTTAAATGTAAACTTGTTTTATATTTAAATATATTTCCCCATAAAAGTATGATAATTTTTTCAAATCAGATAACAGATGTAAATTATTTTATTTTTTAATAATAAAAAATAAGACTCCTGATACAATCAATGACAGTTTTATTAGTTTTAAAAATTGTTTGGATATAATCTACAGTACTGGTATTTAAAGTTATTTGTGTTAACAACTAAATCAAATTTAGCATTTTACTAGACCATGTGATATATAATAATCATACTTATTATTAAGTATTCCTACCGGTATAAAGACTGCATTGATATAACTATCCATGCCTTTAGCCTCACACATTAAGGAGGGACTGCATGTGGGTTCTGCAAATGAACATATATATGAATGTACCAACCTTAACTTATGCACAAGAACTGATTTTTAAAATGTCAAATACATTTCCTATTCATTCCGGATCATTGCATAAATTAGAAGTAAAAGTTAACTTTGTCCCTATAGCACTTTAAAAGAAAAAAGAACCATGTCACTATTGCACTTGAGAAGATTTCAAGAAATGAGTTCTGTTTAACTTATAAGAAGATTTCAAGAAATGAGTTCTGTTTAACTTATAAGAAGATTTCAAGAAATGAGTTCTGTTTAACTTATAAGAAGATTTCAAGAAATGAGTTCTGTTTAACTTATAAGAAGATTTCAAGAAATGAGTTCTGTTTAACTTATAAGAAGATTTCAAGAAATGAGTTCTGTTTAACTTATAAGAAGATTTCAAGAAATGAGTTCTGTTTAACTTATAAGAAGATTTCAAGAAATGAGTTCTGTTTAACTTATAAGAAGATTTCAAGAAATGAGTTCTGTTTAACTTATAAGAAGATTTCAAGAAATGAGTTCTGTTTAACTTATAAGAAGATTCCAAGAAATGAGTTCTGTTTAACTTATAAGAAGATTTCAAGAAATGAGTTCTGTTTAACTTATAAGAAGATTTCAAGAAATGAGTTCTGTTTAACTTATAAGAAGATTTCAAGAAATGAGTTCTGTTTAACTTATAAGAAGATTCCAAGAAATGAGTTCTGTTTAACTTATAAGAAGATTTCAAGAAATGAGTTCTGTTTAACTTATAAGAAGATTTCAAGAAATGAGTTCTGTTTAACTTATAAGAAGATTCCAAGAAATGAGTTCTGTTTAACTTATAAGAAGATTTCAAGAAATGAGTTCTGTTTAACTTATAAGAAGATTCCAAGAAATGAGTTCTGTTTAACTTATAAGAAGATTTCAAGAAATGAGTTCTGTTTAACTTATAAGAAGATTTCAAGAAATGAGTTCTGTTTAACTTATAAGAAGATTCCAAGAAATGAGTTCTGTTTAACTTATAAGAAGATTTCAAGAAATGAGTTCTGTTTAACTTATAAGAAGATTCCAAGAAATGAGTTCTGTTTAACTTATAAGAAGATTCCAAGAAATGAGTTCTGTTTAACTTATAAGAAGATTCCAAGAAATGAGTTCTGTTTAACTTATAAGAAGATTTCAAGAAATGAGTTCTGTTTAACTTATAAGAAGATTCCAAGAAATGAGTTCTGTTTAACTTATAAGAAGATTTCAAGAAATGAGTTCTGTTTAACTTATAAGAAGATTCCAAGAAATGAGTTCTGTTTAACTTATAAGAAGATTCCAAGAAATGAGTTCTGTTTAACTTATAAGAAGATTTCAAGAAATGAGTTCTGTTTAACTTATAAGAAGATTCCAAGAAATGAGTTCTGTTTAACTTATAAGAAGATTTCAAGAAATGAGTTCTGTTTAACTTATAAGAAGATTCCAAGAAATGAGTTCTGTTTAACTTATAAGAAGATTCCAAGAAATGAGTTCTGTTTAAAATATAAAATAATTACTTGGAATCATTGATGAGTATCTATTTTTGAGTTTCTGGTCAGTAGTGTTATTCTGATAAATGTTATCTTCTCCTGACTGGTCATCGCCTTCTGTATTTTCCCTGATACTCTCACAAATTGCACACACAGCCTTGAGGAGAAAAATAATTTCATAAAATAATCACTAGATTTTTTACATCATCAACTATGACAATTAAATGTGCAGGGAGCCTTAAATATAACCAGCAGATAAGAATTCTCCTATTTTAATTTTAGATACGTATTAAAAGTAATATTTTTTAATAACAATTACTGGTAATTCATTTTAATCAAAGTTATAAATTTCAGATTTTACATAAGGCCTATTTATTCTTTAGAAATAATAAAATTGGAAAAGCTAATAAAACAACCTCTAGTGCTCTACAATTCCTCCACCCCCAACCACAAGGAAAAAAACACCTGAAAACTGATTTTTGATGACTGACTAGTTAGGGAAGGGGCAGAGTTTATTGACAGAAACTGTCCTCGTTTTGCTGCCCTCTTGGACACTACTTCTCAGCTAAGCGCTATAATATTTTAAATTTTTTTTGATTTTTTAAAATTTTATTCGTTTTTTCTGTTTGTTCACTGATGAAGGCTTCCTGTCTCTCACTTTCGTTTGTATTGTTGTGTTCCTTTTTTCAGGTTTAACCTTACTGTGTTTTACTAATTCCCTGTTTTGTAATATGGTCAGGACAAATTTTCCTCAAAACAGTTATCAAAATAAAAATGTTCAGCTGGATGAGTGTTCTGAAGAGTCAACTGATCCTTTTACTTATATTTTGTGCACCACAGTTACAGTTTAATTAATTCTCTACCATGAAAATCAAAATAAAAACTTAACAAATTATTAACCTACTTTAAATTCTTCTTCCATTTTGGCATCCCCTGTGTTAGATTTCCCTTCCAAAGTTTTAATTCTGTCAACAATATCACTTGTTGTCACAGTTGTTCCAATACACACAATGGCAGCTTGAGCAGCTTTATGCAAAAACCAGTACTGCTCCTTTAATAAAACAAAACATTCTGTAATTGGTTAATATGGTTTAAAATATAAATTTGTACCTCACAATAAATTATATCAAATTATAGAAATAAATTAATTCAAATGCTGCTTACTTTCAAGATTTGTAGTAAATTTCCCTTAATTAAGTTTTACAAATAATAACATATTTTTCTATACTAATGAATTGAACATTTTGAAAAAAACAAATGTTAATACCAATTTCAATTTTAAGACTAGTTCTTCTAACATTTTAAACTTACCGCTGTTTGAATCATTAAGATTCTGGCCTCCCTTAATTTGGTTAGTGTTTTGAAAAAATCCACACGTCCTGTTGCCTCCGCTTCTCTTAACACATTATGTAATGCTATGAAAGTCCCTGTGCGGCCCACGCCAGCACTGAGTATTTAAATACCCAACAGTTTACATGACATCAAAGAATTATGTAAATTACACATCAATTTAAAAAAATCAATTTACAATATAGAAAAATTAAATACTTGAAATACGCATCATTTTTAACACCAAAAGACCAGAGTATTTAAATAAATACCAATTTTTAATTATATTGAAACATTAGTTAGTTGATCTTTGTGATTAATGACACTAATTATTTGATTAACTAGTAGACTAATTTTTGAACTATAATAATAAGCTTATCTTGAAAAGTGATAACTGAAGCTTCTAAAAAAATAAGATATGTTACAATTTGCAACAACAATTGAATATGTTGTATAATATCTTACCTACAATGAACAACAACAGGCCTTGTTGTAGGATGAGCTGACACCAGCTGTTCAAAATCTACTAGACCCCAGGGAACAATTGGTACACCTTGGTCAGGCCATGAAGTAAAATGGAACTGTGTAATTATCTGAGTGGCCTCATTTTTCTAGGTTCAGATATTTAAAGAATTAATATTAATTATGAGCTAATTTGACACTGCAGTACAGGAATTCATTCTCTAGGTTAGGTCTCAAAGTAAAACAGTTGAAATATATAGAAATATATTATGCAAATATTTATTTTTATGTTTAAACAAAATTTTAATAATTTTTCAAGGTCGATGGATGGATGAGTTGATGACAAAATACAGTTAGCAAAAGAAGAATTTAATCCAATTCAACAGCATGTTATACCAACTGGCAATTATTAATAAATTTGAAAATTTTTAAAAAATTAAAAAAATTCACCTTTAAGAGTTCAATAGTTCTGATGGTGTAGTCAGCAAAAGTGTGTGCTGATATTAATCTGACATGAATTTCACCAAAGGGGACATCACCATCATCTGGCCAGTACTTTTCTGATTTAAGCTGTGAATATAACATCACTGAAAAATATTTCATTGTCAAATTAACAACAATGAAAAAAACTAACTTTTCCTTTGTACTCATTTTTATATTTGAAATATTTATTTAAAAATTAGAAAAAATAGAAGGAGTGCCGGAAAGATAAATTATATTTCTAAGGTTCCCTAAGCTAGAAATTGCTCAAAACCACTGCTTCAAAAGTAAAATTAGAGAAATAAAGAAAAAGGAGGTGTTGAACACTAATGCTCTACTAACTTTTCCCTCTTCAATGAGGTTCGTCAGCATCACAACTTTGTTCACTCGTTGCTCCCACAACATTCGTATAAAATCATTGATTATGTGTTTGGTTGGACCTGCAAGAATAGTTAAATTTAAAAATTAATTCTACTGGATAGTTACAATTAAAAAAATTAATTCTATCGAATGGTTAAATTAAAAAAAATTAACTCTATTGATTAGTTACAATTAAAATTTTATTTTATATAGGGTAGTTACAGTAAAAAAATAATTATATAGCAAGCAAATGAAACAATTTTATGAAATAAACTCCACACATTCACTAAATAAGTTACTTGGCTAAAAAGAATAAAATACTTATTTCAATGACAAGATTTTCTTAAAACGAAAGTAAAATCTAAATAAAAGAAGTGGGTGGCCGAGTGGTCTAAACTGAGCAAATCTCAAGTTGATGGTCTGGAGTTCAATCCCCACCAAAGCCCAGTCAAGCAAACACACCACCAGCTCGTTAACCCTGGACGGCAACTCATCTAAGAGAAGGCAACTCTGAATTCAAACCCGGAGATGGGGAGATGGAGTTCACATGCGCCTAACTGGCAGCAGTGATGCCTCTCGAACATCGAACATCGGAGCGCCGTGAGCATGCTACCATAGCATGGAATGAGCGCTATATAAGTACTCCAATCAATCAAAAGTAATTAAACTAAGTATGTCAAAGTGGTTTACTTACCTTGAGAAGCAATGAATTTTTCGTTTGTATGGTATCCCTGAAAATATAAATTTTTTCTTCATCATCCACAAACAAAGTAAGGAATAAAAGGACATTTGTTCAATACCTTGTCAAATATTTTAAAATGAACTCCCATATTATATAAGTAACATATGCTTTTATAGTTACATAAAATACTAACCATTTTCACTCATCAAAAATGATGGAAGGTTACATTTAGTTATAAGCAAATTTTCCATAAGGCTAATTATTTAAAATTTCTATTATGACTTCATTTTGAGAATCTCATTTTCCCCGTCTGATCCTGGGTACAAAGAATGATCACTAAAATATTAATTGTTTGATGGTTAAATTTAACTAAGCAATGGCCTAATGAGAGACAGATCCGCCAGACAGTTGTTGGATTCGAGAAAACTTTCTGTAATTGTGGCATTCATGAAAGCCATCAAACTTTTCTATAAAACATTTATACCTCGATGTAAGAAGCATTTATATAATCTCCTTCATTCTGTGCGGTGTTGATCTCCAGGTGAACACGAGAATGGTCATCTGGTAGAAGGAAGATTAATTTATACAGACGTATTTCACTAAAAACTCGAGAAATACAACACAATTATGGGATTATAAAGTGAATGAGATAATTTAAATTTTATACGCAGATTATTATTATTATTATTATTATTATGGGTAGTTTTCTATAGCGTGGTACCCCAGCCTAGGGCTGGGCTCACCACGCTGTACATGCAAATTAAAATGAACTTAAAAATATAAATTAAAAACCAACCATTCCATAACAATTTACATGTGAAGCCATGGACGGCACTCAGCAGCATCGTTTAACTTTCAGAGGGGGAATCAGTCAGGATAGTAAAGTTTAAAGAGGTGTGTTTTGAGTGCAGTTTTGAAATGCATAAGGTTCTATAGTATTCTGTAAGGTTACTTAAAAATAAATACTTAATATATCCGACTGATATTTTTGTTCTATTTAAATGGTTTCCTAACCTTACATTAATGCATATTTAAAATCACCATTGTTTTCTAAACACTTCCTTCTATCTTAACCATGAATCCAACTTACATGCACAAATATTCTTGTATCTGTTTTTCAGCTTGTTATGTTCACTAAGTCCAACTTCTGTTGTTGCATTTTTCGCTGTTGGTACTTTCTATTGAAAAAAAACCACATAATTAAACATTTTTCATTTAATTAGTCATTTTCTCGGATTTTTTACATGTAATTAAAGTTAGGACAGAAAGATATAAAAATTCTTTTGCTGCCAAGTCTGTTCAATTTACCAGCATGCTCCCCCACTGGTTACCAAACTTAAATGATCACTAATTAAGTCATTATTTTCACTTAAGGAGTTCACTGATGGCTGATTTCTATGCTAGAAAAATACTTGATATGTCTTGTGTTTAAGTTGTTATAATTGTAAATATGTTGCCTTGGTTAAAATATGTATTTATTTATGTGCTGAAAACAAATTTGTACAATGTAATCAAGAACAATTTCCATTTTTTTGGATCAATAATGAATTCTATCTTATTTTATCTTATATTAATTGTGCTTTCAGATAGAAAAAAAATGGCTGTGGGTTTTTATGTTGCAATAATCTTGAAAACTTGAAAGATGTGTTAACGTATTTAAATAAAAATTTCATCACATTCACTAATCAAAGGTTTTGCTTGAGCCAACATCTTCATGCCAAACTCTTCAAACATAAATGGCAATCTTGTAAAGCTTAATGAAATTACAGTTTACCATAATGCATCAGTTTACATCAGAAATATATCAACCACCACAGCCTTCAAAACTGCACTCAAAACACACCTCTTTAAACTTTACTATCCTGACTGATTCCCCCTCTGAAAGTTAAACGATGCTGCGGAGTGCCGTCCATGGCTTCACATGAAAATTGATATGGAATGGTTGGTTTTTAATTTATATTTTTTAAGTTCATTTTAATTTGTATGTACAGCGTGGTGAGCCCAGCCCTAGGCTGGGGTACCAAGCTATAGAAAACTACCATAATAATAATAATAATGGAAATCTAATGATATTAGATATTTGTTAATTGTGAATTTAATAGCTTTACTATCTCACTTCGCACTTTAGCTTCAGTTAAACTCAGTAAAGTCCTCTCAGTTACACTTAATAAAGTTGTCAAAATTACACTTAGTGAAGTTGTCTCAGTTACACTCAGAAAAGTTGTCTTAATTTAACTCAGTAAATATCTCACAGCTGCACTGAGTAAAGCTATTTCAGTTACACTCAGTAAAGTTGTCAAAGTTGAAGCTCTCTCAGTTACATTCTCCTTAAGGTTAAAAAGTTCTTTGACCACATCCTAATCAAATGTAAAGCATCAAATAAATTAATACAAATATAAGAGATGTATGTACAAATATTTTACCTTGAATTGAGTGGTAAAAAACTCCTTGGTGTGAGAATACATGAATGAATTCAGATCACTTAAAGCAATGGATGTGTTTTCAAACTCTTGTATTTTATTATAATTATTATTGTCAGAACTTGGTATTGAATTTCCAGCTATGTTCACACTGATATCTGAGGGATCATCTAAAATTTAAAAAAGAGCAATTTATTTACAACAAATACTTAATATTATTTTTTTTGTTTTCATGTAATGATCACCAAAAATGTTAATGAGAGCAAAAATGCTTTTTCTGATTAAAATAATAATCAATGAAAATGGTGAAAGCAAACAGTTATTTAAGAGCTTTCAAAGAGAAATTTATTTTCTGATCAGAATATATATTCCTGATAATGCTATTGATAAACCAAAAATAAGTATTTCACCAACTTTTGGAAAGGCGAATAAAAAGAAGCAAAGCAATGTCCTTATGTTTTACCTTCGATTAAGAAGTAACATTTGTATAAAAAATGTTTTTTTTTGTTTTAGAGTGTCAAACATCTGAGCCAATTTACAAGGATACAATCGCCATTAAGCAGTGTAAAGATACATTCAAATCAATGTTCCCTTTAAGCTGCATGGCCGCGCAGCTACCTCACAGATGCCGCGCAGCAGTTTTGAGCATTTTTATAAAAATACATTCAAACAGATATGCTGCACTCTGCAAAGTAAAACTTTGCACAAAACTTTATGATTTCGCACACGAACCAGCAAACCTTAGATGGAACATTGATTCAAATTAATACCTATTATGTGGTGGTGATATTGAAAAGAAAATATGTAGGTACTAATAAGAAAACAATAAATTAACAATTACTTTGAAGCCACTAAAATATTGAATCACAATTATACAGAAATTGTTTAAAATCAAAGAGAATTTTAAATTCATAAAAAAATTTTTAAAAAGTAACATCAGTCATACATTTTTGTAACTATAATAAAAGATGTAAACCTACCTTTAGATTTTTTACTAGATAAACTAACTTGACTGCCAACACCAGCTAACTTTTCATCTGCCATCTTTACGCCACGATATCGTCTTGAGAAGTAAAACATTAAAAAAAAGAACTGAATAAAAACTTGTCATTAAGCATGCTAGAACATCCGCTTGTCAGTGGCGTAGTGAGGGGGGGGGAAGGGGGGCATCATGCCCCGGGCGCTACTCCCAAAGGGGCGCCAAATGGTATATTTTTACTATAATATTGTATGGTTTTTGAATGGGGGGGGGCGCTAAAAAGGTATTGGGGGGCGCTAAAAAGGTATTGTGCCCCAGGCGTGAGTTAAGCTCGCTACGCCACTGCCGCTTGTGAGTGCAATTATCATAAATAGACATAAGACAGAAATTGGAATAAAATGAGCTAAAAAGCACTATACTAATTATTCACAAAAAAAACTTTGTGGATAAAAAAAAAAAAAAAAGGCAAATTTTGATATAAAATATTTACAAATATTATTTAGAAAATTAAATTTTTCAATTTGTCAACCCATTATGTAAAAATATCAAAGTTTTTTGTCAACCCCATACCCCTAGTCAAAGTACCTCCAAAAGATGATAATTGTGACAACCAGGAGAATAAGGACAATGGCTCCAATAATTGGTCCAATAATTGCACCCAATGGGGGTTCATCAACAGGTGAGCTCATTGCTGAAAAAAATAATGAATTGAAGTAATTATTTGATTTGAAACTTTAAAAAAATGCATTGAAACATCTTTGTTTTAAAATTCAAATATTTAATATATTCGATTCCTATTGTGTAAAAATTATTTGTAAACATTAAACAAGTCGTTGAAATAAAACAATTTTAAAGTTTTCATTTATATAAGTCTTAATACGGTGATTTCCTCAAACTCCATATTGTTGAATGTTTTTATTGCAATATAAACAAAAACACCATAGGGACTACTACCTGCACACAAAGGTAATAACAAAATATTGAGCCATAATGCAGGTCATGTGAAATAAAAGCTTTAACATCAAATTTTTAATCATGATATTACCTGATGTACAATTTGGTGATTTGTACCCAGGCTGACATCCCATGTCACAGTTACTGGTAAGTCTGTTACAAGTTCCATTGTTACAATGGGGACTACATGGCTGAGCACAGTTTTTACCCCAGTAACTTTCCCTGCATTCTAACAAATGTGAAAAAATAAAATTGGCATTAGTGTGACAATATTATTTGACAATATTAACAAATAAATTGGCATTAGTGTGACAATGTTATTTGACAATATTAACAAATAAATTGGCATTAGACTTCATTAGTGTGACAATATTATTTGACAACTGACAACATTAACAAAATATTCACTAGATTGAGTTAAGGTAATTTTTTTTCAGTTGTCTTCACATTCAATCATTCAATAGCAGTGGGAAGTAACATTAAAATATAATAATTCAATTTGTAATTCTCGGGTGTTTTAACAGATTGTCTTAAATTTAAAATAATTGCTAGTATTAAAAAAAAAACACCAAACATGCAAATTTATCGATTCCTTTTTTATTATATCTTATTTGTAGTAAATTTTAAAAAAAATCATATGTAGAATATGGCTTGTTGTTTTATGGAAATAACACATTTTTTAAGCACTTTCACAGTTGTTGAAACCCAAAGCGAAAAGTTTATTAATAATCAAAATTATAATTTATATGTTACTTAATTAGGCCTACTTTGAATATGTCTTACCAACAGAACACATGGGTGGGTCACTGTAACCATAGCAACCTTCTACACACTGACCAGTTGTTTTATCACATGATTGATTAAAACAGTTTGCACTGCAGTTCAGGCTACAGTTAAGACCATATTTTCCACCGCTGCAAACTGGATGACAGAGTATTACAAAGACACATTAAATATTACATCTAATTTAGCCTACCTATTATAATTTGCAAAGTAAAAAAGCGCCCTTGATGTGCACAGGGGTCAAGGCCTGGAAAACATGTGTGGGAACTCACCCCACCCATTTAAAAAAAAAAAAGATTTTTAAATAAAAAATTCCAGAAATGTGTATTTATTTCTTAGCAAATACAGTGTGAAATTTATTAGAAAGTGCTGGTTTACACATGTATTAAAAGAATAACAACAAATGTAACCACAAAATAAGTTAAAATGTTTTCCATACTAATTAAATGAGCACCACACATTGCGATGATCTTACCATCAGGTGGATTTTCTTAAACAAATGGCGTATTAAAAATACCTCATAAAGTCTATTCGAAAATTTCCCACAAACTGGAATGACATTGTAATTGCAGTTCAGTATAATCAACTTTTCGAGATTAAGTATCACCCGCACTGTGATTTTTTAACGTATAATTAGTAAAGAACCCCATACATGCACATAATGCGGATGAGACTGAAAAACAAGAGAGAGTTTTACTTCACACTCAAAATAGTCACTGGCCACATTGAGTGACATTGATAAATAAATTTTAAAGTGTTAAAGCGTCCATGTCATTTAGACCTACTCATTTCTAGATATCACCAGATGAATCTCCATTCAGCTTAAACTTAAATAGATGGCTGCATTATATGTCAATGGAGCCGGTCCAGTGCAGCTAGACAGAGGCTGTGTCCAGTAAAGTAGTGAAGAGCGCTACTGCCAGGAATATCTATAGATTGTGGGGTGAGGGGGACTGAACACTCGGAGCAATCAAAACTATTTAACATGTCTGTCTAACATATCATTTTATATTCTAAATGACACAACAACCCGCTTTTATAGTACTCCTAAGAAGTAATATTCTTTAATTATTTCGGCTGCCAGCCAAGAGGCTATTTTGATTGCGATTTTATTTCAAGAATTTTCATTTTCAGATATTCGTATAGATAATATGAGAAGTCAAGGATATATAAATGGAGGGAACATGAGAAAAATACACAATGGAGACCAATCAAAAGTTAGAGAGCTAAACTGAAGAACATTTATGCTGCACACAATGTGCATTCATTAAATTTGGGTGGTTAGAGGCCATATATTTAGTAGGTATGCAAAAAGTCAAATTTTCAAACCCCGATTGCCAGGGCTGTCTTTAAAGCAGTGGAGAGCCTGTGCACCGTGATGCACTGAGGCGCAGAACCCTATATATACCCAGGAGCGTGCTAAGGAGAGGGTGAGAGGGCCAATCGCCCTTTGCGCCAATATCAGGGAGCGGTGAAATGGTCTTAAGATAGGCCCTTAATAGTGAATTAAATGATAAAATCCCCTGTACTTCACAGAGACAGGGGTTACAAAATAGTCTTAATAGTGCATCCGGACACGCAGCGCCACCATTCGCACCCGGGTCCCATGAGACTCAATGCTATTCGGATGTCATTTGTGGTGGTTTATTTTAGTTAAACAGAAGAAGTAAGTTTACAAACGTATAGTACATTCAATTATCTTTCATTTGATACCAAATTTTGTCTTACAAACCCAACAATAATCTTTCAAATAGTTTTTGAATCCCAACCTCTCACTTCTCGTACCCGGGTAAGAATAGTCGCAGCCTTCCTTTTATTTTTAGTTGTATCTAAAAGAAATAATTGTTTCCTAATTTTATTTTATTAAGAAACCGTCTTCCCGAAATCGAAATAAATGCCAAAAAATAGTTAATCAATATTCACTAAAAAAGTCTAAAAGTATTGGCAGCCCCTAGAAGCGCGAGGCGCCCTAAAGTTAGAGGCGTGAGACCCTGGGCAAGTGCGCTGATGCCTTAAGATAGCACTTGCCCAGGGTCTCACGCCTCTAACTTTAGGGCGCCTCGCGCTTCTAGGGGCTGCCAATACTTTTAGACTTTTTTAAGTTCACAACTGAGTATGGAGCAGTGGCGTAGTTAGGGTTATCACCATACGGGATTAACATCTTAATCTAACATGATTGTTAAACACACATTCTTACTATTCAAATCAGGGATAAGTAAAAGTGGTTGACGAGACCTATTCCCCTTTGAGAAGTATCTAACTTGTGATTCGCATTTATAAAATATTAATTGCCGATATTATTGTGTGTTAAAATTAGGAAACGTGCTGTCCACTAACTTTTAAATAACATTGAATTGCCAAAATCTTCATTTTCATTAACAATATGTAAATCATGATGCTTCTAAAAGAGTGAGTCTCCTCGAAGCGTGAGTCCCCCTAGAAGCGCGAGAGCCTGGGTCAGTGCGTGGTACAATAAGTTTTCGACACCACCCCACTTTTTTTTCCACACACAAAAAACACCAACGACATAGAATAGTTCATAGATAAAAATGGCGTCACAGAAAAAATAAAGTGTCACGGGTTTACACCGACAAATGTTTGTCGAGCCCAGGGGTTTCCATATTATACACTGCGTCATTCTGGGGTAGCTATCAGGCTATACTGACCTCGGGCAGAGCCATGAAAATGGGTCAAAGATGGTAGTCACACCGGACGCCCAAAATGTTCTTGAGATTAGATGTTAATAGTAAATTAAAATATAAAATGCATATACTTCAGAAAGACAATAGGCGCCAAAAATTGTCTTTTTACTGGTCCGCCATGGGGGGGGGGGGGGGGGGGGGCGGGGGGAATATTTTTCCCTACTATATATTAAGTGGCACCATTTTCCAGCTTTAAATCTGGTGCCACATTTCCTCGGCATGGCACTGTCCGGGGTGGCTTTGGCTTCCTTACAGGGGCGCCGCGAAATTCGACACATTTCATAACTTTATTTCCACTTTTAATCCAAAGTGACATCTAGCGGTTGTGGTAGATGTTTGCAGTTACTAGATTTTTACCCAACACATTCTGGTTCTCGTTCGGTACGTTGCTGCTTCCATATACTGGCATATGTGCAACGGTTGGGGAAGCGATACTGCCATCCCAACGGTTCCTAGCAGATGCCAGGACAGCCTTGAAGCTTTCGATAGATGTCGAGTTCACGGCGGTATTGTCCAGGTTGTTCCAAGCGATTATTGTGCGTGGAAAGAATGATTGTTTATGTTGCACTGTGTTACTCCGAGGCACAGTGAAGCATTTGTTATTGTTTCGGGTGTAATTTCTCATGGGGTTGTCAGATGTTAAGTCAGTGTTAAGTGAGTGTTTGGCTCTAATTAATCGGCCTGGCTTCTGTGGGGTGCAGTGTTTCTTTAAGAAATTTTCCCCCGGGGGGGCACTTTTAACGTTCGGGGGGGGGGCAGTGCCAGTTTTTCAGTGGCCAGAGGGGTAGCTAAGGGGTGGCAGATGGGACATATGTCCCCGGGCGCCAGACTAGCGGGGGCATCTAATGGGCTATAGTGTTAATGGATAAAAATAATAGGTTTCAGAGTGTAGCCGGGGGGGGGGGGGAGTGTTTAAATGAATCTTGTCCCCTGTATCAAAGACGTCAGTGACGTAGAAGTGGGGGGGGGCGAACATTTGGTCTTCCCAGGTGTCATTTTTTCTTTAGATAGAGCGGCGGGATTTTCGGACATCTGCAGAGTTTCTATCGAGAAAGGTAGCGTGGCAAAAAAGTTAACCCACCTAGGGTGGCGCTAACACTAGGCACGCCGCTGGGCAGTGTATATATCAGCACCAAATTTGGCTGTCATGGCAAGTAATTTTTATCGGGAAGTAGGGTAGCAGAAAATGTGTGATTGTTTAACAATCAAAAGGTGCATTTTGGAGTATACATGATTCGAATGTTTTGATAAGACTTTCATTTGATCGGGGGAAATAATGTTTCAAGCGTCGGGGGAGACATTATGGCGACCAATGCCAGACACAAACTAAATTCATTCTGGTTGTGGTGTGCCGAAGAAAATCATTTGACACAAGATTAGATTCAACCCGGTAGTCAAGGAAAAAAAGGGGGCAGAAATTGAGGAATCCGAAGAGTTTGAGCAAAAGTGAGGGCAGAGGTCACTTTAATTTAAAAATAATAAATTCAAAATGCAGTGATGCATTGTGGTGCAAATTTTTCTTCTTCTTTTTCTGTCTATTAAGGGCCCACGATCAATTTATTGATCTTTATGGCTCCTAACCACTGCAAAGCAAGGGCGTAGTACTACCATACAAGATAAAAATGGCAAATGTTTGACCGAGGAAAATGATATCCTAAAAAGATGGACTGAATACTTCTCAGAGCTGTATAATGAAAATATAAAGATAGACCCAGAGATCCTTAATGTCCCCCCAGCAACGGACAATGAAAGCTTCCCCATTCTCCGCGCAGAAGTAGAAGCAGCAGTCCAAGCACTCCAAATAGGAAAGGCCGCAGGAGTAGATAATATCCCTGCCGAGTTGGTGAAACAGGGAGGAGAAGCAATGATAAATGCCCTAACCAATATTTGTAACAAAATATGGCTAACAAGGGAATGGCCCAAATCATGGACCCAATCTCTCATCATCACCCTCCCCAAGAAAGGTAACCTACAGCTATGCCAAAACTATCGCACCATTAGCCTAATAAGCCACCCAAGCAAGGTCATGCTCAAGGTCATACTGAACCGACTAAGACCATATGCCGACAGAATCATTGCTGAAGAACAGGCGGGCTTCAGGCAAGGACGTGGCACTACTGAGCAGATCCTAAACCTCCGGATACTATGTGAGAAATATGCTCAACACCAACAAAACCTATACCACGTCTTTGTAGATTTCAAGAAGGCATTCGACAGGGTTTGGCATGCTGCTTTATGGGCCACCATGAGGCACTACAACATCAACACAAACTTAACCAGAATGATAAGAAGCCTCTTTGATAAGGCAACCAGTGCAGTCTTCTTCAACAATAACATCGGAGAATAGTTCAAGACCACGTTGGAGTACGACAAGGCTGCTTGCTCTCCCCCACCCTGTTCAACATCTTCTTAGAGAGAATTATGTCAGATGCAATAGAAACGCATGTAGGGACAGTCAGCATTGGTGGCAGAACAATCACCAATCTACGTTTTGCGGATGACATAGACGGACTGGCTGGAAGCGAGGAAGAGCTAGCCAATCTAGTAAAGAGTCTCGACAAGACTTCATCCATAAGGAACTTTATAAAGCCAGCCACTGCAATACCTGGCCTACACAGACGATATAGCGCTACTTGGTAGAAACAGCATTGATGATATAATTAAAACTTTCAGGGAGCTTGAAGATGTGACGGTCAAAGCTGGTCTTGATGTAAATAAAGCGAAGGCAATATTTATGATAATGTCAGGAAATACGCACTGATGACAACAATATGAACAACTACACCTTTGAGAGGGTAGCTTCTTTCAAATATCTAGGGGTGACTATAAATAAGCAAGAGGAAATACAATCGGAGGTGCAAGGAAGAATAACAGCATGCAACCGTTCTTATTTCAATTTACAAAAGCTACTTCAAAGCAAAAATCTCGCTAAGGGAACAAAGAAGGTAGTATACACCACTATCACAAGACCAGTAGTGAGACTTGGTTCCTACCAGAAAAGCAGAGAACCTGCTAAATATATGACCCGATGATAGACAATTTTGTTTTGGGAATCCGTGCAAACTAAGAGCTATATCAATTGTACAAATACCCATCCATAGTCACAACAATATAAAAAAAGGCAGACTGCCCTAGGCAGGACACATTGAAAGTATGCCGGATTCTGGAGCAACAAAAACTATCTACATGCAGAAACCTGTGTTTTATTTTTCGTATAAATTATTAAAGTTTCAATTCTCAATATTCAGTTGATTGAAATGTTAATTAAGAAATTTAGACTACTATAATTTGCTTCAGATCATTACAACTTGCCTCTTCGATATTATACTTGAAAACAATTTTTGTACCAATTCCATATAATTATTTTTTAACTACTACCAAAAATGGCATTTACAAGATAATCGAAATACTCGATTTTTTTTATTCGTTGTTTAAATATATATTATATTCTTTCTACTGGATTATCATCTTAAAATAATTTTTTTTAAATAGTTCAAACAGCTGGGGAAGATTGTTTATTATTATTATATTAACAGAGAAAAGTCATTGGGGATTTAACAAATAAAGACTATTTTTAAAAAAAAATCATTTTACTCTGTTCCCGAAACTGTGTTAAAAAATTAGAAACACTCGATTTAATAATTATGATGAAATGTCCACTATTTGTATGTAACCGGTAAATTCCTAATTTTTTGTTTTAAAATTATTATTATTATTATTTTTAAATTTTCATTTTATCTATGTCAGCATACATCTATGGAATCTACTACATTAAAATATTTGCTAAAAATAATTTTTTAAAGCATGATGCTATTATACAATATAATTTGAAAACGGATTGCACATGTTTATTTCTTAACAAGAACTATATTTAATTTACAGACATTTATATCGATGAAAAGGTAGTTTAATACAGGGTTATTAAAAAGTCTTTCAACTTTTGCAGCTGCAAAATGTAATTAAATAAAAGATACCGATATCTGCGAATCCGAAAAAGTAAGATTTGGCTTATGATCAGGAGCGGCCAATTTTCAAAACAATACCATATTTATAATCGATATCTGCGTAAGTGTAACAAGATTAACCTGAACGCTATGGATCATCAATATATATCGAACAAAGCTATATTTTATTTGTTCCAATAATTGTAATCGATTAAAGGCACACATTTCAATAACTTTTAAAAATTTTATAAAAATTAAATTTAGAGTATTTTTTTTAAAATTATTTTTTCTTACACATTTTCCCCCGGGGGGGCACTTGACTTGCTCCGGGGGGGGGGGCACTGCCCCCCGGAGGTATGCCTGAAAGAAACACTGGTGGGGTGAGATAATTGTTTGCTGGGATGGCCTGGCTTCTGTGGGGTGAGATAATTGTTTGCTGGGATGGCCTGGCTTCTGTGGGGTCAGATAATTGTTTGCTGGGATGGCCTGGCTTCTGTGGGGTGAGATAATTGTTTGCTGGGATGGCCTGGCTTCTGTGGGGTCAGATAATTGTTTGCTGGGATGGTCTGAATTAGCCCCATGACCACTTTATATAAGAATATTAGGCGGATCTTTTCTCGTCTGTCCTTGGGGGTGGGGATGTCAAATCTGTTTAAGGGGCCAGTGACGTAGCCAGGAGTGGTGGTTTTATAGTCACGTGTTATGAAGCACATTGCGTTACGTTGGATTCGCTCAAACTTGTCCACGTCTTGCTTTAGGTATGGGTCCCAGATTATTGCACCATATTCTAGTATCGGGCGCACGAGCACAAGATAGACATTTCGTTTGCAGGATGTTGGGCAGTGGCGCAGATTTCTTCGAACGAAACCTAGTGTGGAGTTGACTTTTTTTGAAATTTTGTTTATGTGGGGGCAACCATTTTAGTTTATTTGAGAAGAGAATTCCAAGGTATGGATTATTTGTTACTTGTTGAAGGATTGTCCTATTTAGGGTGTACATATAGCTTGATGTTTTTTTTCTTGAGATGCTCATTATGTAGCATTTGGTTTCATTAAATTTCATGCCCCATTTGTCCGCCCAATTCATAAGGCACTTTAAATCTGCTTGAAGTTTGTTGTGGTCATCGAAGTCGATTATCTCTCTGTAGATAAGACAGTCATCTGCAAACAGCCTCACTTGAGATTTTACAGTATCAGGGAGGTCGTTTATGTGACAGAGAAAGAGAAGGGGGCCCAGTACTGTGCCTTGAGGAACTCCTGAGTCTACGGTGGCTTTGCCTGATCGGACGCCATCTACCACTACTTGCATGGTCCGTTTTTTTTAGAAATGTTGAGAGCCAGGAGTGAAGGCTGCCGGTAATGCCGTAGTGGTGGAGTTTGTGTAGCAGAAGGCTGTTTCGAGTTGTACTTAATAGCCGGGGCATTATTTCAGGGTTTTTAGGGGGGGGGGTAAAACCAAAACTTGGTCGGCTTGTTAAGTTGTTTATTACTGGAGGCGCCACAGCGCATATCAATCTAAATAGAACCTGTAAATTCAGGGGAGGGGGCAAATGTCCCACCCTGCCCCACCCAAATGACGCCCCTGCTTGTTAGAATTCAACAAAGGGCGCCTGGTGAAAACCAAAATTTGACAAAGGCACCGGGAATAAAAATATTTGAAGAACTACTGGCGTAGCTGAGGGGGGTGGGATACGTCCCACGAACGTAAACATACAGAGGGACGAAATATTACTGTAAGGGTGCTACTACTGAATACTTTTTGAACGATATCTAGTGCTTTCATTTAATTTGTTGAAACACAATTCAACATTATGACAATAATTCCTACAAACTTGACATGTATGAAAGAACACTTGATATGTGCTGGGTGGCCGAGTGGTCTAAACTGAGCAAATCTCAAGTTGATGGTCTGGAGTTCAATCCCCACCAAAGCCCAGTCAAGCAAACACACCACCAGCAGCCCGGGTGGATGGGACTCGCTAACCTTGGACGGCAACTCATCTAAGAGAAGGAAACTCTGAATTCAAACCTGGAGATGGAGTCCCGATAGGCGGATAACATTGATACAATGAAACATTCCGGCAACTCCCGGGTGGATGGGACTCGCTAACCGTGGACGGCAACTCATCTAAGAGAAGGCAACTCTGAATTCAAACCCAGGAGATGGGGAGATGGAGTTCACATGCGCCTAACTGGCAGCAGTGATGCCTCTCGAACATCGAACCTTGTAACGCGCTTCGAGCCTTTGGGGATGAAGCGTGATTTCTCATTATTATTATTATTATAATGTATGAAAGAACACTTGACATGTATGAAAGAACACTTCAAATACCGGGATATAAAAGAACACTTCACAAATATGAAAGACCATGTTGGATCACCTTTGTATCCCTGCCGCTTTGAGAGTACGCTTCTTCAGTCTGGGACCCATTCACCAAGGAGAGCATCGACAGGTAAGTGGCGGTCCAGCGACGGACAGCACGCTTTGTCCTGAACCGAGACAGAACCACCTCAAGTGTTGGCAGCATGCTGGAAACACTGGGCTGGTCACCGTTGGAGAAACGACGACGACAATGCAGGCTCTCCATGATGTACAAGGTTAAACAAATGGGCTGGTCCACTGCTCCAGCTTTAAACAAATGGGCTGGTCCACTGCTCCAGCTTTAAACAAAAACCCCGCCCACCCCCCCCCCCCCCCTTTTTCCAGACAGCGACGAGGCCATGACAGTCATGGACTTCCGAAAGCAGCATTTGAGGCGACTGCACTTGACACATTAACGTCTATTGCATCTGAAACATAGGAGCCAGAATGATCAATTCATTGATCGTGGGCCCTCAAAACACAGAAGAAGAAATAATGTGCAGAATTAATTCATCCACCTGATGAAATACAGTGCACTTTTCGCCAGAATGTACCGAGAAGCCTTCTTAGAGCCAAGTATTATGGTATAGTATTTATTTAACACGTCTCCTTATCAAGCAGACCGTAATCAAATGTCAGAGGTAGTGATGGAGGTACGTCGAAATTGATCAAGCAGACCGTAATCAGATGTCAGAGGTAGTGTGGAAGTTGATCAAGGAGACCGTAAGGAGGATGTCAGAAGTAGTGAGGTACATGGACGTTGTTTTTGAGAGGACTGAGTTAAAAGTCATTCACTGGTTTTATCCAGATAAACCATAGGGTAGCTAAGAGCTTGTTTCAAGACTTGAACCAGTTAGAGAAAAGAGGTGCAAAGGTTGCAA
Organism: Omphiscola glabra; assembly: GCA_964017045.1. Classification (NCBI taxonomy): domain Eukaryota; kingdom Metazoa; phylum Mollusca; class Gastropoda; family Lymnaeidae; genus Omphiscola; species Omphiscola glabra. Next base: position 49,704,161 of record OZ024796.1, on the reverse strand, counting down.
GGGGTGCAGGAGGCAACACCAATGGGTGCAGGAGGCAATACCAATGGGTGCAGGAGGCAACACAAATGGGTGCAGGAAGACCCAAAAGATCAGTTCTATTTACAATTTAATTAGCATCATCAGATTTTTGGAGGGTAATTTGTTTGCTCATTATTTGTACTGGTCAATTTTGTTTTTGTTTTTCTGGGTAGTAATATAAAAAAAAGGAGAAACTACAGTATCTTAATTCTTGTAATATTTAAATATTCGATTACAACCCGGGTTGGGGTGTTTTCAAATCCAGTTAGGCGGCGTCACTGCAAAAACTTTAGAACCCTTCTTTTAGTTATTCAAATGGAATTAAACATACAGAAAATTGACATCTTATAGTAAGTCGCAACAAATATATAGATTCCTATAGAGAGTTAGAAAAACAGGGACTTGACAATGTCACGAGACCCCAAAAGGACATGTTGTTACAACAGTTACATGGGTCAATGCAGTTCTGTAAAATTTGAGCTGAAATAAATTCCCCAACATTGTAATACAGTAATGAAATCATGATTTACATCGTGACACAAAGACGAAAGGACTTACCAACAGAGCAGGAGGGGAAATCTGAGTGGCCATCACATCCCATGTCACAAATACCCGTGTCTTTGTTACAAGAACTGTTGTAACAGTTTGGGCTGTCACATAGCTGACCACAGTTGACACCCCAGGTGCCAGGATGACAGGCTGTGGACATATAACACTGGACATTGACATAAAACACTGAACATATTGACATAAAACACTGGACATTGACATAAAACACTGGACATATTGACATAAACACTGGACATATTGACATTAAACACTGGACATATTGAAATAAAACAATGGACATTGACATAAACACTGGACATATTGACATAAAACACTGGACATTGACATAAACACTGGACATATTGACATTAAAAACTAGACATTGACATAAAACACTGGATATATTGACATAGAACACTGGACATTGACATAAACACTGGACATATTGACATAAAACACTGGACATTGACATAAACACTGGACGTATTGACATAAAACACTGGACATATTGAAATAAAACACTGGACATATTGACACAAAATACTGACATATTGACATAAAACACTGGACATATTGACATAAAACACTGGACATATTGACATTAAACACTGGACATATTGAAATAAAACACTGGACATTGACATAAACACTGGACATATTGACATTAAAAACTAGACATTGACATAAAACACTGGACATATTGACATAAGACACTGGACATTGACATAAACACTGGGCATATTGACATAAAACACTGGACATATTGAAATAAAACACTGGACATATTGACAAATGACACTGGACATTGACATAAACACCGGACATATTGACATAAAACACTGGACATTGACATAAACACTGGACACATTGACATAAACACTGGACATTGACATAAACACTGGACATTGACATAAACACTGGACATATTGACATAAACACTGGACATATTGACATAAACACTGGACATATTGACACAAAACACTGGATATTGACATAAACACTGGACATATTGACATAAACACTGGACATATTGACACAAAACACTGGACATTGACATAAACACTGGACATTGACATAAACACTGGACATATTGACATAAAACACTGGACATATTGACATTAAACACTGGACATATTGACATTAAACACTGGACATATTGACATAAAACACTGGACATATTGACATTAAACACTGGACATATTGACATAAAACACTGGACATATTGACATTAAACACTGGACATATTGACATAAAACACTGGACATATTGAAATAAATCACTGGACATTGACATAAGCACTGGACATATTGACATAAAACACTGGACATATTGACATAAAACACTGGACATATTGACATAAAACACTGGACATTGGCATAAACACTGGAATATTGACTTAAAACACTGGACATATTGAAATAAAACACTAGACATATTGACATAAAACACTGGACATTGACATAAACACTGGACATATTGACATAAAACACTGGACATATTGACATTAAATACTGGACATATTGACATAAAACACTGGACATATTGACATTAAACACTGGACATATGACATAAAACAATGGACATATTGAAAAAAAACACTGGACATATTGACATAAAACACTGGACATATTGACACTAGTTGTAATGTTTTCCCTAAGTTAATATTTGATGAACCAACTTGATGCTCTATTGAAAAAGATGTATTCTTTTTCCAAATAAATATAAAACGCAATAATAAATTTCGTAATTAACCACAACCCCTGGTTTCTGCTCTACATTCATTAATCTTCTTTTGGTTGACATTAAATATTAATATGATCAGATATTTATTAACTTTGTTATCTACCTTCTTAAGCTGAGTTAGGACCCCCACCCCCCCCCCCCACCACTTTTTTTTTGGCTGAGGGCCCCGTTAAAATATTTTTATTTTCTGCAGTCCCCGTGATAATTTTATAGAAATCTAAAGCTATAATAAAGTTAAAATAATTATAGTAAAATGATAACTAACATGTAACATTAGAATCTACTAGTTAATAGATTGAATAGTAATGTAGAGTTAAGTTACATATTTAAAAAAATTTTCAAAAACATTTTTTGAAGCGTCAAGTTTTTAAATAGTTAGTTATTGCCCAGAATCAAAGTGATTCAGTTGTATGAAGTCCAAATTTGTATCCTTGAGGTGATACATATACTCGTGTTGCATGTACTCCAAATTTGTATCAGAGAGCTTAGGCCTGCACTTGGATTCAGTGATGTTCATGCAGTAGGATGTTTGCTCTCAGACACAAAACAATTATTTCCAAATCAAAGTGTTTTACATTGGGAAGTCACCATCTTTTAGTGATGTTAGCAATTATGTTAACTATATGTCCTCTAATTCCCATTTGAGACTATTGTAATTCTGCATGACAATTAATTTCAGCTGTATATCATTAAAAAGCTTTGTTAATATCATATGAAAATGTCATATTGAGAAGAAGGAACAGGTTCACAATAAGTAGTTTTTGTTTTTCATTATCTTTATTTAAATATTTGAAAATGGACACAAACTACCGACATAAAACATACACGTCATTGATATTAATATCTACAAACTCTCTGCTCTCCGCCACAATTATTTCTCGGATTCCTTTCTTTCCTATCTAACTGAACCTCTTTCTGTCTATTCACCCCTTCGACAACTTCGCTCCTCCGCATACACGCGTATTTTTTCTGTTCCCAAGATATACGGTGAACGGTCTTTCTCTTTCTGCTCCCCCAAATAATGGCATTCTCTCCCACTACACATCCGCAATATACCAACCATCCAGGCCTTCAAAACTGCACTCATGGCACATCTTTTTAAACTCTACTACCCCGAATGATTCCCACACCGTGACTGATAAACGATGCTGCTGGGTGCCGTCCATGGCTTGACTTGTAAATAGTTCTGGGGTTGGCGGGGTGAATATATTTATTTTGTTTCTTTTGTTTTTATACAGCTTTTTAAAACTTAAATAAATGTATGTAATTTTTAATGACACGATTATGTTTGCTAATATTTTTATGTGCAGCGTGGTGAGCCCAGACCTAGGCTGTGGTCCCACGCTATTTAAGACCACTGTAATAGTATTAATAATAATCATAACTATGAAAATATACGTTGATGTACAATCTTTTGAGAATGTCCGAGACGTGTCTTCAATTATTCTATTTTCTTATTTCTGGGCACTCATTTTATTTAAAACGTTTTCTTAATATTTTTAATTACCTTATTTTTTAAAATTCAATAATTTAATTTAAAAAAACTTGTAAAACGTAACAATTTGCAGCAAACAGGTTGAGCCTGGGGGTGGGGGAGGGGGGGGCGCAAATATTTCCGACAGAAAAGTGGTAACGCAGTCTTGTAGCTCGGAAATACCGTGCTAATAATTTTATCAGTTACATTCAAAAGCTTATGGAATATAGTTGCTCAACTTTCCCGAGAATTGAGGATATATTTTAATATATATAATTCAGTCTTGGCTTCGATAATTCATTAAGAGTTTCTTGAAAAAAATGAAGTGTCTTTGTTTTGATTGTTATAATTACAATTAGACAAGTGTACACTGTGATTATTAATTTTCAAGGCTTTACAGAGAATCCTTCGGCAATGTGTACATTTTACGCAAACATTACTACAGTTTCAAGATTGTCTCGAAAGCGCATTAAAAGATTCACTTGGTCGCATGTTTGCGCACCCTTGATTTTTAGGAATTGTGTTCAGAAAAGCACATATGTTGAATATATTGGTTGGACTTCCATAGTATATATATTATAGCTAATAATGAATTTATTGGTTTTACTTACGTAATTTACACAATGGTGGATCACTGAAACCATGGCAACCTTTGTCACACAGCCCAGAATCTCTTTGACATGACGTGTTGTGACAATTGACAGAGCAGTTCTCACATTCTAAACCCCAAGTCCCAGGTGGACATTCTGCCAGAAGGTTGTAAAATATATACAATTCATTAAAAAAAAAGTATTCTTATGATTCCAAGAATTTTTTTTTAAAATAAGGACGCACATATTATAGAAAAATAGAAAAGCTGTCTGAGGTATGAAATGAGTCGATTTGAAAATCAATAAAGCACCAATTTAGGCATTCCTGCTCTGGAAATAATACTGGGAGGGGCGACAAAATAATATCATATTTAGCAATATAGGGCGGAGGTGTAGAAAGTAGACCAACAATATAATGTTAAAGATGTTTTTTCCCCCAAGAAATATACGGAAAAGTGTGGGAAACAGTTCTTATTTGCAAAATGGTAACGGAATCATGACACAATAAGTAATAAACATTTTTGGCTAAGCCACTTGGTCAGAATGTGTTCATGTGTTTCTTTGAAGCAGTTTTGCAATTTAAACCACTTTATTGCTACTGTCAACTATGAAAAACAGTTCCTACAATTAGATGGTGGTCCATGATGCAATATTAGAGGTGTGGTCTACTAGTGTAACACTACAGGTTAGCATACCACACAACTACTCAACACTAACATACCACATAACTATTCAACGTTAACATAACACATATCTACTCAACATTAACATAACACATAACTACCATATACTTGCATAGCACAAAACTACTCAATCCTTGCATACAACATAACTACCTAAGGCTGGCATACCATAGAACCAAACGTACATATGTCAAGTATTAAATTTCCAACAAGATGTATGAAAGTAAGACATCATTACTGGTTAAATAATGAATTACGTTTAATATATGTTTTGAGTTGATATGAAGCTAAACATGAGAAGAACAATTATGCTATCGTAGCCCCTCAACTGCAATTGGTGACATTCTGTGGTCCCCTCACAGGGAATTGGTGACATTCTGTGGTCCCCTCACCGGGAATTGGTGACATTCTGTGGTCCCCTCACCGGGAATTGGTGACATTCTGTAGTCCCTTACCATCAATTGGTGACATTCTGTGGTCCCCTCATCAGCAATTGATGACATTCCGTGCTAACATCAATTCCACAAAAGGTATTAAAAGTACCCACATCTACTTGAATCAATACTTACCGCCATAGCTTTCCATCTCACACAATGTAAGAATTGGTCCAGCGTCGCCGCCAAACGTAATTGTGTCTGTGATTGTTACGCCCTGGACTGGATCGCTACTTCTGTTGTTTAACACTTGAAAAGTCAGATGTTTATCTGCACTCTCGTCGTTGTAGTTAAAAGTAGTTGAATTGTTGGCGTTAAATGTTCGCAGGTTAAAATAATTCAGTCGCTGTCCTGAAATAATAAATACAAAGACATTCATCAAAGGTCTAATACAGTGTGTAGCCATTAATCGAATAGTTTTAATCTGTGGGGTGATTATTGTTACAATGAAAGTGCATAGTGTTATAAACAATCAGGTGCACATACCGTCGTCACCCTGTCTGTTGTAGAGAGTAAATCTAGTGATCAGGTGCTGGTGGGCGAAGTTGACAGTCCAAGTTTGAAAGGGAGAGGCGCCAGGCTGGGTGTGAGTACAGCTGTTACCGTTAAAGTCAGAGTTAGTGTCACCATCGACAGCTTTTGAAGCACTTGGGGTAATGCCTGGTTGTCCTGTATATTCACTGGACTGTGACGCCAACTGTCGTAAAGCAACATTGCGACCTTTTTGGAAACAAAACGAAAAGTAACGAAATTAGTTTTTCTATCAAATCAGTGGTGACATCAAGGGGGGTCTGACGGGGGTTATTGTGTGGATAGCATTAGATTTCACGTTCAGATGGGGTGAAACCCGACTTATTAAACATTTAATAAAATGGTTACTTTTATCAAAATGTATATTAACATTACTCATCTTGGTTTATAATAATTTATCTTTCATTTGTTCTTTGGCCATATACGTCATATATGGTTTTTGTAAATACTTGTATTAAAAAAAACCTACAATGAAATTGTAAGATAGAGATTGCAAAGATTGAAGCAAGTCTTTTGTACTGCCGTTTTTTCCTAAACAATCATTTTAATTTAAAAAAAAAAAGATTGTATAACATTTTTTAAACATAAAAAAATCATACAGCTGTTAATATTTATTAGAGAAAGCTAAATCTCAAAGGAATAAAATGTTAATAAATAAACAAAAAAGAAAGAAATAGATGCAAGAGTCACAGGCACAGCCTGATGGACTACACAGCCTGATGGACTACACAGCCTGATGGACTACACAGCCTGATGGACTACACAGCCTGATGGACTACACAGCCTGATGGACTACACAGCCTGATGGACTACACAGCCTGATGGACTACACAGCCTGATGGACTACACAGCCTGATGGATTACACAGCCTGATGGATTACACAGCCTGATGGACTACACAGCCTGATGGACTACACAGCCTGATGGACTACACAGCCTGATGGACTACACAGCCTGATGGACTACACAGCCTGATGGACTACACAGCCTGATGGACTACACAGCGAGTTCCGGGTCATCGGGCTATGTCCGTCAAATGATCAGTGTGTTTAGACTATGTCCACTAGGTCGTTGATCCAACAGAACAACTTCTTCTCGTCAGACAAAATGAATTACCGTATCAGGTGTCAATACCTCTGGTGAAGTTTTTTATGTTGAGATTTAAATATTAAAATATCTCGTTAGTGATTCATAGTAAAATTCTAGGATTTAGAAAAAAATTGCCCCCTTTATTTGGACCGAGTGAACGAATTCAGTATGAGCCAAAGGTAACAGTACTGACACTCCCGTATCTTGAACGCATATGTGCGTTTGTCAACGGTGCTCCAGCCGCAACGTGTTCTTGGTAGTGAAAAGGAAGATACGTGGGAAGTTGTTCTTGGAAATGGGTTTCTCAAAGGAAGAAAATGTATTGAAAAGTTAACATTATTTTCACTCGTACGTAAGTGATTGTGACATTGGACTGTGTTTGAAAAAGGTGGCAAGAGAGATTTAATGAGATGGCACCAACCAACATAGTTATGCTGTCTGTTGTTACGGAATTTCAACGTCATTGAAGTGTATTGCGACAATGGAAGATAAAGTCTGATCGGAAAGTAAGTTTTTCTATAAGGAAAACCCCGCTCAAGATCTATCCAGAATCCAAAACTTGCCCCAACATCTATCCAGAATCCAAAAATTGCCCCAACATCTATCCAGAATCCAAAACTTGCTGTGTTCGCCACAACGAGGTCTACGAGGAATGTCCTTCGAACCGAATATAAGTTATTCGTCCCTTCGCCGATTGGTTAAGGAGAGAGGTGCATTATCGTATCGGATGTAGGTAGTGTTTCTTGCAGACAATTTGTCCGGGGAGGGGCGCATTTCAGATTGGGGGGGGGGGATTTCAGATTTTTGGGTGGGCAGAGCCAGTGGCCAGAGGCGTAACTATGGGGGTTGTGGGAAGAGGAGGATATACGTCCCCGTGCACATGACCAGTGGGGGGTGGAGCCACAATGGGGTGTGATGGTATTTAATAAGTAAATATAAGGGTTTACCGATTTCAAAAGGGGGGGGGGGGGTAAATATTAATCTTGCCCCCTGGCCCGAACACCCTAGCCACGTCTGGAAAGGGGGCGGATGGTATGGTCCGCCCAGGGGAACTTTTTCCCGTTTTCCTTTATATGTTGTGACGATATTTTAAGGGCACAAGCGGGACCAGGGATCACTTAAATTTTTTTTGGATACATTCAAAATGCATGGATGCATTTGGCGCATACTTGAATTTGATGTTTCTTTCAGACACTTTGGGAGAAAACTTTCATATTTTCGGGTGGGGAGCGCAAAATTACCCACAATAACGAACATGATCAACTCTTCTTTCAACAAGATTTTTCATTCTCTCAACTTTACGTGGTAGACCTAACGAAATAGCATTAGACCTAGAATTGAGAATACGCTGAATGGATAGAATGTAGCACAGGCTCAAATTGAAGCTATGGAAATTCTGCTCTAGATTAATGATGAAGTTGTAGTCTCATCGGTGCAGAGAAGTGTCCGGTACTTTAACACTTTGGTCCTAATTGTAAACTTGCGTTGTTTCAGACCAATTTTTTAAAATCTGCCTGCATTGTTTTCTTACCGTTCAACTATTCATTAATATGCAAATGAGCTGAGATAGTGGTACGTGGAGCTCTCGGCTACTGACAAATGAGCTGAGATAGTGGTACGTGGAGCTCTCGGCTACTGACAAATGAGCTGAGATAGTGGTACGTGGAGCTCTCGGCTACTGACAAATGAGCTGAGATAGTGGTACGTGGAGCTCTCGGCTACTGACAAATGAGCTGAGATAGTGGTACGTGGAGCTCACGATTACTGACAAACGACCTGAACTATGTCGTTCACATTCACATACTGAATTTATACCGCTTTGTCGGATCTTGACAGAGCATGTCCAAGACATGACCATCCCTGTGCGTTGGTTCAGAAACATGCTGAACTAAAACCGCCGAGTCAAACAACTGTATAAGAAGACGAATATGCCTGCAGTCTGGATTATCCCAGTGAAAGTTAAAGTCACCTAGGATGAGTAGATTCTTGGTTGTAATGGAGGTTACAAGTTTTCCCCAGGCTTCATGAAACGTGGTGTCTTTGAGCTAATTAGCAGCAGAAGGCGAAGGTCTGTACAATGCGATAGTTTGTACCGTTGGTTTGCCGTGAAAAATCACAAAATTTAAACTCTCAAAAGAAGTGAATCTCATCACATTACACAGTTTTATAGTAATTAAGAATCGCTGGATCACGGCTACCCCCCCCCCCTCCACTCGCCACACCACTCTTACCAGAAGACCGAGGACGATGGAAAAAAACGTAGCCGGCAGGGGGTTTTTAATAGCTGGCTCATCACCACCTTCACTGAGCCATGTCTCCGTGACGACAATAATGTCAAGCGACTTCTCAGTGACAAGGTCATTGATGATAAATGCTTTCTTTACAGATGACTGCACATTTATGGGCCCACTGGTAACATCGCCAGTCTTTTGACGCACTATCTTTGTGGGGAATCCCATCTTCCTTCTTCCCCCAGCAAAACCTCTTGCTTTTAAAAAATGTTATTAAGCAAGTACACAGCTGACACTGCGCAGTATAAGATGAGTAGGAAAGGGGAGGCATTAATTTTCTTTAAAGTTAATTTTTCCGACCGTCAAATCAACTTGAAACAGACAGATACTATAAACGACACGTAGGCCTGAAAAACTGCTACACAGCATTGCACATAGTCTTATTGAGAATTACACACTGCTACCTCAGAGCTTTAACGAGGTTGAGTTTGTTATGAGTGAAAATGTTCAGCTACTAAACACTGAATAAACACATTTATAGATAGATCCAACAGGGGAATCAGAATTGAAAGACACAGAATAAGTCCAGCAATGTTTAGTAATTTTCGAAATAAATTACATTCATACGTCCAGGAAACTTCCAGATCCAAAACTATACAACTACCCAGGGATAAAATTTGAAGAAAACATTGCAAAAATGAGAAAATGTGCGAGAGACTTCACTGCTGTCAGTTGTGAACTCTTATCACGTTCAATAATGCCTATCTCCCTTGATATATAAATTTTCCTTCATTGATATATACGGTAATCCATAACTCCATGGATATTCGATGTAAAATATATCTTTATTGAAATAAAAAGTTAACTATACCTCCGTTGATATACAATGTAAACTATACCTCCGTTGTTATACAATGTAAACTATACCTCCGTTGATATACAATGTAAACTATACCTCCGTTGATATACAATGTAAACTATACCTCCGTTGATATACAATGTAAATTATACCTCCGTTGATATACAATGTAAACTATACCTCCGTTGATATACAATGTAAACTATACCTCCGTTGATATACAATGTAAACTATACCTCCATTGATATACAATGTAAACTATACCTCCATTGATATACAATGTAAACTCAACCTTCATTGATATACAATGTAAACTATACCTCCATTGATATACAATGTAAACTATACCTCCATTGATATACAATGTAAACTATACCTCCATTGATATACAGGGAACAAAGATTCTTTACATTCTCTCCGCCAATTGTAAGCTGTGTGACCTTTTGGACGTCACAGTGGATCTCAAATGTTTGGTTGTAGATGTTCAGTATTTCCTTGTTACTGCAGTTCAAAGTTGTGTTATCCCCATTCAGTCTCAAATTAAAATCTTTTATCTCTACTGCTTATTGAAAAATAAATAGACATGACGGAAACAAAATTTAAAATCTCTTGGTTGAATGAATGTAAGAATGTCACAATTTAAAAAAAATATGGATCGACTATAAAGGTCTTTAGTGTCTGTTCAGAGAAAAAAAATATCTTTTCATAGGCACGGTGATGATTATAGATGGTAGGTAGTAGATGGTATGTAATAAATGTTAAATGGTAGGTGGTAGATGGTAGATATAGATCTAAGATGTAAACTGGTATATGTTGATGTTAGGTGTAGATGGTAGATGGTGGTGCTTGAGTCACTGGATGAGCAAATGTTTAAGTTAAGAACCTGTTAAACTTATCATGCTACGGATTAAATTAAATAAACTATAAATACCATTGTCATGTATTCGTACAGCCCAAGTGTCAGCTAATTACATTCAAAGCCTCACTGACCTGCTTCCTTGATCGTAATTTGCAACCAGGTAAAGACGTATGGCGTATTCCATTTCACTGTTATGGACTGAAGACTTTGATCAGTGTTGCATGTCACGTCGCTATTATCGGTCAGCCATGACCAGGGGGTTACGTATGGAGTTGTTGTGATAGTGGCAGTGGCCACAGTTGTCAAATCCTCTACACATCGATTGCAACAATAGAAAGTCCATTATGAGAAAACTTGATGTGACGTAAACATTCCCTTTCTACATTTACCGCCCCACCCCACCCGCCCGCCGCTAGTTTTGTGTGTGTAAAATTTTTAATAGACGACATAAGCGAGTCACGTGATGTGCTTTAATTAGTTTCTTCCAGTTATTTTATTTCAATGTAATGACGTCATGTTGTTTACTTACGATACTGACATCCAAGTCCAAACCACCCTGACTGACATTTAGAGTTGACCAGACAATGACCAGTACTGTTACACGTGTTGTTAGCACAATGACATTTGAACTGACATTTGGAGCCGAACCAACCAGAGTCACATTCAGCTGTAGCTTTAAATATCAACAATGGAAAAGAACGAAATATCAACAATGGAAAAGAACGAAATATCAACAATGGAAATAACGAAATATCAACAATGGAAAAGAACGAAATATCAACAATGGAAAAGAACGAAATATCAACAATGGAAAAGAACGAAATATCAACAATGGAAAAGACGAAATATCAACAATGGAAAAGACGAAATATCAACAATGGGAAATAACGAAATATCAACAATGGAAATGAACGAAATATCAACAATGGGAAATAACGAAATATCAACAATGGAAATGAACGGTATATCAACAATGGAAAAGAACCAAATATCAACAATGGAGAAGAAAGAAATATCAACAATCGAAAAGAACGAAATATCAACAATGGAAAAGAACGAAATATCAACAATGGAGAAGAACGAAATATCAACAATAGAAAAGAACTAAATATCAACAATGGAAAAGAACGAAATATCAACAATGGAAAATAACGAAATATCAACAATGGAAATGAACGAAATATCAACAATGGGAAATAACGAAATATCAACAATGGAAATGAACGGTATATCAACAATAGAAAAGAACCAAATATCAACAATGGAGAAGAAAGAAATATCAACAATCGAAAAGAACGAAATATCAACAATGGAAAAGAACGAAATATCAACAATGGAGAAGAACGAAATATCAACAATAGAAAAGAACTAAATATCAACAATGGAAAAGAACGAAATATCAACAATGGAAAAGAACGAAATATCAACAATGGAGAAGAACGAAATATCAACAATAGAAAAGAACTAAATATCAACAATGGAAAAGAACGGTATATCAACAATTGAAAAGAACCAAATATCAACAATTGAGAAGAACGAAATATCAACAATGGAAAGAAATGAAGTCACTCTTTCAAATATTAATTTTATTGAGCACATCAAATAGTGTTTATTCATAGACACTTTTATTGTACATAATATGTTAATTCTATAAGGTTTAAATATTGGTATTATCACTTACCTAACGGCACTGTGATACATTTCAAAATCAGAATTATCACAGTAAATATTAATACTACTTTGTCCATTATTCTGTTGAGAAATATAAATATTTATATTCATTGTCACTTTGTTATAAAAGTAAAAGTCTAAAAATGTTACGAAATTAACAAAATAATATTTATTGGGATATGGGGCGTCTATAAACGAGGTCACGCTCCGGACGGGTGGAGCGAGTCTGAGAAAGAGCGACAATTGTGACACATGACGTCACACATTTATTAACAGTCATGTAATGCCTCCAATGTACAGTAATGTTTAACTTCCTTGTTGGGGTGGATGAATTGTGACAGAAGATGGCAATTTATTAATAATAATTTAAGAAATTAAATGTTAATTGGTTGTTAATTTTAAAAAAACATTTTGTAGTTCGAAACTGTCACGCACTTTGGGATGAGGGGGTGGGGGGGGGGGGTCCGAGAATTGTGAAAGACTACAAGAGGAGGAAGCGGATAAATTGTCTAAAAATAGCATGGGATACTTTATGGACGGCCCTTTTAGACTATGTCTGCCATGCAATGAATAGCTTTACTTTATGTCTTGCATTCGTTTACCGAACGTGCGCTGCGGGTGACAACGAAAAGGTATATTTAACATTTGACAGGGTTCCTTCAAGACCGTGTCAGGACAGAACATAGTTAAATACAGTAGAAGGTTGCCATCAGAGGAGGTTCATGTGGAAGCGTGATGGACATTAACTATGGGCTGGCTGCACTGGGTGACACAAAGCGTGGTGTCTCAGTGGGTGACGCCAGCCCTTGTGTCTCATTGGGTGACGCCAACCCTAGTGTCTCATTGGGTGACCCCAACCCTAGTGTCTCATTGTGTGACCCCAACCCTAGTGTCTCATTAGGTGACCCCAACCCTAGTGTCTCATTGGGTGACGCCAACCCTAGTGTCTCATTGGGTGACGCCAACCCTAGTGTTGTAGCTGCCCAGACAAACATTTCCCAGCATTTTGTCGACGCCAATTCTTTTTATAATTAATTTTTCAAAGTCAAATATCATCTACGTCATGTTGTTGCGTTTTTCCTTCGCAATTGTGACGCTTGGAGCCTGCGTCTCTAACTCTATAACATACTATTTAAGCACACATGTTTTAAATTTTCACAAATTTACGGTCAAACAATTTTGTTTTTACAGAAACTTTAACAATTTAATTTCGTTAAAGATATTGAAATAAAATAAATTGAAATATCCTTGGCGTTAAACCACCAGTGGCGTAGCGAGCTTAACTCGCGCCCGGGGCACAATACCTTTTTAGAGCTCCCCCCTATTCGAAAACCATACAATTTTATATGTAAAATATTCTTGCAAATTACCATTTGGCGCCCCTTTGTGAGTAGCGCCCGGGGCATGATGCCCCCCTCGCTACGCCACGGTATACCACGTCTCTTTTAAGTATATGAATCCATGTCATATGATGCAGAGTGCAGAGTCCCCTCTCTCTCTCTCTCTCTTTATATCTCATTTACTTGTCTTTTTCTGTATCTTTCTCTACCTATTTTGCCCATTATTTCTCTTAGATTATTACACAACGCTCGAGTTATTGCCTTTGTTTATGCAAGTCCTAATCGAACAATACAAAACAATATGAAACTTAGAGAATTCCATTTTTGTCATACAAGTCCTTATTGAACGATACAAACAATCTCAAACTTAGAGAATTCCATTTTTGGTTTCTCTTTAAAAACGCTTTTCAATGAAATCCTAAAGTTGTACACCTTTTACCCATAAGTCATATCATTTCAAATGTATGTCTACTCCGTAAATGCTTGTATCCATCCATGCTTTGATCTGAGGCTAACAAGCTTGTTCATATTTGTAAAGACATTAGCTGTTGATTTGTGATACCACATTTATATTAATAAATCTTAACTATACTGGTACATATCAACAATTGTTTGCTTCTTCGTTTAGTAATTTAAATATTAGCATCAGTACGACAATACATTGCCAGCAATTTGGGCAAATACTGAATAAAGTCTACGGTACTGATGATTTGTGTGCGTTGGCAATGTAAAATGTAAGCAGCATTGTAGTAAGAATCAAACAATGAACTCAAACCCCGACGCACCTCCACCTGTGGGAAATACCCGCTGGGGACTTCAACATTTCCCGTGTGTTTGTGCTCCAGATTTTATTGTACCCTAACAGGATACGGCATACTTTATATAACTCTACAAAAAGTTTGGATCCTGGAATCACCTCGTGTCTCCCCGCCTCCCAAGCTATCATGTCTTCCTTGTACTACCATAAAGTCTGCTGATGCCCGGTTAAATATCCCCTCATCTATTGTACTTTAGCACCTCCGCCCATCTATTGTACTTTATTACCCCCGCCCTTCGTTTCCCTTCTCAGTCCTGGCCATTCGTGACACATACAAAGAAATACCATTTACTTTTATAACAGCTATTTATATTCATACGGACAAAGTACAAATATTAACATATTGTTAGTATTAATTTATTCTTTTCCAGGGAGGTCATGTGACCCACTTTGCTCCATAGTGATTGCGCCCATGACAACGGCTCTGATCTTACTCTCTACACCAGTGTTTCCCAACTTCTTTTGTGCCATGCCCCACCTAAGCCTTTCTATAATTCTTATGCCCCCCATGTATCATTTACATACTTTTTAATATTTATAAAAAAGTTGTTCACTAAAGAAACTTAAATGATAATGTTTTAGAAAGAAATCACTAGGAAATTAGTGAGGAAACATAGTAAGTAACATTTCAAAACATAAGGGAGAACTGAAATTCAAGTACGAACTAATTTCAATGAATGATTTTGCTATATTATTTTAATTATTAGTAATTATTTATTAATTAAATTTAAGAAGATGTTTGTGCTTGGTGCTTGCTGCAAAGATGTTTTAAGTTAGCTTCCAATTTAGTTAGCTTCAGTCTCTGGTCTCCCCGTTGTCTTATATCCAGCCGATTTCTTTTTTTTTCTTCTCCTTTTTTGCATCTAATCATTTCTGCAACTAAATCCACATTCAGCTAAATATGAAGATGGAAAAGGTAACAATAGTTTTCTTGCACATTTGGTTGAATGTGGATATCTGTTTCCCCACAAAGCCATGGCATCGCTCCTTTTATATTAAATAAAGGTTTAACCGAATCATCATTTTGCATTTCTGCTAGTCTTCTTGATACTGCAGATTTGAAATATCAGACATATCCACTAACATTGGCTGCATCATCCAAGTTGGAAAATCAATTTTTTTCAAAACAGAAAATCCTTCTTTTAAATCAGCTGATAGAATTGTCAGATGATGGTCAATAACAAGTATAGCGGTATCAGACAATAACAAGTATGGCGGTATCAGACAATGACAAGTATAGCGGTATCAGACAATAACAAGTATAGCGGTATCAGACAATAACAAGTATAGCGGTATCAGACAATGACAAGTATAGCGGTTTCACATTTTTGGAGCCAATGAAACTTTCCAAAACTTTTGTTGCAAATATTATCCTGGCATAATTCAATAAAGGTGATGAAACCAAATATCTTCGCTTTTGTATCGACAAGAGTTTTATTTGCTCCTTGAAGTTGGTTATTTAATAGATTTAGTTTTTCAAAGATATCGGGTCAATACTTACAAATGCTTTACCATCGACCGTTTACAGAAACTTCATATCAGGTTTGTCACTTTAAAAAATCGCAAGAGTATCAAATAGTTGCATAAGTCTTGTCTAGCAATTCCCTTTCGAAAGCCATCTTACTTCAGTGTGAGATAAAAGTCTCAGTCTGCATTTTGTTCTTCACAAAATAGCTTGAAGAGACGTTCACATTTGGTATTAGCTTTAATAGCATTGATACAATTTAGAACTGAATTCAGTACTTCATTTAGAAGAGATGAAATGTTTTTAGCTACAAAGTTTTCCTTATAAATAACACAATGAACAAGTAGAATTTCGGGATTCTTATCTTTCATAAATTTTAAGTTTAAGCAGCCATTTTTCTTGCCCATCATATTAGGAGCACCATCTACAGCACAAGATGCTATTTTTTTCATTGCTAAGATTATTGAGATCTAAGTAATTTTTTTAGCTTATTATATGTATCTTTTACGGTAGGTGTGCTTGCTAATGATTTACAGAACATCCTTTCTTCAGCAAAATACTCTTTACCAATATATCTTACTGTAAGTCTAGACCACTGTCTCTCAAAGTGGAGTCATGAATTTGCACTGATAGTTTGTTTGTTGTCAGCTTTTCAACAATTTGTAGTTCAATATCTTCACTCCTTTCGTCTATTCTTCTGCTAACAGTAATGTTACCTAGTGGCATAGCTTTCACGTCTTTGTCAACTTTTCCCAGAACAGTTTTAAGAAATGCTGATATTGATGGTTCGATTAGATTTGTCCTAGATTTTTTCCCAGATTTAGCGATGAGTAAGGAAATTTCATAACTAGCCTCAAGAGTACGATTGACAGTTGCAGTGTGAGCAGTAAATAGAGACTTTAATGTTGCTCTTTTTCAAATTACAAGTTATATCATAGTAAGACGGTTAGTTATCAAATTCTAGACAGCTCATTTTCCAATTGCCCCCTTAAACAATCAATGGGCCCTACGTTGGGAAATGCCACGCTACGCTGACACAGACCAACTGGCCCTTGCACTACCACGTTAATTCAATGCCGTTCTCCCTACACCATTCAACACACTAACCTTTTAAACACACTAACCTTTTAAACACACTAACCTTTTAAACACACTAACCTTTTAAACACACTAAACTTTTAAAAACACTAACCTTTTAAACACACTAACCTTTTAAACACACTAACCTTTTAAATTCCATACACAATGAATACTCAGCGTACACCAAATAAAAAACCCCACGATATGACCCCACGAGCTAATCCCACGATCCGACCCCGCGTTCTGACCCCACGAGCTGACCCCACGTTCTGACAACACGATCTGACCCCACGAACTGACCCAACGTTCTGATCTCACGATCTGACCCCACGTTCTGATCCCACGAACTGACCCTCCCGAACTAACCCCCACTAAATGACTCCACGAACTGACCCCACGAACTATCCCCCATGAACTGACCCTACGGACTGACCCTACGGACTGACCCCACGAACTGACCTTACGATCTGATCCCATGATCTGACCCCACGTTCTGACCCCCCACAAACTGACCCCACGAACTGACCCCCACGATTTCACCCCAAGAAATGACCCCCACGATCTGACACCACGATCTCGACCCCTCAAAACGCTATCACGTTCAACTTTCCAACAATTATGAGACTGGAATTCACTACACTATACTATGCTATGCTATGCTATACTATACTATACTATACTATACTATACTATACTATACTATACTATACTATACTACACTACACTACACTACACTACACTACACTATACTATACTATACTACACTACACTATTTTATACTAAACTATACTACACTTTACTATACTATACTTTACTTTATTATAATATGCTGTTCAACAGTTGGGTTAATGCCATTACATTCTTGCACATGTTGAATAACAATCAACATTTCTTTTAAAATAGGAAATAAGAATGTTGAACTACAGTTCTTTTCGTGATGACCAGACAACTCTTACCTCTCTTGGCAATGTGTTAACGCCCTTGTCGTGGAAATATGTTTTATCGAGACCTTTACACTTTATCATATAACTGGCACAGTAAATTGGACGGTTTCAATTTATTTATAAACTAGCGCTGTAAATTAGACAATATTTTTTTTTAAAAACTAGCACAGTTATATAACACTGTTGCAATACTATATCCGTTATTGAAAGACGCTTTCAGGCAACCCGCTCTCATCCCTGGCTCAGTGAATTCACATTCTAAACATTTTATACAACCCACTTGAAATTATAATAGCTCTTTTCAACTGAACCATGTAAGTACAAAGAAGAAACTAGTGTTTGCCCAAAGAACAGCAGGGGAGCCAACTACACATGTCCTACTAGGAAGAAATATGAGCCTCATCTGACACATTAGGTACACATCCAGTCAAGGTTGGGGCCACAAACACATTATTTTTGCCCTATTGACTTATTGTAAGATGCATTTCATGATAAGCGTCTGTCAATACTATCATTCACTTATCTTGTAAATGATTAAACGTTGAGGAACTAGGAACGACGAGAACCTGATTTAGACTTGTTGAGTCACCAGCTACGTGCAGTGGCGTAGCTAGGGTTGGTGAGGTAAACTCCTGGTGTCACCCCCTTCCCCGACTTCCACGGTGGATTTCTTCTTGTTAAAATAATTACACAGTATAACAGTGACAGGAATGAACAGAAATTAATTGAAGGTAAGGAGGTAAATGTATTTAAAAACTGTAACACGTACTTGGAATCTTACATTGGTATAAATCATAATAAATGGAAAGCTTTATTTATCAGAATTAAGATAAATATAGCTTCCTGTCACTTTCAAAAGTTACCGAAACTTCAATCGGCGTTGAATCGTGGTCAAAACGGTGTTTTACAGACATACGTATAGGCTCACCTCATTTCTGACGCATCAGCCTTGAACTTATAATGAAGCACGCATTTGGATTGGTTCCATGATGTTTATAAACTAATCTCAAAGTAAAGCTTTTCTAGTTTAAGTTTCTCACCCAGATGTAGAGCTGTCATTTTGTTTTCAAATATATCTACTGATAGAACACATCCCCATTTCATAAAACAGATCACCAACTCATAAAACAGATAGCATACAACTCATAACATGCAGATAACACACAACTCATAACACAGATAACACACAACTCATAACACAGATCACACACACTCAAAAGACAGATCGCCAACTCATAAAACAGATCAACAACTCATAAAACAGATCACCAACTCATAAAACAGATCACCAACTCATAAAACAGATCACCAACTCATAAAACAGATCACCAACTCATAAAACAGATCAACAACTCATAAAACAGATCACCAACTCATCACACAGATCCCCAACTCATAAAACAGATCAACAACTCATAAAACAGATCAACAACTCATAAAACAGATCACCAACTCATCACACAGATCACCAACTCATCACACAGATCACCAACTCATAAAACAGATCAACAACTCATAAAACAGATCACCAACTCATCACACAGATCACCAACTCATCACACAGATCACCAACTCATAAAACAGATCAACAACTCATAAAACAGATCAACAACTCATAAAACAGATCACCAACTCATCACACAGATCACCAACTCATCACACAGATCCCCAACTCATAAAACAGGTCACCAACTCATAACGCAGGTTCCCTTCTCATCTTAAATGTCACTTCATTAAAAACAAAAATAAAATTTAAGGCTCTAATTCCGAGCCCGCAATTTAATACTGGTCTTAAGTTTGGAAACGCCACCCAACCTCCAAACCCCCGTTATTCAAGTACCCCCAATATAGTATCCCTTTCCAGTGATTTCTTTGAGGTGGGGTAAAGTAACGTCATAGTTAGTTCATGTAATGTCACACCGTTTTCATTTGAGAATAATTTGAAGTTTTGACATGTTCATGTTTTCTATCAAATCAGGAAATAAATAACAAGATAACATCTTCGGCACTGCGACAACTTCTGGTGTTTATCTTTTAACAAGGACCTGGGATAGCCGTGGGACACATCACTTCTCACTCCGGCCCAAGGGTCTGAGATAGCCGTGGGGCACATCACTTCTCACTCCGGCCCAAGGGTCTGAGATAGCCGTGGGGCACATCACTTCTCACTCCGGCCCAAGGGTCTGAGATAGCGGTGGGACACATCACTTCTCACTCCGGCCCAAGGGTCTGAGATAGCCGTGGGGCACATCACTTCTCACTCCGGCCCAAGGGTCTGAGATAGCCGTGGGGCACATCACTTCTCACTCCGGCCCAAGGGTCTGAGATAGCGGTGGGACACATCACTTCTCACTCCGGCCCAAGGGTCTGAGATAGCCGTGGGACACATCACTTCTCACTCCGGCCCAAGGGTCTGAGATAGCGGTGGGACACATCACTTCTCACTCCGGCCCAAGGGTCTGAGATAGCCGTGGGACACATCACTTCTCACTCCGGCCCAAGGGTCTGAGATAGCGGTGGGACACATCACTTCTCACTCCGGCCCAAGGGTCTGAGATAGCCGTGGGACACATCACTTCTCATTCCGCCCCAAGGACCTGAGATAGCCGTGGGACACATCACTTCTCATTCAGGCCCAAGGACCTGAGATAGCGGTGGGACACATCACTTCTCATTCAGGCCCAAGGACCTGAGATAGCCGTGGGACACATCACTTCTCATTCAGGCCCAAGGGCCTGAGATAGCGGTGGGACACATCACTTCTCATTCAGGCCCAAGGACCTGAGATAGCCGTGGGACACATCACTTCTCATTCAGGCCCAAGGATCTCAGATAGCGGTGGGACGGGTCACGTCTCATTCCGGTCCCGGTACTTTCTTAAAAATACAACACGCTCTTGGTTATTTTCAACACAAAGACGGCGATGCTTTAGAAATGATAAAAGAAGGGGGATTTTGTCGGGACAGCGGGGAGGATGACTGATGTCAAACTTTGCCTTTAAGAAGTACTATTCACAACGCCTAAAGAATTTCCCAATACATGACGTCAAAGGGTTTTTCTATAGCGGATGGTAATGGAACACACTACATGATGACTTTCATCTATGAATAGTTTATTCCGATTAGACCAAATTCATTTGTTCCACTTTTGGTCAGATTCTACCAGCGTGCTTCCCCGGATGTTATAAGAATGAAATAATCAATCTTTAAGTCCATATTGTTATTATGACAGTAATGCCTTACGCCATTTGAAGACTAGCTTCTGAGCTCCAGAAATACTTGAAAATGTCTTATGTTAAAATTGTAAGGCTTTGACCAATAAAGAGTCAACTAAATGCATTTTTTTTCCTTTTTCAGAATTTTTTTTTTGGACATCGGTTTTAACTTTCGTGGCAAGATAACATTATGTATCAGGCAATCAGGTTTGACTTGAACAAAACAACGTCTAACGCTATGGTACGCGGGCTAAAGATGGGTTTAATGTTGTAACTTATATTTATGGTCAAACTGTGCGCCATTTCGGCGCATAGTGTAGCTCTCCTAAAGCTCATCACAGGCAAAGCCTTCATTCCTACACCATCTCTTCACCACACCCTCTCAATACTCCAAATGAAACTGTGGATTCTACACATATTTATCAACTCCTGGCCAGTTGAAAATCTATTTTAAAACTCATGCAAATATTACAACACATCGCAATGTTCACTTCGTAATCAAGCAAAAGTGGGCCAACTGCTACCGGACCCTGTATCGTATATTAAAGAAAACAGCAACCCACCTCAAAATAGCATTTTCATCTCTCACTCTTATCTCTCCCCCCCCCCCCCTTTTCCCCCCTTTTTTGCATGTGGCGTAAACAGAAATGTCTTATCACAGTTCACAGTCATGTCAAGTCAGTTTAAAAGGTGTGAAACAAAGTATGGGAAAATGGGAAAACCCGATAAAACGACACAACAAAACAGCGAACGTGTCGGCAAAACTAAAAAAAAAAAAAGAGCCTAAATTTTGTATCCGAGTTGTTTTCCCTTGTTCCATACATTACCTTCGACATAACCCGATGTTGTAGTGTGGGATGTAGGGTGGGATTTGATCTTAGGTATTTATAATGAAGAGGGTGGAATGTGATCTTAGCTATCTGTGATGAAGAGGATGGAATGTGATCTTAGCTATCTGTGATGAAGAGGGTGGAATGTGATCTTAGCTATCTGTGATGAAGAGGGTGGAATGTGATCTTAGCTATCTGTGATGAAGAGGGTGGGATGTGATCTTAGCTATCTGTGATGAAGAGGGTGGAATGTGATCTTAGCTCTCTGTGATGAAGAGGGTGGAATGTGATCTTAGCTATCTGTGATGAAGAGGGTGTAATTTAGCCTATGTACTTTAATTTTACATCACAATTTTTTTCAGAAATATTTTCAAGGTAAGGATGTTTATTTTGCGAAGTGGCTATTGGTACCCGGGTACCAGAAGTGAGAGGTTTGGATTAAAAAACTATATAAAATATAATTGTTGAGTTTGTAAGACAAAATGAAGTATCAAATGAAAGATAATTGAATGGACTATACGTTTGTAAACTTAATTCTTCGGTTTAACTAAAATAAACTACTACAAATGACAACCGAATAGCATTAGTCAAAATGGACCCAGACACGCAATGCCGCCATTCGCACCCGTATTGCGTGTGGATCATCATATTTGTTGAACTCGATTTAAGGGCCTTCTTCAATTAGTCAACAGATCAAAATAGACTTCATATTTCCGAAGCCTGAAGTTGTCATTTTAGAATATTTTAGTAGCCTGCAACAATTTGGTGAAAGAGTGTTATTACGCCACACATCTTTTTAACCACATCATATTAGTTAGTGCATATCTAAAACTAGTGTTCACTAATCATTAGACTTTGAAAAGCTTGTAAGAACAACCGGGCATAATTTATACGCCCGTAAGATGTTTACAGAAAATATATCGTATTTTCCGGTGTATAAGACGACCCCTACTTTACCTCTTAAGTTATTGGGAAATACTCGCCGTATAAGACGACCCCTCTTCCAAAGCACACCAAAAAAAATTTAACAAAACATCAGATTTGATTTCAATATGGTCATTTTAATTCAAATGCTTATGACATGCAGGTACTTAGCAGGAACAATGTCTCTTATAAACATAAGGCTTATGACATGAGGTACTTAGCAGGAGAACTTAAACATGAAGATAAGACAATAAACCCATGGGAGCCGCCGTGCTGTTTGTTTTCTAAGCTGTCAACCAAACTGGAACTAGAGGGCGCCTGTCCCTGAAGTTCCAGCATGCCGTATACCAGCTCATAAGACAACCCCCGACTTTTGAAAAGATATTCATGGGTTAAGAAGTCGTCTTATACGCCGGATAATACGGTACCTCGGTATAATTGACCATTTACTTCGTACGGATATGGAATGTCCTCATTCGCAGTAGATCGTTGCACAAGTGGCGGCGTAATCCAATCAGCGGCACATTCCAGTAATGGACACATTTCAAAAAGGGACACATTCTAATAAAAGACACATTTCATAATGGTATACATTTCAATAAGCGGCAGATTATGTGGCTGAGATGAACATTTATAAATATTTTAGGTTAGACAAAAAAGAAAGTAAACAGTGGTAATCCTGGGAAGTAGAGAGACTGGAACTGTGTCCTTCAGTGTGTAAGAGTGTTTTTTGTATAGAAGATTTAAACATTTTTAACACACCAAAGTTAAGAGAAAGATATTTCCATTTTCATCGAACTGTTATTATAACTATTGTTAGAATCCAGAATTTCTTGACGTGTTCCATTTGAAATTTTAAGAAAAGTTTCACCAACATCAAGAAATGAAAAGAATTGCACCCCAAAATAAAAGACTTTGTAAGAAACAGAGGGATGAGAGGGATACAAAAAACAGAAGGATGAGAGGCATACAATCAAATGAAGGATGTGAGTGATAAAAGAAACAGAAAGATGAGAGGGATACAAAAAACAGAAGGATGAGAGGGATACAAGAAACAGAAGAATGAGAGGGATACAAGAAACAGGATGAGATGGATACAAGAAACAGAGGGATTAGAGGGAAACAAGAAACAGAGGGATGAGATGGATACAAGAAACTGAAGGATGAGATGGATACAAGAAACAGAGGGATGAGAGGGATACAAGAAACAGAGGGATGAGAAGGATACAAGAAACAAAAGGATGAGATCGATACAAGAAACAAAAGGATGAGAGTGATACAAGAAAAAGAAGGATGACAGAGATACAAGAAACAGGATGAGATGGATACAAGAAACAGAGGGATTAGAGGGAAACAAGAAACAGAGGGATGAGATGGATACAAGAAACTGAAGGATGAGATGGATACAAGAAACAGAGGGATGAGAGGGATACAAGAAACAGAGGGATGAGAAGGATACAAGAAACAAAAGGATGAGATCGATACAAGAAACAAAAGGATGAGAGGGAAACAGAATAATGAGATGGATACAAGAAACAGAGGGATGAGAGGGATACAAGAAACAGAAGGATGAGTGGGATACAAGAAACAGAGGGATGAGAGGGACACAAGAAACAAAAGGATAAGAGTGATACAAGAAAAAGAAGGATGACAGAGATACAAGAAACAGAAGGATGAGAGGGATACAAGAAACAGAAGGATGAGAGGGATACAAGAAACAAAAGGATGAGATGGATGTCACTGTCAAATAGCTATTGCAAAATTTTTACTTAGGTACCTACTCCAATAAAGCTATTGCAAAATTTGTACTTATGTACCTACTCCAAATAGCTATTGCAAAATGGGTACTTAGGTACCTACTCCAATATAGCTATAGCAAAATTTGTACTTTGCTACCTACTCCAATATAGCTATTGCAAAATTTGTACTTAGTTACCTGCTCCAAATAGTTAATGTAAAATTTGTACTTAGGTATCTACTCCAATATAGCGATTGCACAATTTGAACTTGGGTACTTGCTCCAAAAGGTTATTGCAAGATTTGTACTTAGGTACCTACTCCAATATAGCTATTGCAAAATTTGAACTTGGGTACCTACTCCAAAAAGCTATTGCAAAATTTGTACTTAGGTACCTACTTCAAATAGTTATTGCAAGATTTGAACCTAGGTACCTACTCCAAAAAGCTAGACTTCAGCCTAGATACCATAAAAAACTGTCCTTCATAATCATGTCAATGGATAAAAATGTATGTTACAGCATAATCAGTTTAAGATCTCTTTGATCTTAAGGTCAAAGGTAAGGTCAAAAGTTTCGTAAACGTGTTCTTCATTATCCTGAGGTCCAGGAGATGGTGAGCTGATATTTTGTGTTGATGTTTCAGCGTTGACGTATTCAACGGTGTCAGTGTATCTTTGTAAAACATCATAGTTGTCTTTGTGCTGGTTCTGTGAAAGATATAAATAGCGATATAAATATATAAAGGATATTTTAAAATTGAAGTAGTTTTGTTTTCATTTGACTCAGTCTTCCTCTGGCTCAAAGACCTGCCTGCTATGATATGCTTGCAATTATGATCTGGTTGCCAAGCCAGTTAATTCGCTGTTTGGCCAAATATGGGCTGATCGCAACCAATCATTTGTCATATTTCCTTGTTCAAACTGCAGGTTTTTGTGTAAATATGCATGAATATGTAATTTGCCCACTGGCGCACAACATGCTGAGTTCCAGTTACACCGCAGGTAATGAGTTTTTTTCAAATAGTAAAACTCTGTTTGACACACTCCGATTCTACAAAAAATGTTGACGACACACATTATTTTTACGCACGTTAAAATAAAAACCAAGCTTGTATAAAAATAGACAAAATATAAATAAACCCCACGGCTGCAATCCTTCCCCAGCTGAACACACAGTACTCCATTTATTATTCACTTATTCACTCAGGCATGAAATCATTCACCAGCTCAACACAAAGTACTCCATTTATTAGTTACTTATTCATTCAAGCATAAAAAAACTCGATGAAACTTTATCTAACACGTGACATCACTGATATAAAGAAAGACCACCTGATATTGTTCCGTGGTCGTCTCCCCTGTCTGAGAACGATTTATCTTCTCCTGTTGATGTACAGCTGGTGATGTGTCATTATACGCACAGTTATCATGTCCATCTAAAGGGATTTCTACTAAATGTGACGGAACAAAAAGAAAAGTGGCAATGAATCTTAACTTTGATGTCAGGAAGATCTTTTACATTTCCAAGTATGGAGTAAGGATTAAGGAGTCAGGAGTTCAATAATTGAAAGAAATATTTGAAAAATAACACATATTTCTTATTATATAATTTGATAAAATTTGAAAATCTTTAAAATTTACAAAAAAAATAAATAAATGATGCCGATTAATCTTAAAATGCGATTAACGTTCCAATAATCATTAGTCGTTTTTTCAATTTCTTTGTTTTTTTAACAACGCGACTCAAAAAAATCATTCGCTTTAGAAAATATGGATGTAATTTTATACAATATTTCTAATTTCATTGTATAGTAATAACAAGTATTTCTTTGGCGAATGCCAGTGTATCATGAGAATATTGTCCAATGCCAGTGGATCATGAGAATATTGTCCAATGCCAGTGGATCACTGTAAAAGTAAGTGAATCTTGTCATTGGAAATCCTTAAAGTGGTGTGAATGAAAATATGAAAACTACATCGCAAAATCCCGTAATTGTAATCTACCAACAGGCTTGGAGAGATAACTCGAAACATTTAAATCAATGACGATGTTGGACAATATTCTCATGATCCACTGGCATTGGACAATATTCTCATGATCCACTGGCATTGGACAATATTCTCATGATCCACTGGCATTGGACAATATTCTCATGATCCACTGGCATTGGACAATATCCTCATGATACACTGGCATTGGACAATATCCTCATGATACACTGGCATTGGACAATATCCTCATGATACACTGGCATTGGACAATATTCTCATGATACACTGGTATTGGACAAACAGAACAGAGAATTTTCTACCTGAAGGATTCTCATTAGGTCGACCACCTTTACCTCTGACATCAGTATTTTCAACTCCCTGGTCCGGTTTACATCGACAAAGACGCCTTGAAAGAAAAAAAGCTGGACTATTTAACTAATTAAATTTTGTACATGTAAACCACCCCCCTCCCCGGGGCTATGGTTGACAAGTCTGCAGTGGCTTGCCGATTGAGAGGCGTCGGCCTCCAGACCCCATTGGCGTTACCCGGGGAAAAAACACCATTGCGTGTCCTGCTTTGGCAACCAAGGGAAATGCATGGTACCTGCCGGAAATAAAAGTAGCATCTACAGAGCTACCTGCTGTGACCTTTTACAGTCGGAAGTAAAGGCAGACACAGGGTAGCGATCATGATTACAAGTTGCCGCTAATGGATATGACGCAAGAGGCAATGGTGGAAGCCTCTAGCCGATGATTCTAATTACTCAGCCCTGAGAAAGCTGCTCCTAGGCAACCGATTTAGTTGCGGTCGTAGAAACCCACTGTAGAAACACTCTTATAGGGCGTCCGATGCTTCCCCGTGAAGCTGGGGGGAGGTCCCTGACGTGCCGCCACGTGGTCCGATATCGGGGGGGGGGGGGGGGAGGCTGGTGCGTGGGCCTTGTGGGGTGCTTTAGGGAGGGCATTAAGAGCTATCGCCCGACGCCGGCTGACGCGATTTCCCTATGTAACATGTACATCCTCTTTAAACATTAAGCAGAATATGTCGGGTCTGTGGAATATTTCACGAGATTTAAAATAGTTTTGGACAATGTGAAAATGCAAAAAATTAAATATTATAGAAAACAGAAAAGATAGAGATAATTCAATAATAAGTTAAATGAAATAACTGGAGGCTGTGGAATTAGTTTGAGGCATTAGATGATTAGGTAAATGAATTTATAGTAAACACATGAAACAATTAGGTAAATGAATGAATTGTAAACAAATGAAAGAATTAGGGACAATGAAATAAAAGGCAAAAACTGAATAATTGAAAATAAAATAAACGAATTTGTATTTTGTCGATTACCAATCTAATTTACCTCCAAAGGATAACAACAGCGACAGCCAGGACAACGAGAACAATTGCAGCAATTATCGGGCCAATAATAGCACCTAATGGGATGACGTCATCTTCAGTTGGGCTCAATGCTAAAAGTAAAAATGGTTTGAGAGTAGCGTTGTTTCGAGCCCCCAGGAGATTGTAATTATATACTTTGTTTCATAATTTATAAACAAAATAATCATAAACGTATTCTATAATTTATTTGAAAATAAGAACTTATAATATATATATATATTGTTTTAAACTGTTAGTTTTTAACCACAAAATTTAACTTTGAATATTTAGTTTTTATTTTGTAAGGTTTATTTAAACAGGAATTTGTTTGAAATTAAATTAAATAGACACAAACAATCTGTGTCGATAGACACGAACAAATCTGTGTCGATAGACACAAACAATCTGTGTCGATATAACAATATATATTGAGCTCTAATAATAATTTTACATTACAAATAATTAAACGTTTTGGCACTTAAATTATACGTAGGAGAAACAGGTCGTCGCCTTGGAGACCGATTTAGAGAACACCTCGACAACGATCGAAAGCTTCAAGGCCGCCCTGGCATCTGCTAGGGGCCGTTAGATTGGCAACATCGCTTCCCCAACCGTTGCACATATGCCAGTATATGGATGCAGCAACGTACCGAACCAGAACCAGAACCTCTATAATATAAATAAACAGGCCCTCTGTCCGGTCTCCAAACATTTCAATAGCAC
This sequence comes from Omphiscola glabra, assembly GCA_964017045.1. Lineage (NCBI taxonomy): Eukaryota > Metazoa > Mollusca > Gastropoda > Lymnaeidae > Omphiscola > Omphiscola glabra. The sequence goes on along the minus strand of OZ024796.1, from coordinate 49,674,982 downwards.
CAACCATGATGGCATTTTGGACATCGCAGTTACTGGTATACTGTATACTAGTAACACAACGGATAGGATCCATATGGAGAATAAATTTATATCAAGATTTGGCACGTTAACTCCATACGGGATAAACCAAATCCACAATTTTACGTAACTGCGATGTCTTTTTTCCTGATTGGGCTTTTAAATTTTACCTCAAGTCACTTCCTTTTCATTCTTCTTTTTTCTTTACCTTGTTTCTGTCTGGTTTTCTATTTTTTAGGTAGGATTTATCTCTCTGTATATATTATGTAAATTTGATTAATACTTATTTGTATGTCTTGTACTGATGAAGGCAAGTGCCGAAACGTTTAATTATTTGTAATGTAAAATTATTATTAAAGCTCAACATATATTGTTATATCGACACAGATTGTTCGTGTCTATCGACACAGATTGTTCGTGTCTATCGACACAGATTGTTCGTGTCTATCGACACAGATTGTTCGTGTCTATCGACACAGATTGTTCGTGTCTATCGACACAGATTGTTCGTGTCTATCGACACAGATTGTTCGTGTCTATTTAATCTATTTTAAAGCTTTATCGAAGTCCAACACTTTTATAATTAGTTAATTGAAATTAAATAAATTCCTCATTACAATTTTAAAATAATGACAAAGTGTCAATCTTTAGCTTTACCCTGTGAACAGAAATATCCCTCAAAGCCAGGTCTACAAGACACGCAAATACCAGACAGGGCATTGCATTGTCCATCTGTGCAATAAGAAGAACATGTTTCAGAACAGTTCTGTCCAAAGGAACCTGTATCACATTCTAGTGGAAAAATCAACAATTCATTGCAATAAAACGATATTTTTTTTAGTAAAAAAAGTTAAATTTTATCTACACAGTCATCTAATTTAATATTCCTCTAAGTTCATCTTCTGTGCCTTTGTGTAACATAAACACAAACAACAACAACACCACTACGTGCTTAAAAACAAGAACCACATGACAAAACTCGCCTCACCACGTGACATAACATAAAGAATGTCCCTTTAATTAACAAGCTTTTGAATATAGCAAACAGTTGGTCATTTGGGTCAAATAAAATTAATAAAAATTGTCACCCGATGTACAGTTAGGAGATTTGTAACCAGGATGACATCCCATGTCACAGTTACTGGTAAATTTATTACAAGTTCCATTGTTACAATGTGGGCTACATGGCTGAGCACAGTTTTTACCCCAGTAACTTTCACGGCACTCTGACAAATGTAAAAAAGATCAAATGGACTTAGTGAGAAAATATTAACAAATAAGTTGGCATTAATGTTACAATTGTATTTGATATGTTAAAAATCAGTGAGAAATGAAAATAAAATAGCATTAGATACTTAAATTGTACTTCTTGACTGCTTTAACAGATAAAATTAAATTTCAAATGCTTGTGGCAAGTATAATTGTCAAAAGAACATGACCATTTCTTTAATATCTTTCGATCAAAATTTTGTTGTTTTATACTTTTGAATCAGAAAGTGAATAAATGGTAAAACAAGGTATGTTTAGATAAATTGAAGAAGATATGTTTAGATAAATAGTGGAAGAAGATATGTTTAGATAAATAGTGGGAGAAGGTATGTTTAGATAAATAGTGGGAGAAGGTATGTTTAGATAAATAGTGGAAGATGGTATGTTTAGATAAATAGTGGAAGAAGGTATGTTTAGATAAATAGTGGAAGAAGATATGTTTAGATAAATAGTGGAAGAAGATATGTTTAGGCTTGACATAAAAGACATACCAATTTAAAGGACGTTTCGGCCAAACGCCTTCTTCAGCAGGAAAGACAAAAGAAGAAATAACAAATTATTTGAGATAAAAAACGTAAGTTTGTCCAGATCACAATGTGGCTGTCCCAGTCCCAGTCTCTGTGTAGAAAACACAGCTTGAACGCATTCACCCATATATTTATGTGTAATGGACGTAAAACATTTACAGAAGTATTGAAATAATCCTGGTTTATTGAAAACGATTATGTCAATTGAAATGTAATATAGGCCTACTTTGAGTACGTCTTACCAACAGAACACATTGGTGGGTCACTGTAACCATAGCAACCTTCTATACACTGACCAGTTGTTTTATCACATGATTGATTAAAACAGTTTTCACTGCAGTTGAGGCTGCAGCTAAGACCATATTTCCCACTGCTGCAAACTGGATGACAGAGTATTACAAAGACACATTAAATATTACGTGTTAAACACTGTAAGATAAATAAAATGTTAAATATGTTATTACAGATAGTCAGTGTAAAGCTTTATTTGTTAACAAAAAAAAATAATACTTTGTAAGAAAGATTAGAACTTGTTTTACTTCTCGTTGCTTCCTATATTTGCATCAGTTATCTCTAACATGAACTTGGATTCAGAGATTGTCACGCGAGAGAAAGTTAGATCTCAGTTGTAAGTTGTGACACACAAAAAAAGTTTGCTCTCAGATATAAGTTAAGATTTAAAAAAACATAAGTTTCTATCAGTTGTAAGTTGTTACACTTAAAGCAATTATTTTCAAAATAAAGTGTTTTATATTTGAAAGTTTCTATCTTTTAGTGATGAAAACAACATAGTTTTGTTAACTCCGTGTTCTCTCATTCCCATTTTGGGATTATTGTTATTCTGCAAGTCTGCGATTTTCAGCTTCAGATCATTTAAAGCTTTGTGATATATGAAAACGTCTTGGTGAGAATGTCTTGGTGAGAATGTCTTGGTGAGAATGTCTTGGTGAGAATGTCTTGGTGAGAATGTCGTGTTGAGAATGTCTTGGTGAGAATGTCGTGTTGAGAATGTCTTGGTTAGAATGTCGTGATGAGAATGTCTTGGTGAGAATGTAATGGTGTGAATGTCGTGTTGAGAATGTCTTGGTTAGAATGTCGTGATGAGAATGTCTTGGTGAGAATGTAATGGTGTGAATGTCGTGTTGAGAATGTCTTGGTGAGAATGTAATGGTGTGAATGTCGTGTTGAGAATGTCTTGGTGAGAATGTAATGGTGAGAATGTCGTGTTGAGAATGTCTTGGTTAGAATGTCGTGATGAGAATGTCTTGGTGAGAATGTCGTGTTGAGAATGTCTTGGTTAGAATGTCGTGATGAGAATGTCTTGGTGAGAATGTAATGGTGTGAATGTCGTGTTGAGAATGTCTTGGTGAGAATGTAATGGTGTGAATGTCGTGTTGAGAATGTCTTGGTGAGAATGTAATGGTGTGAATGTCGTGTTGAGAATGTCTTGGTGAGAATGTAATGGTGTGAATGTCGTGTTGAGAATGTCTTGGTGAGAACGTAATGGTGAGAATGTCGTGTTGAGAATGTCTTGGTTAGAATGTCGTGATGAGAATGTCTTGGTGAGAATGTCGTGTTGAGAATGTCTTGGTTAGAATGTCGTGATGAGAATGTCTTGGTGAGAATGTAATGGTGAGAATGTCGTGTTGAGAATGTCTTGGTTAGAATGTCGTGATGAGAATGTCTTGGTGAGAATGTCGTGTTGAGAATGTCTTGGTTAGAATGTCGTGATGAGAATGTCTTGGTGAGAATGTAATGGTGTGAATGTCGTGTTGAGAATGTCTTGGTGAGAATGTAATGGTGTGAATGTCGTGTTGAGAATGTCTTGGTGAGAATGTAATGGTGTGAATGTCGTGTTGAGAATGTCTTGGTGAGAATGTAATGGTGAGAATGTCGTGTTGAGAATGTCTTGGTTAGAATGTCGTGATGAGAATGTCTTGGTGAGAATGTCGTGTTGAGAATGTCTTGGTTAGAATGTCGTGATGAGAATGTCTTGGTGAGAATGTAATGGTGTGAATGTCGTGTTGAGAATGTCTTGGTGAGAATGTAATGGTGTGAATGTCGTGTTGAGAATGTCTTGGTGAGAATGTAATGGTGTGAATGTCGTGTTGAGAATGTCTTGGTGAGAATGTAATGGTGTGAATGTCGTGTTGAGAATGTCTTGGTGAGAATGTAATGGTGTGAATGTCGTGTTGAGAATGTCTTGGTGAGAATGTAATGGTGTGAATGTCGTGTTGAGAATGTCTTGGTGAGAATGTAATGGTGTGAATGTCGTGTTGAGAATGTCTTGGTGAGAATGTAATGGTGTGAATGTCGTGTTGAGAATGTCTTGGTGAGAATGTAATGGTGTGAATGTCGTGTTGAGAATGTCTTGGTGAGAATGTAATGGTGTGAATGTCGTGTTGAGAATGTCTTGGTGAGAATGTAATGGTGTGAATGTCGTGTTGAGAATGTCTTGGTTAGAATGTCGTGGTTAGAATGTCGTGATGAGAATGTCTTGGTTAGAATGTCGTGATGAGAATGTCGTGGTGAGAATGTCATGTGTCAATGTCATGGTGAAATTGTCATGGTGAGAATGTCATAGTGAGTAGAAGAAGCTAACTCTCATTAAAATATTTCTGTTATTACTCTTAATGGCAATAAATAAACAGGCCATATGTAGTGCGTTGGCGAAAAGATGGCGGCTTGGGTCAAGTTTACATTCAGTTTTATTCAAGTTACTTCCAAAATTTCCTTGGTTAGTATGAAAATGTTGCCCGAGCTTATATTATTTGAAGACAGACACATACTACCGACATATTACAAACACAGCATTGATTTCAATATCATTGAAAATATGCACTGATGTCAAGTCCTTGGGAAAGGTCTGAGATTTGTCTCCTTTCTATTTCTGCACACTCATTTATATTTAAAACGTGTTTCTTAATATAATTAATATCTCAAATTATGTTTTAGTAATATTAAATAATTTAATTAAACATTTGTGAAACGTAAAAAAATTTGGTGCAAATAGATCGATCCAAGGTGTACATATAGGTAATAACGAATGTATTTGTTTTACATACGTAATGCACACAATGGCGGATCACTGTAACCATGACAACCTTTGACACACAATCCAGAATCTCTTTGACATGATCTGTTGTAGCAATTGACAGAACAGTTCTCACATTCTAAGCCCCAAGTCCCAGGTGGACATTCTGCCAAAACGGTGTAGAATATGTAAAACTATCATTTTTTTTTAAAGTACTTGTATGATTCCAAGAATTTTTTTAAACAGGGACATACACATATTATAAAAAAAATAGAAACACTCTCTGAGGTATGACATGAATTGATCTGAAACATCAGCGGATCTGCAATTTAGGACTTCCTGCTTTGGAAATAATGCTGGGAAGGGGCGGCAAAATTTAATAAGTTGATAATTGGGGGAAAAAAAGGGGGGGGAGGGGGACAAATTCGACAAAAATATGATGTTAAGAGTTTTGTTTTAAATGAAATACACGAAAATGTGTGGAAAGGACGATTGTGTTGATTTTTTTGTTGATTTTTTTTGTAATTGCAACGGAATGTACAAAATTGAAACATTTTCTGTACGTCATTTAATAATTAATACATAAGGGGATTTACTGTCTTTGAAAGATTTCTTGCTGGCACTTATCTAGAACATGGTTCGTATGTACAGATTAGATGGATGAGTTTAGACGGGTTCACTGCTGGTAATATTGCTTTCATTAAACACTGTCCATCGTCTTGACACCATATTTGGATTAGCCGCTTGGTCATAAAGCTTTCATGAGTTTGATGGAACCTTTTTCACAGAATAAACCATGTTATTGTAAACTATACAGTATAGTTTACAAAGTAATCACTACTTCTTACAATTTGGTGGTGGTCCAAGATACAGAAATAGATATGTGGTCTGCTAGTGAAACACTGAAGTCTAGCATACCACATAGCTGATCAATCTTTGCACACCACATGATTACTCAAGGCTTTTCAACCGACATAACAAAAGTTACATGTCCAGCATCCATCAAACTTCCAACGTGATGTTTCAAAGTCAGACATCTTAACTGGTTAAAAAATGAATTACATTTCGCATATGTTTTGAGACAATAAAAAGTTAAACACTGTCGACGTTCCGTGGTAACATCAAATTCAACGATACCCACATTACAAGCACCCACATCTGCAGGAATCAATACTTACCACCATAACTTTCCATCTCACACAATGTTAGTATTGGTGTAGTGTCAATTTCAACTGTATGATTGCCTGTAATAGTTACACCCAGAACCGGATCGTTACTTCTGGTGTTTAAGACTTGAAATGTCGGACTGAAATCTGAGCTTTGATCAGTGTAGCTAAACACAGTTGCATTGTTGGCGTTGAAGGCTAGCAGTTTAAAATGTATCAGTCTCTCTCCTGAAATGGAAATACAAAGACATCCATCAAAGATCTAATACAGAGGTCCCCAAACTTTTTTTGTCTCGTAGACCACTTGCCATGTTTTTCGGTATTGGGTAGACCCCCTGCTTACCTGATATTGATTTTTAGCATGAACTTCAAATGTATTTTTGACAGCCGGTATAGTGCTACTCACTTTGAAAGATTTAAAGTTATATTCATTTACCAGAAAATATACATAGTAACTTAAATTTTAATATGATTCTTCATCACGTTTCATGAACATTTATGTTCTTTAAATTTTTAATTCATATGTACTTTTATAATTTATGTAGGAAGATATATGTCTTTGAAGCGTTCGTGTTAAGGCCTGGTTCTGTTGTATATTCACTGGACTGTGACGCTAACTGTCGTAAAGCAAATTGCGACATAGGTAATATTATGTAAGTAAATAAGTACTATCTCTTTATGTGGATTATTCCATTCATGGAATGCCAAAATAGAAGTCACCACCTGCTTACATGAAATCCACTATCGTTGACCCCCATTTTCATTTCATGGACCCCCAATTTTTTTTCCGCTGACATGGACCCCTTGCAAGTTGTCGTCGACCCCTGGGGGCCGATATAGACCACTTTGGGAATCACTGATCTAAGACAATGTATTACCATGACTCGAAACAGGAAATCTCTAAAGTGATTATAGTTACAATGAAAGCGGTTATAAACATCTGATTTATACCATACAAAAATAAAAAGGTTAACATACTAGTGTAGCTCTGTCTGTTGTAGAGAATAAATCTAGTAATCAGGTGCTGGTGGGTGAAGGTGACAGTCCAAGTTGGATAGGGAGGGGCGCCAGGCCGGGTGTGAGTACAACTGTTTTGGTAAAGGTTAGGATTAGTGTCACCATCTACGGCATTCGAAGCGTTCGTGTTAACGCCTGGTTCTGCTGTATATTCACTGGACTGTGACGCCAACTGTCGTAGAGCTGCATTGCGACCTTTTCGGAAAAAATGAAACTACAATTACTGAAAGAACTAAAACTGGGTTTTCTTTCCAAGCATTGACGACATAAGTCACGTCACGTGGATTGGATAGATTTTGTCGTTCAGACGGAGTAAAAAATACACAATTCTCTATGTAACAATTCAATAATCAAAATGCGTTTGGTGCGTAATATTTTCTTTTGTTTTCCGGAAATAGTTGGTGTAATAAATCTGCGGTGTAAAAATGGTTGGGACATAAGAATAATACTATTTTTCAAGAAGCAGCGGCGTACGGAGACTAACAATAATTACTAATAGTGTAAAGTGAGTTATTTGAATGTATGTTTTAGCAAGTCATTTTAGTAGATATGAAGTTCACGCGTATTGAGGCCGCCATTGTTTGACGGGTTGTAGCTAGTTTTTATACAAATATATATATATATATATATATATATATATATATATATATATATATATATATATATATGTATACATTAATCACTTTATGTTATAATATTTGATCTTTGTCTCGTTCTTTTACTTTTACACTTCTCGAAAATTCAAAATATACGTTATATCTAATTCGTTTAAATAGTTGCAAAAAATAAAACAACACTAAAGAAGTTGTAAAAATGAAATTGCCAAAATTGAAATAAGTTTTACGTACTATTTTTTTTCTTACAAAACATGCATTCAATTTTTCTTTTAAAAAGTTGTATAATAATTTAAACTATTAATAATCAGGAGACTCCAAAATCTATGAATAATCAGAAAAATCACAAAACTATAAATAATAAGGAAACTCACCAAACTATAAATAACATTTATTACAAAAAATCTCACTCTAAAAGGAATGTAATGTTAATAAATTAGCAAGAAACATGGAATTAGATCAAAGATTCACAAGCACAGCCTGATGAATTAAACAACGAGTTACTAGTTATCGGCCCTTTGTCCGTGTAGCGTGTTTAGTTAGACTATAACAAGGAACAACAACCACCTGTCCACTAAGTCGTTGATCCAACCGAACAGCTCCATATCAGACACTGAGTCTGGTGACGCCCCTGTCTCACATGTGGTAATACCTCCGGTGAAGGAAGACACGTTGGAAAGATTTAATAAGGATGCACACTTTAACACACATATGCTGTCCCACGTTACGGAATTCCGCCTTTATTGACGTGCATTGTGTAGACTTGTGATGAAGGCTGATCGATCAGTAAATTTTTTGACAATGAAAGGCATGCTCTCCAGGATCCAAAAGTTGCTGCCTTCGAAGTCTTCGAGGAGTCGCCTTCAAACCGAACATCATTCATACATCCCTTGGCCGAATGTTTAAGTACTTATGTGAATTTTCGTATCAGATCCAGGGTGGACAACGCTTGGCGGGAGCCAGTTATGTGAGCAAGGATGATGTATGTGGGGAAATTCCTTTTCTTCTTTGCCAGATTGAGAAGTTAATTTTACGTGTGTGACTTTAAGATGCGTCGTCGGCAGAGTCTCTGAGACTCAGTTACCATCAGTTTTATGGATAAGGACACAAGGGCTTAGCTGGTGAGTCTGTGCGCAGTGGCGTGTAGTCTGTTGAGACCTATTCCTGTCAGTACTTAGAGCCCTTGGAGAAGCAGTGCTAGACGCAGCCTTGTTATCTAGGAGAACATTAATCTTGGCTTTGGTCATGTGTGCGATCTCCCCCCAAAGTGTCTCCTACATGTCCTCGTGATCTCCTCCCACAGTGTCTCATACATGTCCTCGCGATCTCCTCCCAAAATGTCTCCTGCAGGTCCTCGTGATCTCCTCCCACAGTGTCTCATACATGTCCTCGCGATCTCCTCCCAAAGTGTCTCCTACATGTCCTCGTGATCTCCTCCTAAAGTGTCTCGTACATGTCCTCGCGATCTCCTCCCAAAGTGTCTCCTACATGTCCTGGCGATCTCCTCACACGGTGTCTCATATATGTCTGGATCTATTTACTAATTTCTCCCGTAGAAATTGTAGACTCAATCTGACACATTATCTCAATTGTGAAACCATATGGAATTGATAGTGATATCAGATGTAACTTCTATCAATTTTTCATGAAAATTGTCTTTAAACTGCTCCTGTTTTACCTTACTGGAAAACCGATGTTTACGCTTGGGCGGCCCTTTCTTGTTATATGGGTCAGTTTCCTGGGCAACATTTGTACCTTGCTGGCCACCTTACTCGGAATGGTCTGTAAGATTCTTCACATTTGTAAACCCATGGAAGGAGTACCTTGACCAGTCCCACATACGTGTGCTTTTCCCACGAAAACTGTTGTATTTCTATCTACTCATTAATTAACGGCATTGGTCAAACGCGGGTCATGGGAGTAGCAGAATTTAACATTCTCTTCTTTGGAAATCACAGGTGTCTTGTCTTGTGATCAGCTCTCACGGTAGTCTTTTCTTGTGATCAGTTGTCATAGAAGTCTTGCCTTGTGATAAACTCTCAGAGAAGTCCTGCCTCATGATCAGTTGTCATAGAAGTCTTGTCTTGTGATCAGTTGTCATAGAAGTCTTGTTTTGTGATCAGTTGTACTAGAAGTAGAAGTCTTGCCTTGTGATAAACTCTCAGAGAAGTCCTGCCTCGTGATCAGTTGTCATAGAAGTCTTGTCTTGTGATCAGTTCTCAGAGAAGTCTTGTCTTGTGATCAGTTGTCATAGAAGTCTTGTCTTGTGATCAGCTCTCAGAGAAGTCTTGTCTTGTGATCAACTCTAGGAGAAGTCTTGCCTTGTGATCAACTCCCAGAGAAATCTTGCCTTGTTTTCAGCTCTCACTCTTACATTAATATCATCTACGTAAGTTCACCTCTAACTGGAGGCGTCGTAATAAGTGGGCGATCTGACTCTACAAATGACGCCTGCTTGAGAATCAACGTTAACTATACCTCCATCAATATACAATAAAGACTATACCTCCTTTGATATACAATGTAAACTATACCTCCATTGATATACAATATAAACTATACCTTCATTGATATACAATGTAAACTCAACCTTTATTGATATACAATGTAAACTATACCTCCATTGATATACAATGTAAACTACACCGTCATTGATATACAATGTAAACTATACCTCCATTGATATACAATGTAAACTACACCGTCATTGATATACAATGTAAACTATACCTCCATTGATATACAGGGAACAAAGATTCTTTACATTCTCTCCGCCTATTGTAAGCTGTGTAACCTCTAGGACGTCACAGTGGATCTCAAATGTTTGGTTGTAGATGTTCAATATTTCCTTATTACTGCAGTTCAAAGTTGTGTTATCTCCATAAAGTCCCAAACTGAAATCGCTTTGCTCTACTGATAATGGAAACGATGAACAGAAGTTAAGGAACTATAATTTAAAATCTCTCGGTTGAATGAATGTAGGGATGCTACTATTGAAAAAATATGGATTGAATTTAAACGTTTTTGGCCTTTAAGAGTAAAATTATATTTTCTTAGGCACATAGAGTGTCGGTGATAGATGGTAGGAGGTAAATGATGGTAGTAAGTGGCAGATGGTAGATGATAGGTTGTAGATGGCGATGGTGGGGGGTTAGATGGTAGATGTAGATTGTAGATGTTAATTGGTAGATGATAAATTGAAGATGTAGATTGTAGGTAGTACCTTATAGATTTAGAAGTAGATGGTAGATGTAAACTGTATATGCAGATGGTAGATATAGTTACTGTAGAAGTACTCACCTGCCATTTTGACTGTAATTTGCAACCAGGTAAAGACGTATGACATATTCCATTTCACTGTTATGGACTGGAGACTTTGGTTAGTGTTGCATGTTGTGTCATTGTTATCAGTCAGCCATGACCAGGAGGTTAGATTTGGAGTTGTTGTGACAGTGGCAGTGGCCAGAGTTGTCAAGTCCTCTATATATCGATGGCAAAGAAATAAAATCGAATTTGAAAAGACTTATTGTGATGGAATTTATTATAAGACAACAGACAGTCACAGTTGCCTGCTACACTCACATTCTAAGACAACAGACAGTCACAGTTGCCTGCTGCACTCACATTCTAAGACAACAGACAGTCACAGTTGCCTGCTGCACTCACATTCTAAGACAACAGACGTCACAGTTGCCTGTTACACTCACATTCTAAGACAACAGACAGTCACAGTTGCCTGCTACACTCACATTCTAAGACAACAGACAGTCACAGTTGCCTGCTGCACTCACATTCTAAGACAACAGACAGTCACAGTTGCCTGCTACACTCACATTCTAAGACAACAGACGTCACAGTTTCATAGTTATATAAATATTCCATTCTCTTTCTCAATGACTTAAACTAAGAAGACTTTGTAGCTAAGGGGAAGGAATGACGGGTTTTTGTTATCGACGTAGATTATATCGTAAGACAATTTTAGAACCAGCTGTCACTCGAATTGAAAGTACGACCAGACAGGATTTGTTTAACGGCTAAATTGGGGATCTGTCTAAATTCATTTTAACTTTTCATCCCTACACCTTTATGGCTCGTTATCTAGTTATTAAAAAACGGCCCATTCTTGTGGCAGGCTCTGCAACCAATCAGATGTTCAAAAACATCCTCGTTTCGCTTTTCGGAGGGACAAGAGTCTTAGGGACATGCTTCTTTCAAGCCAGCCCCCTGTAAATAATGCACATATAAGCAATACATTTTTCAGCCCTTGACGCGGTAAAACATGTCTCTTATAAAAGAAGGATTTACAGTGGAACCTCTCATAACGAGTAATTCGAATAACGAGCAAACAAAAATGTGAAAAAGTTGCTCCCTTAACGAGCGACATTTCGCATAACGAGTTAAGCAGATAGGGGAAGTCCCTTTTTCCCGACATTAACTTCTGCTTGGAAAAAAACTTTGGCCAGAGATTATTGTTGAATATGATTTTGAAACAGTACCAGTGGAGTCTACAGTAACGAGATTGTGCCATTGGCCAATATCATGGGGCTCGAGGTGGACAACAACGACACCGAAGAGCTTGTGAAAGATCACAGTCAAGAGTTGACCACCGAAGAGCTTGTGAAAGATCACGGTCAAGAGTTGACCACCGAAGAGCTTGTGAAAGAGCACAGTCAAGAGTTGACCACCGAAGAGCTTGTGAAAGATCACAGTCAAGAGTTGACCACCGAAGAGCTTGTGAAAGATCACAGTCAAGAGTTGACCACCGAAGAGCTTGTGAAAGAGCACAGTCAAGAGTTGACCACCGAAGAGCTTACGGAGTTGGATCGTGTTTCACAGCAAGAAATTATGGAGGAGAGCTCATTAATGGAGGAGGAAGTAGCAGAGCAACAATCGTCTAGCGCAATAAGAGAAATGCTGAAAGCATGGGAAACTGTTGCATCGTACATTGAGAAGCATCACCCTAATAAGGAGGTGGCTATTCGTGCTACAAATTTATTCAATGATAATGCTGTGACACATTTTCGTCAAATTTTGAAGCGTCGGCAAACACAAATGTCTTTAGACAGTTTTCTAGTTAAAAAGGAATAATTATTTGTCATAAAATCATATTTTTATTTACGTTTTTGTTTCAAATCTAAATTGTATTCCAAGTTGTTACACTTCTTAACAATTCATAAGTAATTTTATTTCAATAAATGTTAATAAACATTTTTGAAAAATGAGTATTTTTTTCAGCATGGAACGCATTATCGTATTTTACATTGATTTGTATGGGAAAAATTGTTTCGTTTAACGAGTGTTTCGCATAACGAGTAAGATTCTGGAACGAATTATGCTCGTTATGAGAGGTTCCACTGTACTTGCAAAAGTCGCAATGGGATTTACACATTTACACCATCCATTTTAAAAAGTGCGGGAAATCATATTTAGTGGCGACCGTTTAAGTGTTTTTAAAGTGTACTTTAACTCAATTCATTTCTCAATTCTCTTCTGAGCTTTGTTTTTAAAGTGTACTTTAACTCAATTCATTTCTCAATTCTCTTCTGAGCTTTGTTTTTGTCAGAGACGTGTGCCCATTCTTGTATATTGTCCCTTTCATTTGATTGCAGCTGTAGTTAGGATACTTATCTCTATATATGTGGCTGACTCGCAAATATATAAACACCGCAATCGCTAAAAAAACAACAACCGGGTAAGACAACGGCTGTAAACGTAAAACTTTAAAATCCGGAGATGGAGTCTCGAAGTCGACCTGACGTTGATAAAGATGTCATTTCGGCAACCCCTGCAACGCAGCTAGTGCCAGGTTGTATTGACCAGTTGTCATTCCCTGGGAGCCACAGGCTGCTTGGGGAGTGTTAATCCCCTACATTGGGCAACAGCTGGTCAATATGAAACACCGCCCAGTAGCTGTAATGGTGACGTCACTTCACGGGGAGAAGCATTTTTGTGTGTAAAGCAAGGAGTGTAAATAGAAGGAAGACTCTGACTGCCCTTCCAGGATCGGCCTAGGAAGCCATTTGTTAAAGTGTAAATAGCTACTCCATCGTCTCGCGACGACGGAACTGTTTTTTTTGTTGCACTGATGATGGCATTTGCCGAAACTTTTAATTTGTTTTTAAATTGTATTTGATTATCCACTTTATCTTAAAGTAATGACGTCATGTTTACTTACGATACTGACATCCAAGTCCAAACCACCCTCTCTGACATTTAGAGTTGACCAGACACTGACCAGTACTGTTACACTTGTTTTGAACGCATTGACATTTGAACTGACATTTGGATCCGAACCAACCAGAGTAACATTGAGTTGTCACTTATCAACAATGGAAAGAAATGATGCCAATCATTCACATATTTAAATGATCAAAACACAAAATCTTATGGTTTATCCAAAGTTAGCTTCAGTTCGTTCAAATTTGTTTCGATTAACAACAAAGTCAGCTTAACAACTAAAGATAGTGTCGGTTACTTTAAGACCAAATGACCAAGCCACAATAGTCTGTCTGACCTCAAGTACTTGTGTGCGAAAAAAAACCCGAAGAATTGGTAGGTCTATTCATTTTATTGAGCACATTAAAAAAGTGTTTAATTATGGACATTATTGTACAGATATTAATTGAAATAAGGTTTAAATTTGGGTAATATTACTTACCTGACGTCAATGTGATACAATTCAAAATCAGAATTATCACCAGAAATATTAATACTACTCTGTCCATTATCCTTTTGAGAAATATAAATAATTATTTTCATTGTCAATTTTTACATAAATGTATTTTAAAAAATACGATTTTATTTCAGGTAGTAGTTAAATACAATATCAGGCACGCACCAAAACGGGTTGCCGCCAGAGAAGGTTGCCACCAAATCAGGTTGCCATCAGAATGGATTGCAATCAAATGAGGATTTCAGCACAGAGCGCAGACTTCGAGGATGTCCTTGGGGGTTAATTATAGGTTTACAGCACTGGGTGACACCAACTCTAGTATCTCATTGGATTACACAAACCTTAGTGTCGCACTGGGTGACACCATCTCTAGTTTCACAGTATAAGAAACCAACCCTCGTGTCTCACTATGTGAAACAACCTTAGTGCCTCACTATTGGAAACAACCCTAGTGTATCACTTTGTGAAACCAACCCTAGTGTCTCACGATTTGAAACCAATCCTAGTGTCTCACTATGTGAAAACAACCTTAGTGTCTCACTATTTCAAACCAAACCTAGTGTCTCACTATGTGAAACCAACCCCAGTGTCTCACTATGTGAAACTAACCCTAGTGTCTCACGATGTGAAACCAACCCCTGTGTTGTAGCCGCCCAGGCAAACACTTCCCAGCATTTTGTCTACTCCTATTCTTTTTACAATTTGTCTACATCTGAGTGACCAACAATTTCATAATCTACGTCCGTCATATTAAAAATGATCTTGCAAGTTAGGGTTAGGATTTAACCCCAACGCGGTAAAGTACTATAAACGATCAGAACTTGATTTAGACAATGTGAATCCTAATGGTTATGGTTTAACCCTAACGCGGTAAAGTACTATAAACGATCAGAACTTGATTTAGACAATGTGAATCCTAATGGTTATGGTTTAACCCTAACGCGGTAAAGTACTATAAACGATCAGAACTTGATTTAGACAATGTGAATCCTAATGGTTATGGTTTTACCCTAACGCGGTAAAGTACTATAAACGATCAGAACTTGATTTAGACAATGTGAATCCTAATGGTTATGGTTTAACCCTAATGCGGTAAAGTACTATAAACGATCAGAACTTGATTTAGACAATGTGAATCCTAATGGTTATGGTTTAACCCTAACGCGGTAAAGTACTATAAACGATCAGAACTTGATTTAGACAATGTGAATCCTAATGGTTATGGTTTAACCCTAACGCGGTAAAGTACTATAAACGATCAGAACTTGATTTAAACAATGTGAATCCTAATGGTTATGGTTTAACCCTAACGCGGTAAAGTACTATAAACGATCAGAACTTGATTTAGACAATGTGAATCCTAATGCTAGATAATGTTGTAAGGCCCCTTAAACAAAATAAATAAATGCCAGATTAAATAACAAAACTAGAAAAGATCAATGCCGTGTCTTTTGGTATCTTATAACAAAACTAGAAAAGATTAATACCGTGTCTTTTGGTATCTAATAACAAAACTAGAAAAGATCAATGCTGTATCCTTTAGTGTCTAAAAGCAAGCATTTTATTACTAAAATAATACACCAATGAATGAAATTTCAAACTTTTTTTTGGTATTATTATTATGAATTTAATCTTAAGTCTGAATTGATATGACCCTCTTAATTCCAAGAATTTACGAAGCGTTTTCACATGATCCTTTATTTTGCTTTTAGACTCATCGATTTTAAATTGTAATAAAAAAAAGAGTAAAATTTAAAAAAAGATCTAGACATTGTAAATATTCCAGACACAAACTAAGAGCTTAAAGAAAGGATCTAGACACCGTAAAATATTCCAGACACAAACTAAGAGCTTAAAAAGATCTAGACACCGTAAAATATTCCAGACACAAACTAAGAGCTATATATTGCAGGTTACGAGTACGCATGTTTGGTCATGCACTGCCGTGGTTTCATGACAGAAATTTTGTTAAAAACATTATTCACGCTATAATTAATGCTGTGGTTTCATTACACCACTTTTGTTAAACACATTCTAAACGCTATAATTAATGATGCAGTTTCAAACACTACTCTTGTTCAACACATTCTAAACGCTATAATTAATGATGCAGTTTCAAACACTACTCTTGTTCAACACATTCTAAACGCTATAATTAATGATGCAGTTTCAAACACTACTCTTGTTCAACACATTCTAAACGCTATAATTAATGATGTAGTTTCAACCTCATTGTCTTGCTGCTATTTTGCGTCCCACATTTGACAACGGCTGTCTATCTGTCTCTTTATCTTCATCTGTTTTGACCCAAGCACCTGAACGAGAAGAAAACACATCCCCGGGAAATAAATTACTTTATGAAGAATGCATTTGTCAAACTGATTTATTTGGCTTTAATGTTAACACCTTGGTTATAAATGAATGTTTGAAGTTATGGAATGATTGGTGATGATGTGATCAGCATTTATTAAATTTATAGAAAACTCATAGTTGTGATCTCTTTATACATTTGATAATCAGACAAGACATTTATGTATACGTTAAAAATGACACACCTTTATTTGAATATATTATATCTCATCATGTATCTCTTTCGAGTCATCAACTTGTCTTTATAGGGCGTACACCAACTCATTTCACATATGCCCAACTTATTTCACATATGCCCAACTCATTTCACATATGCCCAACTCATTTCACATATGCCCAACTCATTTCACATATGCCCAACTCATTTCACATATGCCCAACTCATTTCAAATATTCCCAACTCATTTCACATATTCACAACTCATTTCACATATGCCAAACTCAAAGCAAAGATCCCCAACTCATAGCGCAGATACCCCAACACAAAGTGTTAAGTGTTCTATAAAAGCTCATTCAGAGCATAACAAGACAACAGTCACACGGATGTGTCACAACTTCTGGACCTGGTGTTTATCTTTTAATAAGGGCGTGACATAGCGGTGGGACACATCACGTCTTATTCCGGCCCAAAGGCGTGACATAGCGGTGGGTCACATCCCGTCTTATTCCGGCCCAAGGGCGTGACATAGCGGTGGGTCACATCACGTCTTATTCCGGCCCTGGCAGTTTCTTACAGTTACAATCAGCTTCCTCGTTATTACAACATGCTTTAGAAATTATTGTAAGAGAAGGGGGATTTTGTAGTGGCAGAGGTGAAGAAGACTGATGTCTCACTTTGCTTAAAAGATTTGCTATTCAGCAAGCTTAAAGAAGTCACCAATATATGACGTCACATGGTTTCATCTATCCCGGATATAAATAGAACACACCACGTGAGGGGCATTCAGCTACGAACAGGTTATGAACATTAGACCAAAACATAGAGACTGAACATTAGACCAAAAGATAGAGACTGAACATTAGGCCAAAAGATAGAGACTGAACATTAGACCAAAAGATAGAGACTGAACATTAGACCAAAAAATAGAGACTGAACATTAGACCAAAAGATAGAGACTGAACATTAGACCAAAAGACAGAGACTGAACATTAGACCAAAAGATAGAGACTGAACATTAGACCAAAAGATAGAGACTGAACATTAGACCAAAAGACAGAGACTGAACATTAGACCAAAAGATAGAGACTGAACATTAGACCAAAAGATAGAGACTGAACATTAGACCAAAAGACAGAGACTGAACATTAGACCAAAAGATAGAGACTGAACATTAGACCAAAAGATAGAGACTGAACATTAGACCAAAAGATAGAGACATTCATTTGTTCCCCTATTGGTCAGAATTTACCATCGTACTTCCCCGGATGTTATGGGAATCAAATAATCAATACTAAAGTTATTACTGTTATAATGACCCCACTGTATGTGGTCAGTCTGACACCCTACTGTATGTGGTCAGTCTGACACCCTACTGTATGTGGTCAGTCTGACACCCTACTGTATATGGTCAGTCTGACACCCTACTGTATGTGGTCAGTCTGACACCCTACTGTATGTGGTCAGTCTGACACCTTACTATAGATGGTCAGTCTGATACCCTACTATAGGTGGTGAGTCTGACACCCTAATATAGATGGTCAGTCTTAAACCCTACTATGGATGGTCAGTCTACGTAGATGTGTGAAGTCCTCCATCCCTTGCATTACCAAGGCCCTTCTAAACATCCCATTACTTCATCTCTTTTTCTATATTTTGAGAACCCACGATCAATGCATTGATTGATCCCTCTGGCTCCTATGTTTGTAGAGGGGTTCACGGTGTAACTTTGCATGGTTTTGAAGGGGATACTTCACTGGTTGCAAGATTATGAAATGGGGGTTTGAAGAAAGGAGGCAATAGACAGAAATGTGTCAAGTGTAGTCGCCTCAACCGATGCTTTTGGAAGCTTGTTCCAGTCCCTGATTGTCTTAGGCAGGAATAAGGAGTTCCTGTACTGAGTTCTTGTTTTTATGAGCCGGAACTGCCTGCCATGACCTCGTTGCTGTCTAAGGGGGGGGGGGGGGGGAGAGGGACGAGTTTCTGTTGAATGCTGGAGCAATGAACCAGTCCATCTTGTACATCATGGAGAGCCTGGATCTGGATAGTCGTCGTCGTCGTTCCTCCAATCGTGACCAGCCCAGTGTTTCCAGCACGCTGCCAACACTTGAGGTGTTTCTGTAGCGGTTCAGGACAAAGCGTGCTGCCCGTCGCTGGACCGCCTTCAACCTGTTGATGCTCCTCTGGGTGAATGGGTCCCAGACTGAAGATCAGGTACGTCATTTGTGCAGGACAGGATTGCCCCCCCCCCCTGATTTTGCAGGTTTTATTTAAATTTCTATGTACTATGTCGCCTCTTTTAACAAACAACTTAGCAATAATAGCAAGCTGACCAAGTTTTGGTTTCGCCCCCCCCCCCCTTTTTTTCCCCCAAAAAAATCTGAAATGGCGCCCCTGCTCAAAATCCAAAAGCGACCGGAAACTTAAACAAAATCGAGGTGATTGTTTTAATTCCCCCGTGTGTTACAAGGCGACATAATTCTATTCTTGCTAAAAGAATCAATTTAGTAAGGGCTAACAAATGAAAATGTCTATTATAAAACTAATCAATAAATTAACAGAGGAATTAACCCCGGAAATTGAACAAGCTCATAAGCCCTTACAATGACGATAAACATGCAATGTTCCCAACAATCGTCCGTTGACATGACCATTGGCCCCACACCAAGGGCTTTAAGATCTTTTAAACAAGCATCTCACCATTCCTGGCTACTCTACATAGACATCTCTTGAGCTTTCGTCACCAAGACCACCCGCCCAAAAGATCAAACATTTCTTGCAAGCAGTTTGAACAAACTTCTTTCTTCACCAAGACCACCCGCCCAAAAGATCAAACATTTCTTGCAAGCAGTTTGAACAAACTTCTTTCTTCACCAAGACCACCCGCCCAAAAGATCAAACATTTCTTGCAAGCAGTTTGAACAAACTTCTTTCTTCATACTTTAAATAATCGACTCAGCACGCAAGATGGCGGCCCTCCAATCATTCTTCTAGCTGACCTACTTTCCACCGCAGGGTTTCGTTGTTGATATTTGCACCTCTCGCATTATGAAAACCAAATAGGACCTACTCAGCCATGTTGAATTCTCAGTGTAGAAACAGATCACCCTATATGGTGTGTCATCTAATGTTTTGCTGTATGTTCTTGTTTATATTTTAAAAAATCAATCAATGGAATGTTTTTTTAAATGTTCACAACCATTCTAATACCGTAAAATTATTATTATTTTTTAAATTTTAATGGACTACGATTAGTCGATTGTTTTGTCACGTGATACGTGTAAAAACAAGTAATACTTCCGGTAGGCTGTCTGCAACACACTAGTCGCTCACAAATTTTTCTTCAAACAACTTTCTTCCTTTAATCATAACTGAATTATAATTATTGTCACATTTATGAATGTCATTTAAAAAAAAACACGTGTATTCAAGAATATTTTGAAAAGTAAAATTTTAATTAACACTGGGGAAGCGCTGATGGAGACAAACATTTTGCTTTAGAATTAATGATAATGGCAATGGCTGATCAGCTGTTTATCTGTTGTTATGTGTTGTTATGTGTAGCAGAAAGCCTACTAATGGCTGGTACGTATCACATGACAAAACAAGGAAGTGACTAATCGTAGTCCAATGAACTCGCTTTACCAATACTAATTAAATATGCATTTAAATATCATAGTAAATATACAATTCCTTAAGAGAAAAATCAAACGATTGCTGTTAAAATGTTCGGCATGTAATGATCAATAATTCAATGACTAGGAATTCGGTGATAAAAACCATTAGTACAAAGAGGTTAAAATATTCACTCGCACTAAAGAAAATATTTGCTCCTGGAGAATTGCATTTTCAATTATTTTGTTCTATACCGATGTGCTACGTGACAAGTAGTAGAGTCAGTTTTGTAAATATTGAGACTTGAGACCAGTGAGAACAACATGAGAACATATTTACACCTGGAAGGTCACATATGTGAGACCAGTGATAACAAACATGAGAACATATTTACACCTGGAAGGTCACATATGTGAGACCAGTGAGAACAACATGTGAACATATTTACACCTGGAAGGTCACATATGTGAGACTAGTGATAACAAACATGAGAACATATTTACACCTGGAAGGTCACATATGTGAGACTAGTGAGTATAAACATGCGAACATATTTACACCTGGAAGGTCACACTTTTGAAAACATAATGTAAAGTAAAACATTTAAACCCCCCCCCCCCCCCCCACACACACACACCCAGCCATCTCCCAGCATTAACAAAAAGGAACGCCTCTGAAAGAATGAAACCAAGACAGATAACACTGTCTACTTTATTGCACTGAACACATCGTAAGATGAAAACATTCAATTTTGCTCTTGTGGAGCCCACATTTTTTTTCCAGTTCTTAGCATTTAAGGATACACAAATTTTAAAAATATTTTATGAATAAAATTTTCTTCCATAAGATCTGAAATTATATGGATCATTTATGTATGTATGTATAGCATCTTTCCGTCTACGAGAGACGATAGATTTATATTTTATGATTGCAGCTCTTGGTGTGGCTAGTGAGACCGATCCTCGAGTGGCAGTCTCTATTGCATGTCCCACACATTTTGATTTTATGGTGTTCAACAAAAACAGGAATGACATGACATGAAACGAGACGCTGCGATAAATGGATCACGTGGCCGTCTGGGTTAAGTGGACCACGGTAACACGTCACGCATGACACGTCTCGTCGGACTTGAGTGGTTGATTTTCAAGTCTTTGACCCCTGTCTGAGTGGAAAAATCTTTCTGAGCCGATAGTTCTACGGGGGCTCGTCTCTTTAAATCACACGATTTCAGAGCATCTCATTTCCAATTATCATTAATCTAGATTATTTCCGAGTTTCTCTTGTTCAAGAAATGTTCAGCTCAAAGCGTCGCCAAACTTGTTTCTGGATTTGTTCAGTATCTACACGGGTACATTTAGGTCTTGCGGAACCTCCCTAAATAGAATGTGATCTATTTTTAGATCTCCCATCAGCGCACTGTACTGACAAGAGAACTTGTACAATCGCGAAAAGTTCTGGAATTATATGGCAGCGATGAGAATGAGGCGGGACCCCACAATAAATTCTATCTATCAATCAGTTCCAACACGTCATGGTGGTGTGCACGCCTAATTCAGTTGAGGCATGCTCTGACCTACGTCACTTCTCACTCTTGGTAACTTTTATTTCTGCCAAAGCCTGCAGCGTTGTCACATCTCTCGGGGGTAGACGTTTTAAAACTGACGGCTTTTGAAATCTATGTGGGCCAGAATGATCAATGCATTGATCGTGGGCCCTCAAGATATAGAAGACTAAGAATAAGGTTGGGCATTAGGACAAACTGAAATAAATTAATCTCCCGATAGTGTTGATTTTTAAAAAAAAGCAAATACCAGATCTCCGAAATCACACTGTCACAGACAACATATTTTCTACATTGAAATCACCGGTTTTGGGAACACTGTCACAGACAACATATTTTCTACATTGAAATCACCGGATTTGGGAACACTGTCACCAGCAACATATTTTCTACATTGAAATCACCGGTTTTGGGAACACTGTCACAGACAACATATTTTCTACATTGAAATCGCCGGATTTGGGAACACTGTCACAGACAAAATATTTTCTATAGTGAAATCACCGGTTTTGGGAACACTGTCACAGACAACATATTTTCTACATTGAAATCACAGGATTTGGGAACACTGTCAAAGACAAAATATTTTCTATAGTGAAATCACCGGTTTTGACACACTGTTATGGACTAAATGTTTTCTATATTGAAATCAACGGTGTCAACATGATATCATATGTAGAATATGTTGTACATTGAAGCAACCAGTGTTGTCACATCATATAAAAATATTTTCAACATTGAAATCAACGTTGTATACACGTCAGATACAAATTATTTTCTACACTGAAATTATCGGTGTCAAACATATATATCATATATCGAATATTTTGTACATTGAAGTAACAGATTTTAACACAATGTTAGACAATACATGTACTTCAAGCCAGATATGCAAGATAAGATTACAGGGTGTGTGCAAACACAAATTAATAAAGATTATAATTTGAGAACCATTCGAAAGTCTATAACATTGAATTGACTTTTTTTTCATTATTTAACTCCGTCTAATGGTCGTACGATGAAACACTCGTCGTCTCAGTGTCTGTCTTGTTGTTGTCTTGTATTATTTTAATATTTCGTGAAACATCAAACCACGTTTGTACACATTCCCCAAACCACGTTTGTACAGATTCCCCAATCATATTTATGCGATCCCGATCACAATGTACACCCTCCAATAGCGTCATAATTCGGCTAGCGATTTCCTCTTACGATATGATGACAGATCAGCAGCAGGACATGGAACAGTTCAAACATGCCCAATATAGACAGACCAATCCATAGACCGATGGTTCCACCGACATCAGACAACAGCTGGGTCAACTGGAAGACATAATATATACGAAAATATTTAGAAACATTTTTATTTAAAACCTCTTCATCGCTCATTTACGAGCCTAACAACAAACATGAGACATACACTATTTGAGATAAATGAGACCCAGGTGAAATACAACATACAAGCCATAAAAAATATAGCATTTGATATGTATGAGGCATTATATGAGGAATACAACACACGAGACAAAAACTCTGGTCACGATCAAGTCAAGACATATATACAATATTGTATGATTTTTATACATTTCAACACACATTTCAACATACATTTAAACACACATTTCAACACACATTTCAAAACACATTTCAACACACATTTCAACATACATTTCAACATACATTTCAACACATATTTCAACATACATTTCAACATACATTTCAACATACATTTCAACAAACATTTCAACAAACATTTCAACATACATTTCAACACACATTTCAACATACATTTCAACATACATTTCAACACATATTTCAACATACATTTCAACACACATTTCAACACACAGTTCAACACACAGTTCAACACACAGTTAAACACACAGTTCAACTCGGGTGGATGGGACTCGTTAACCTTGGACGTCAACTCATCTAAGAGAAGGGAACTCTGAATTCAAACCCGGAGATGGCGTTCTCCATGGGCGGCGAACATCGAAACAATGAATCATTCCGACAACTCCTGCGACGCCCATGATGCCATCGCCGAGAGCGCAGTGAGCATGCTAAAAATACTAAAATAGCATGGATACAAGCGCTATATAAGTATTCAATCAATGAAAAAAAACACATTTCAACACACGATTCAACACACATTTCAAGACACATTTCAACACACATTTCAACACATGATTCAACACAAATTTCAACATACCTCATAATCAATTTCTTCCTCCAATTCCTCGAAGTTAAGTTCTTCGTAATAAATATTTAGCTTGATGAAGTCTTCCCTGAGGATGTACAATAAACAAGTTAATGGCGTCGGAGGAGTTGAAGAGTTTAGCTGAGATAAACGGTGAGGGGTTAGGAGCGAGTTTAGGTGAGAGGTTAGTTGATATGTTATGTGAGAGATGTTAGGTGAGAGGGGTTAGGTAAGAGGTAATTTGAGAGGTAGGTTGAGAGAGGTTAGGCGAGTGATTAGGTGAGTGGTTAGGTGAGAGAGGTTAGGTTAGTGGTTAGGTGAGAGAGGTTGGGTGAGTGATTAGGTGAGTGGTTAGGTGAGAGAGGTTAGGTTAGTGGTTAGGTGAGAGAGGTTGGGTGAGTGATTAGGTGAGTGGTTAGGTGAGAGAGGTTAGGTTAGTGGTTAGGTGAGAGGGGTTAGGTAAGAGGTAATTTGAGAGGTAGGTTGAGAGAGGTTAGGCGAGTGATTAGGTGAGTGGTTAGGTGAGAGAGGTTAGGTTAGTGGTTAGGTGAGAGAGGTTGGGTGAGTGATTAGGTGAGTGGTTAGGTGAGAGAGGTTAGGTTAGTGGTTAGGTGAGAGAGGTTAGGTTAGATGTTAAGTGAGAGGTTAGTTGAGAGAGGTTAGGTGAGTGGTTAGGTGAGAGAGGGATTAGGTGAGTGATTAGGTGAGTGGTTAGGTGAGAGAGGTTAGGTTAGTGGTTAGGTGAGAGAGGTTAGGTTAGATGTTAAGTGAGAGGTTAGGTGAGAGAGGTTAGGTGAGTGATTAGGTGAGGGAGGTTAGGTTAGTGGTTAGGTGAGAGCGATTAGGTGAGTGATTAGGTGAGTGGTTAGGTGAGAGAGGTTAGGTTAGTGGTTAGGTGAGAGAGGTTAGGTTAGATGTTACGTGAGAGGTTAGTTGAGAGAGGTTAGGTGAGTGATTAGGTGAGGGAGGTTAGGTTAGTGGTTAGGTGAGAGAGGTTAGGTGAGTGATTAGGTGAGTGGTTAGGTGAGAGAGGTTAGGTTAGTGGTTATGTGAGAGAGGTTAGGTTAGATGTGACATGAGAGGTTAGGTGAGAGAGGTTAGGTGAGTGGTTAGGTGAGAGAGGTTAGGTGAGTGATTAGGTGAGGGATGTTAGGTTAGTGGTAAGGCTAGAGGTTAGCTGAGAGGCTATGTTATAGGTTATGTGAGAGGTTAGGTCGGAGGTTAGGTCAGAGGTTAGGTTATTGGTTAGGTTAGAGGTTAGGTGTCATTTCTGGACGTAAAAAAAGAATAGTTGTTTACACTCTTTCAATGAATGTCTTGACCTCGGTAAGTTGTGTCTAGATATCTGAACAAGTACTCGCTTGCATTGCCTGGGTAGTTAACCATTTTCTGACACAAGTCACATTTTCTAACTTTTACAATTAAAAATTGAAACATTTGTATGAACAGTATTACTTGATAGAAACATTCTCACAGAACGGTAGATTCATTAGGCAAAAACACTGTGTGTATAAAAAAATATGGCTGCACCTATTGTTACACGTGTACCAGATTTGAGAGGTTGGATTAAAAAAACTATTTAAAATATTATTGTTGGGTGTGTGAGACCAAATGAGGTATCAAATGAAAGATAATTGAATGGACTATACGTTTGTAATCTTAATTCTTCATTTTAACTAAAATAAACTACCACAAATGACATCCGAATAGTATTAGTCAAAATGGACCCGGACACGCAGCGCGCCCTTTCGGACCCGGGACACATTCTGTTCTGGTTCTGGTTCGGTACGTTGCTGCATCCATAAACTGGCATATGTGCAACGGTTGGGGAAGCGATGTTGCCAATCTAACGGCTCCTAGCAGATGCCAGGGTGGCCTTGAAGCTTTCGATCGTTGTTGAGTTCACGGCGGTATTGTCCAGGTTGTTCCCAGCGATTATGGTGCGTGGAAAGAATGACTGCTTATTTTGCACTGTGTTACTCCGAGGCACAGTGAAGCATTTGTTATTGTTTCGGGTGTAATTTCTCATGGGGTTGTCAGATGTTAAGTCAGTGTTAAGTGACTGTTTGGCTCTAATTAATCGGCCTGGCTTCTGTGGGGTGAGATAATTGTTTGCTGGGATGGCCAATGCTATTAAACTCAATGCTATTCGGATGTCATTTGTGATTGTTTTTTTTAGTTAAAATGAAGAAGTAAGATTTCAAACGTATAGTCCATTCAATTATCTTTCAATTGATACCTCATTTGGTCTTACAAACCCAACACAATATTTTAAATCGTTTTTTAATCACAACCTCTCCAATCTGGTACACGTGTACCAATAGCCACTTCCGAAAAAAACATATGTTCAGCTTTAATACTGATCAAACAGAACACAATGTTAACTTGTCGGCCAACGCCTACACAGTAAAAAGTTTTAAAAAAAACACACAAAAAACAGAAACTCTCATATAAGTTTAAATTAAATTTACATTATATATATATATAATCATACTACATGAAAGAAACACACACATTGATGGACGGAGTATTGCTTGATAGAAACATAATATAGATAGGAAATTCATGTCAAAAATAAGATTTCATTGGTTTAGATCAATCTACTTTACATAAAATGACAAGTAGATAGACTTCCTTTAAATCATTATACTTACTGTAGATCCTCCCTGAACCTAAGTTCATCACATAGTATTGGTTTTGTAGTGCACATACTTTTTACCATAACATCCTACAACATAGCATTAAGAAACATGTTGTTGGTAGTGGTCTGGAGGGATTCATTTTTTAATGAAACCTTTAACATAGTAAGGTGTAAAACATATATAAGAAAACCACAACCGAACATTAATGAAGAAGAAGTTCTTTGAATACTTTGATATACAAACTATAAACTTAACATACTCACAGCAACGGACTCACTTGGCCACATTCTGGACGCCACATTTCGCCCGTATGCTTTTTCACTAAAAGTATTTGAAGAGTAAAATATTTAAAACTAGTTATATCCCGCCAAAAATTGGCGACAGCAATGCGTGAACTTCCCATCTACTAGTTATAGCTCGCTAAACATTGGCGACAGCAATGCGTGAACTTCCCATCTACTAAAGTTACTTGACAAAACATGAACGCAAGTAACGCACATTTAAGAATCCCAATATTTCTGCACTCCTTCCCCAATGATACGTCACTGCACACTTTTTATTTCACGTCCATGAACTATATTAATATATTCTGATGTCCCAACCACTTTTAAACAGAATATTTTTTACACCATTCTTAAATTGAGACGATTTCATTATCCGAAAAGAAAATATTACGCACCAAACGTAGTTGCGTTATTTATGTCACAAGCACAGCTGCATAGAACAGCCGTAGATGTGGTCACCTACATGCACGGACTGTCACAAGCACAGCTGCATAGAACAGCCGTAGATGTGGTCACCTACCTGCAGGGACTGTCACAAGCACAGCTGCATTGAACAGCCGTAGATGTGGTCACCTACCTGCACGGACTGTCACAAGCACAGCTGCATAGTACAGCCGTAGATGTGGTCACCTACCTGCAGGGACTGTCACAAGCACAGCTGCACAGAACAGCCGTAGATGTGGTCACCTACCTGCACGGACTGTCACAAGCACAGCTGCATAGAACAGCCGTAGATGTGGTCACCTACCTGCACGGACTGTCACAAGCACAGCTGCTGGCGTTGTCGTCAAACCCCCACTTGACACTTGTAACACACGTCAGTTCTAAGGTGATGTGAACAAAAACAAGTTGGCCAGGTATAAGGTTACCCATAAATACCATAACTCAGTTCTGAGTTTTAAACTATTGGGTCGTTCTCCTTTTCATTTTTGTATGTTTTAAGTTTAAACGGATTTCCCTGGCAGTCCTGGAGGTTATTTCAGAAATCCTAAGTCTTGTTATAGAAAATAAGCACAAAAAGATACACATAAAAAGAGATCGAGTATACAAATCTTAGAAGCTTACGGCTTGCATTTCGACAAGGGCTGTCTTTGTCCGATATCTTCATGACGTCATTGATGTCCTGGTATATCTCATCGTAACACTGACATGTTTGCATGATGAGGTTTTGTTGACAGATCTTCAGGCAACTCTGGGAACATCAAACATTAGGTTTGGCAATGGTCGACATGTTCTGGCTTATTGGAGTATGTAATACTTCCAGATTATGGCTTATTTCAGTAACTAATACTTCCAGGTTATGGCTTATTTCAGTAAGTAATACTTCCAGATTATGGCTTATTTCAGTGAGTAATACTTCCAGATTATGGCTTATTTCAGTAACTAATACTTCCAGGTTATGGCTTATTTCAGTAACTAATACTTCCAGATTATGGCTTATTTCAGTAACTAATGCTTCCAGATTATGGCGTACTTCAGTAAGTAATACTTCCAGATTATGGCTTATTTCAGTAAATAATACTTCCAGATTATGGCTTATTTCAGTGAGTAATACTTCCAGATTATGGCTTGACTATGTATTACTTCCACATTATGGCTTGCTTCAGTAAGCAATACTTCCAGAGTATGGCTTATCTGAGTATGTATTACTTCCACATTATGACACATTTCATATTAGACATTTAATGGTTCAAGTACAAATACATCAGGCTAAGATTTATCAAGGAAACACAGCAATGAACGCGTTGGTACTGCTCTGCGATTTTATATTATGGACACCTGAGTTGGCGCCGTCTGTGTTGAGTAAGTTTTTTTACATTAATGTTCCTGGAGAATATCGTTTCAAATGTTAACATATTGATTCCTGGTATAACATATATTATAACTAACACTTATGTTACCACGCTTGTGCCTGATTCGTTTGGTATAAGATATTTAACACTAACATTCCTGGTGTATTTGATCTTGTATTTCAGCATGAAGTCGTCCACAGACTTGCAGGGTCCATACACGCCATCAAGGCGGGTAATTTGCATCTGCAAAAATTTTGAAAAGTTCAACAATGATAAAATCAACAATGTTAATATATTATATTACATTCACTGGAAAGGGCCGAGCTATCGCTCTTTTATGGCCCCGGCAAGTAAGGTACAGGCCTGCCGCATCTGGTGGGCAGTCCCATAAATTAGACTATCGACATGGTCGGCTGGGAGGACCCCAGTCACGCCAGTCGCCAGCGTTGAGCACTCGGCTAGAAGGTGCTCGATTGTCTCCGGTGCCTGACCACAATGGCGGCAGCTCGGGTCCCGCAATGGATGTAATCTATTTAAATAGCTGCGGGTAGGGCAATGTTCTGTTCTCATTTGGGTGATGAGACTCTGGTGGTGGCGTTTAAGACTCCACCACTCATCGCATTTGCGGTTGTTTTTGGGCATGCTCCGGTAAAGTTTACGGGCTGTGTTCCCCTGTTCCCATTCTTTTAGCCACTCCTCGTGGCAGAGGTCCTTAATCCTGGCTTGGGCCCCCAGTTGGGTCATAGGCCGGTTAGGTTGAGGCCGGGAAGAGCCTTGCCTCGCAAGACAGTCGGCTCTGTCTTGTGGTGGAATCCCCACATGTCCTGGGATCCATTGAAGGGTCACTTTGCCTCCGTGTGACTGTATGTCTCGCACGAGTTCCATAATTGCGTACACCATTTTCGTGTTCGTAGAGCTCCTTTTCACAATTTCCAGAGCACATTGTGAATCGGTGAACACTACGATGGGTGGAAGTGGTTTGCGTCTGGCTAGTCTGCGGCGCACTTGTTTCAGGCCCATCAATATAGCCTCTATCTCTGCATCAGTTGCAGTGCTATTTGTGCCACTTGGGCCTGAAATCTCCTCAGCTGGAGGTATCCCCTTAGGATACTGGATGAGTGCACCGTAGCCCGCCCGCTTTTCGCTGGCGAGATAGGAGCCGTCTGTGTAGACTTGCACCATGTCGTCTCCAAAGGCCTCAATTGTCTCTAGTGCGGCTCCCTTTTGCTCATGTTGGGTGCTCGACTTAGTAACTGCTGTGTGTGACAGGGTCAGACGGACATCAGGTGGTTCGCAGCTATCCAGTGGTGATCTCTCCTGGATCAGGCGTATTTTCTCCCTGTTTTCTGGTAAAGGGTGCTTTTCCTCGAGTGCATAGACCGCATCCATGAAGGAGGGTCTCTTAAGCCTTGTCCTCTTTACCCAACGGTCTTGGAGTTGAAAACAGGGTTCCGTCTTTTCCATTCGACGGTAGCGTTCCACGGTCGTTAGGATAGCCTTGTCCCTCCTGATGTTTAGTGGTTCTATGTCTGAGATAATTTCCACAGCAGCCGTGGGTGTGGTACATAACGCCCCGCATACAAATCTGAGAGCTAGATTTTGTATCCGATCCAGGCTTTCTAGAGCCGTACGGCTTGCGAATGCCTGAACCGGGAGGCTGTAGTCAATGGCACCTCTTACACTCCCGAGATAGAGAGCTCTCAGGAGTCTTGCATCGGCTCCCCAGGTAGTGCTGGCAAGTTTTTTAACCAGGCTGAGTTTCGACGTGGACAAATCGGTTCAACAGAACATCACTAAAATATGTGCAGCTCTAGGGTACGAGGAAGACCCAGAAAGGTAAGTTGTTCATTCTGAGAAAGTCCTAGAACGGTAAGTTGTTCATTCTGAGAAAGTCCTAGAATGGTAAGTTGTTCATTCTGAGAATGTCCTAGAATGGTAAGTTGTTCATTCTGAGAATGTCCTAGAATGGTAAGTTGCTTAGTATGAGAAAGTCTCAGAATGGTAAGTTGTTCATTCTGAGAAAGTACTAGAATGGTAAGTTGTTCATTCTGAGAATGTCCTAGAATGGTAAATTGTTCATTCTGAGAATGTCCTAGAATGGTAAATTGTTCATTCTGAGAAAGTCCTTGAACTGTAAGTTGATCATTCTGAGAAAGTCCTAGAACTGTAAGTTGTTCATTCTGAGAATATCCTAGAACTGTAAGTTGTTCATTCTGAGAATGTCCTAGAATGATAAGTTGTTCATTCTGAGAATGTCCTACAACGGTAAGTTGTTCATTCTGAGAATGTCCTAGAACGGTAAGTTGTTCATTCTGAGCCTCATTCAAAATGTTCAAAAATTTAAAAAAGATCACATTTATAGCGTACGCCTTATTGATTCATTGCATTAGAAATTAAATTATATCCCATGTTCTACGGGAACTGGGGCATTGCATCTGTAGTAGCAGATTTGCCGGATAACCGGACAGTGCGTCCGTAGTAGCAGATTTTCCGGATAACCGGACAGTGCATCCGTAGTAGCAGATTTTCCGGATAACCGAACAGTGCATCTGTAATAGCAGATTTTCCGGAGAACCGGACAGTGCATCAGTAGTAGCAGATATCACTACGAAACTTATCATTTGAGAGCCCCTAATCGCACTTTGAGACCTGTCATTATCAGGTTAGAGAACGCGGGGACAGCTGCCATTTCAGTTGAAGTTTGTGTACCTCATACTCATATTTAAAGTTTTATGTTACAGCTTATTGAAGGGGTTTGTTGTACCAAGAGCCGTTGCCCCTGCCACCTTTTGGTTTTCGGGCGACTTCATTCACAAGTTAAGCGCATGTTTTGCGTTCGTTGATATTGCGACTAAAAATTTAAAGAAAAAAGAAAAAGAAGCTCAGGGGAACACTGCGCTTTGTGCGGCTTAGGGGAACAATGCGCTATGTGCGGCTTAAGGGAACACTGCGCTTTGTGCGGCTTAGGGGAACACTGCGCTTTGTGCGGCTTAGGGGAACACTGCGCTTTGTGCGGCTTAAGGGAACACTGCGCTCTGTGCGGCTTAGGGGAACACTGCGCTTTGTGCGGCTTAGAGAAACACTGCGCTATGTGCGGCTTAGGGGAACAATGCGTTATGTGCGGCTTTGGGGAACACTGCACTTTGTGCGGCTTAAGGGAACAATGCGCTTCGTGCGGCTTAGGGGAACAATGCGCTATGTGCGGCTTAGGGGAACTATGCGCTATGTACGGCTTAGGGGAACTATGCGCTATGTGCGGCTTAGGGGAA
The DNA here is from genome assembly GCA_964017045.1 of Omphiscola glabra. Classification (NCBI taxonomy): domain Eukaryota; kingdom Metazoa; phylum Mollusca; class Gastropoda; family Lymnaeidae; genus Omphiscola; species Omphiscola glabra. Next base: position 49,642,773 of record OZ024796.1, on the reverse strand, counting down.
CAATGCGCTATGTGCGGCCCATGAAAGATTCGATCAATTAAGTGTAATCACGCTCAGCACCAAGTTCATGTTCAATCTGTTGATCAGAATCAGGGCAATGAGCGCACGTTAAAATAGTAAATATACCACACTTGCCCTAAACTATCTTCTCGTAATCTAACTAAAGAATGAATGAAGCCCAACCTCTCTAAGTCCAATCATCGTCTGCTCGCCAGCCGTCACTGCAATTCCTTCGTCGTCAGGGAATGGTAAAGTTCCTTGCTCATGTATGACGACCTGGGCACCTTTCCCGCTTGTAATACCTTCCAGGTACTCATTAGTCTCTAGGTACAAGATCATCTCTAGACCTGTTCAGAAACAACGCGTAAGTTTACAACATAGGGATGTACTGAAATAAGGTAAGTATACAGAAAATATACACCCCTTTTCGCTATCCAGAGTAAAATGTATACCAACTGTAACATGCGACGTATCATAAACCACACACTGGTCACACGATTAAAATCTTTCACCTATAACAGCAAGTCCATCACCTCTTGTGGCATTTCACAAACCTCTCACTGCCCACCGAATAACAAAAAAAAAATAATAACACATACCTCCAGCACGTCCACCTATTGTAACTAAATATGTTTCATTGGGAAATGGCGTCGGCTCTTAATGCCCTCCCCGACGCACGTTCATTCATCCATCCATCCCTGTGGTGCTACAGCCCATGTAGGGCTTTGGCGTGCCTCATTACTCCCTTCCACTCAGACCTAACTAACGCCTTTCTTTTCCGTGTTTGGATTCACAGTTGTAGATCTTTTTCCACATAATCCATCCATCTAAGCCTAGGTCTGCCATCTAAGCCCAGGTCTGCCATCTAAGCCCAGGTCTGCCATCTAAGCCTAGGTCTGCCATCTAAGCCTAGGTCTGCCATCTAAGCCTAGGTCTGCCATCTAAGCCTAGGTCTGCCATCTAAGCCTAGGTCTGCCATCTAAGCCTAGGTCTGCCATCTGAGCCTAGGTCTGCCATCTGAGCCTAGGTCTGCCATCTAAGCCAAGGTCTGCCATCTAAGCCTAGGTCTGCCATCTAAGCCTAGGTCTGCCATCTAAGCCTAGGTCTGCCATCTAAGCCTAGGTCTGCCATCTAAGCCTAGGTTTGCCTTTGAGCCGTTTTCCTATGGGGTTTGGTGATGCACCGTCTTCACTCCTCTGTCATTTAGCATTCTATCATTTAGCATTCCCGACGCACCTCCACACAGCCCAAACACCAGGTCTCCCCAATGCCAGACCGTGTGGCGGCAAGCCAGGGTCCTCCCCCGACCTGGACCGCCCCACCTGCACCCGCTCGATCGGATTTGCAGATGGAGGCCTTAAAGCGTCCGTAACTGTCTCTCCCAGGAAGTAGAGATGGTACATTAACGCCCTAAAATCTTCCCCACCCATCCCGGGGAAGCGTCGGACGCCCTTTAATAAGGGTTCTACGGTGGGTTTCCACCCCGCAACTAGTTTGCGAAGTAGCTGGGACGAAACGGTTGCCTACGAGCAGCTTTCTCAGGGCTGCGTATTTAGAATCATCGGTCAGAGGCTTCCACCATTGCCAACTTGTAATAATGATTAACCCATTTAACCCATTGTAACTATCACACACCTCCAGCAGGTCACCTATTTTAACTATCACATACACTTTGCTGGTCCACCTATTGTAAGGTATCACATACACCCAGTAGGTCCACCTATTGTAAACTATCACAAAATCCAGCAGGTCCAGCTATTGTTACCTATTATATACATCTAACAGATTCACCTTCTATGTAACTATCACATACCTCCAGCAGGCCCACCCAATGTTAACATATCACGTACCTCCAGCAGGTCCACCTATTGTAACTAACACATACCCCCAGCAGGTCCACTTTTTCGCGAGATAAATTTTTCGTTCTCAAGTGTGTAGCAGTTCCCGTAATTAGCTGAGTGACGTCTGGTAAAGTTGCTACAAAAAAATAAAGACATATTATTTAGGTTGTGGATACAAAAATTATATATTATTTGGGTTATGGATGCAATAACAAAATAAAGACATAATATTTGGTTTATGGATGCAATAAAAAATAAAGACATACTATTTATGGCGCGCTAAACATTTGCAACAGCAATGCGTGAACTTCACATCTACTAAAGTTACTTGAAAAAACATGAACTCAAGAAGCGCACATTTAATAATCCCAATTTTTGCTACACCACTTCCCCTCATAATACCTCACTGCACAATTTTTATTTCACCCCCATGAACTATATTAAATATTCTGATGTCCCAACCACTTTTAAACCGAATATTTATTACTCCATATTTAAATTGAGACGATTTTATTTTCCGAAATGGAAAGAAAATATATTGCGTTATTAAAAAAAAATAATTTAGCGTCGTTATCGGTAATTATATTTTTTAGTTATTGATACAATAATAAAATAAATACATTCTATTAAGGTTCTGGATATAATAATAAAACAAAGACATATTATTTGTTTTATGGATCCAACAGGAAAGAAACCTTACAAAAAAATACGTCAAGTCACTAAGTATTCTATTTATAGTTTCATTTCAAAAGTAAAACTCACCCCAGAATACACTTCCTACCAGCGAATGAACATTTCATTAGCATAGCATCCAACTGGTGACCCACGTCCTCACGAGTTTTTCTGTGGGGTAACAATCAAAATCAATATCGTCGATAATGATTGTTAATCTAAATAAATAGTATCGATTATGATAAGCCCATCAAAATAAATACTATCGATTATGATAAGCCCAGCAAAATAAATACTATCGATAATGATAAGCCAAGCATGATAAATTCTTTACATGATGACAGCCGATCAAATGAGATGCCGTAACAAAGGACAAGAAATGGAATGACATAACATGTTACATGTTGACAACCATTCGCATGGTATCCACTGCCCATTCTTACTTTGGGAGTTTGCTGAACATGTCCTTAAAGATGTCCTCGGCTGTTGATAATGAGGATGCGTTGGACTCAGCCTCCCAGGTTCCTTTACAGAACTGTCCAAGTAAAACAAGGGTGGTTTGGGGATGAATGATGGGGTGGGGAGTTGGGGTGTTATTTAAATTTGTGGTCATGTTATTGAATATCAATGTTATTGTGTCATACCATGAATGTAGAGCGAGGTGTTTATCACTTAAAAAACAACATTCTGTTTTGTTTTTACTATGCAACATATTATAGTGTTATTTCGAAATATTTATTTTAAACGTCAGACACCATTATTGATAATGGTTGTCAGATATAGCGAATAGAAATTAACGCCATAAAACTGTCAGTGGGTTTTAGGCTAATAAATCTGTTGGCGGGTTTTAGGCTTATAGATCTGTTGGCAGGTTTAAGGCTGATAGATCTGTAGGTGCGTTTTAGGCTGATAGATCTGTTGGCGGGTTTAAGGCTGATAGATCTGTAGGTGCGTTTTAGGCTGATAGATCTGTAGGTGTGTTTTAGGCTGATAGATCTGTTAGTGGGTTTTAGGCTGATAGATCTGTAGGTGGGTTTTAGGATAATAGATCTGTCTGTAGGATTTAGGCTGATAGATCTGTAGGTGGGTTTTAGGCTGATAGATCTGTCTGTAGGGTTTAGACTGATAAATCTGTAGGTGGGTTTTAGGCTGATATATCTGTAGGTGGTTTTAGGCTGATAGATATGTAGGTGGGTTTTAGGCTGATAGATCTGTAGGTGGGTTTTAGGCTGATAGATCTGTCTGTAGGATTTAGGCTGATAGATCTGTCTGTAGGGTTTAGACTGATAAATCTGTAGGTGGGTTTCAGGCTGATATATCTGTAGGTGGTTTTAGGCTGATAGATATGTAGGTGGGTTTTAGGCTGATAGATCTGTAGGTGGGTTTTAGGCTGATAGATCTGTAGGTCGGTTTTAGGCTGATAGATCTGTCTGTAGGATTTAGGCTGATAAATCTGTAGGTGGGTTTTAGGCTGATATATCTGTAGGTGGTTTTAGGCTGATAGATATGTAGGTGGGTTTTAGGACAATAGATCTGTCTGTAGGATTTAGGCTGATAGATCTGTAGGTGGGTTTTAGGCTGATAGATCTGTCTGTAGGGTTTAGACTGATAAATCTGTAGGTGGGTTTTAGGCTGATATATCTGTAGGTGGTTTTAGGCTGATAGATATGTAGGTGGGTTTTAGGCTGATAGATCTGTAGGTGGGTTTTAGGCTGATAGATCTGTCTGTAGGATTTAGGCTGATAGATCTGTCTGTAGGGTTTAGACTGATAAATCTGTAGGTGGGTTTTAGGCTGATATATCTGTAGGTGGTTTTAGGCTGATAGATATGTAGGTGGGTTTTAGGCTGATAGATCTGTAGGTGGGTTTTAGGCTGATAGATCTGTAGGTCGGTTTTAGGCTGATAGATCTGTCTGTAGGATTTAGGCTGATAGATCTGTAGGTGGGTTTTAGTCTGATAGATCTGTCTGTAGGATTAAGACTGATAGATCTGTAGGTGGGTTTTAGGCTGATATATCTGTAGGTGGGTATTAGGCTGATAGATCTGTAAGTGGGTATTAGGCTGATAGATCTGTAGGTGGGTATTAGGCCGATAGATCTGTAGGTGGGTGTTAGGCTGATAGATCTGTAGACGGATTTTAGGCTGATAGATCTGTAGACAGGTATTAGGCTGATAGATCTGTAGACAGGTTTTAGGCTGATAGATCTGTAGGCAGGTTTTAGGCTGATAGATCTGTAGGTGGTTTTAGGCTGATAGATATGTAGGTGGTTTTAGGCTGATAGATCTGTAGGCATGTTTTAGGCTGATAGATCTGTAGGCAGGTTTTAGGCTGATAGATCTGTAGACAGGTTTTAGGCTGATAGATCTGTAGGCAGGTTTTAGGCTGATAGATCTGTAGGCAGGTTTTAGGCTGATAGATCTGTAGACAGGTTTTAGGCTGATAGATCTGTAGGCAGGTTTTAGGCTGATAGATCTGTAGGTCGGTTTTAGGCTGACTCATTCAAAACATTTTTACTTCAAAGTAGAAAACATTTTCTTTAAAATGTTGAAGCGTACTGAACAAGTGTTCATACAGAATCTTGGTACACTGTAAGCACATAGAACAGAACGAATCTTGGTACACTGTAAGCACATAGAACAGAACGAATCTTGGTACACTGTAAGCACATAGAACAGAAGACATCTTGCCGTCACTGTCAAACACAGAGATGTTAAGACGTTACCTCGTGATAGTAACTGTCCTCGGCCGCGTACCTGACGTAGTCCTGGGCAGCACTGATGTTGAAGTCGTCAAAGAAAGTAACCGTCTGAACTTGGATACTGAGGACAAACCAAGATTGACATGTATCAACTCGATAGACATTTTAGCATGTCCCTTATTTCTAGATACTGTGAAGTGACAGTCAACTGTCTTACTGTGTGCTGACCTAGTATATTCTATCCAGTGTACACAATAATATTCAATCCAATGTTTGAAATCAGGGCTATGTCAAGCAAAGCTGCACTTATGATACTATTAAGCAATTATGTGCAACTAGGGCAGTGGCCAGCAAGCAAAGCTGCGCTTATGATGCTATTGAATCAAATATGTCCAAGACACAAAGCTGCGTCCTGGGCAAAGCTTGAAATTGGTCACACACACACAAATACATCTTTTGTTTGAACTTTTGGTAATCGTAATTCAAGAGAACCGTTTTACAAAACTAACAATACAGATGTACACGTCTCGGTGAGATATAAACAGCTATACTGTGTTGTTGTTGAATTTCGTCCGTCAGCATCGCCTAGGACTATCCAGGCATCCGGTTAGGGGGTATGGTGGGTTACGGTGAGTTCGTAGGTGGCTTGCTAATCCGATCCGTGCTCGGAATAATCTCTGGCACCGCGGGCAGGGGATAGTTTCTGCAGTCGGTGATATAATATTGCTCTTTCGGGCTTGCCTGCGTGTCTCAGTTGTGGCTATCCTACTAGCTTCATACGATTTAGCCCCCTTCTTGACAGCTGATCTTCACCTGACTCTGTCCTCGGCTGTCTGCACCCATTTCCCATTTAGTAGGGTCGATGCTGAAGGCCTTTAGTGCAACTCTCAGTGAGTCTTTGTAACGTTTTTTTTTTACCTCCTTGGGAGCGCTTACCTATCGTGAGTTCTCCATAGACTATCTGTTTAGTATTTAGTATTATACTGTGTATATCACAGTAAAGTACACTATCTTCACATTGAACTACCAGCTATACTGTGTACATCAGAGTACGGTACACAATCTTCACATGGAACTACTAGCTATACTGTGTACATCAGAGTACGGTACACAGTCTTTACATTGAACTACTAGCTATACTGTGTACATCAGAGTACGGTACACAATCTTCACATTGAACTAACAGCTAAAATGTGTACATCAAGGTACGGTAAACAATCCTCACATTGAACTACCAGCTATACTGTGTACATCAGAGTACGGTACACAATGTACTCGGAGCAGTTACCCACAAGCGCACAAAGTCATGAAAAATACGACATCTCTAATCACAGTATGTTCTGATGATATCTCTAATCAAAGTATGTTCTGATGATATCTCTAATCACAGTATGTTCTGATGATATCTCTAATCACAGTATGTTCTGATGATATCTCTAATCACAGTATGTTCTGATGATATCTCTAATCACAGTATGTTCTGATGATATCTCTAATCACAGTATGTTCTGATGATATCTCTAATCACAGTATGTTCTGATGATATCTCTAATTACAGTATGTTCTGATGAAATCTCTAATCACAGTATGTTCTGATTATACCTCTAATCACAGCATGTTCTGATGCAACCATTGTTGTTATCAGCCACCTTGGGATGGTTACATTAACCAGCTTGGGTTGGTTACATTAGCCAGCTTGGGTTGGTTACATTAGCCAGCTTGGGTTGGTAACAATAGCCAGTTTATGTTAGCCAATCTTAAAAAAGAAGATTTGTGACGATAACTTTAGGTGGACCTGTAAACGAACAATGGACGTATTTCCTACAAAGCGTTTATATTCTTAGATCCTACTGAGCTAAGTCATAAATTATAAACACACACGTGCTTTACCTGCTTGTGGGGTGGGGATGCGGCGATGTGAGTGATATGATTTGTTTTAAGCTACAAAGTATGTAATATTGCCATATAATATTGCCATGTAATATTGCCATGTCACATGACTACATTCATGAACCTTATTAGAGAAGAGAATTTACACATTAAAAAAAATCCCTTAAACTCAAGGCTAGTTATCGGGAATTATACTTTGCGTGCAATCCGGAAATGGAAGCAGTCACACCACAAGCAAAATATATACAAGAGATACTAACACTAATTGCTATATAAAATAAAGATAGCCAGCCCTGAGCATAAGACACAAATAATATATATATAAATATATATATATGCATTCATTCTTTATCAAAATGGAAAGGAACACAATTATTTTAATTTTTATATGTCAAGCTCTTCCCGTCACCTGTTGCAGTTGCTTCTATCGCTGTCATACCCACCTGTTAGAATTGCTTGTAACAATATAAGACTCACCCGTTAGATGTACTCTATCGCTGTCAGACTGTCGTTTTGGAGTTGCTTGTATCAATATAAGACAAGGCTGCTTGCTCTCCCCCACCCTGTTCAATATCTTCTTAGAGAGAATTATGTCAGATGCACTAGAAACGCATGTAGGGACAGTCAGCATTGGTGGCAGAACAATCACCAATCTACGTTTTGCGGATGATATAGACGGACTGGCTGGAAGCGAGGAAGAGCTAGCCAACCTAGTAAAGAGTCTCGACAAGACTTCATCGTCATTTGGCATGCAAATCAGTGCAGAAAAGACAAAAATGATGACGAATAGCACTAATGGAATCACCGCTGAAATTAAGGTCGGGGAGGAAAGATTAGAGACAGTTGGCAGCTTCAAGTACCTCGGAGCAATAGTATCGGAACAAGGCTTCAGGCCCGAATTAATGGCCAGGATTGCGCAGACCACGACAGCACTAAAGAGGCTAAAGAAAATATGGAACGACAAAAATATAGCCCCCAGCACCAAAATCAGGCTGATGCGCTCATTAATCCTATCCATTTTCTTATATGCCTGTGAGTCCTGGAGATTAACAGCAGAACTTGAAAGGAAAATAAAGGCGATGGAGATGAGATGTTTCAGAGGCATTCTTGGCACCTGCTATAGAGACCACATCACCAATGAGCAAATAGAAGAAAGGATTCGTCAGGCAATTGGGCAATACGATGACCTCCTGACGTCTGTTAAAAAGCGCAAACTTGAGTGGTATGGCCACGTGACCAGAAAACAAGGGCTCGCCAAAGAGATCTTGCAGGGCACTACTAGAGGAGGGAGAAGAAGAGGAAGACAAAGAAAAAGATGGAAAGATAATATCAAAGAATGGACGGGATTACAACTAGGCGATGCTATGCGTAGGGCAGAAGGCAGAGGAATGGAGAAGAATAGTGTACATGTCATCTGTGGCGCCCCAACGGTCGAAGGACTACAGGACCTGATGATGATGATGATGTATCAATATAAGACTCACCCCTTAAAGGTACTCTGTCGCTGTCAGACTGTCCTTTTGGAGTTGCTTGTATCAATATAAGACTCACCCGCTAGAGATGCTCTATCGCTGTCAGACTGTCCTTTTGGAGTTGCTGGTATCAATATAAGACTCGCCCGCTAGAGATGCTCTGTCGTTGTCAGACTGTCCTTTTGGAGTTGCTGGTATCAATATAAGACTCACCCGCTAGAGATGCTCTGTCGCTGTCAGACTGTCCTTTTGGAGTTGCTGGTATAAATATCAGACTCACCCGCTAGAGATGCTCTGTCGCTGTCAGACTGTCCTTTTGGAGTTGCTGGTATCAATATAAGACTCACCCGCTAGAGATGCTCTGTCGTTGTCAGACTGTCCTTTTGGAGTTGCTGGTATCAATATAAGACTCACCCGCTAGAGATGCTCTGTCGTTGTCAGACTGTCCTTTTGGAGTTGCTGGTATCAATATAAGACTCACCCGCTAGAGATGCTCTGTCGCTGTCAGACTGTCCTTTTGGAGTTGCTTGTATCAATATAAGACTCACCCGCTAGAGGTGCTCCTATCACTATCGCTGTCATACTCCTCCTCATCCCCATAATAGGCTTCGTAATCAGCATAATCATATTCCGGATGGAATGACGTAGCTTGAGACAAGAGGGTTTGAATGTTGACTTCGTCCAGGAGATCTTGGATCTCTTGAGATACCTTGATGCTCTGATTTGACAACGGAAGCAATATGATACAATAGGTTACAATGTGCTAGAATATATTAAAATATGTTAAACTGTTACAGTTAGTTACAATATGGTACAATATGCTATAATGTATGTTGCAATATATTACAATATTTTACAATGTGTTACAATATGTTACATTATATTAAAATGTATTACAATATGTTACAATGAGTTACAATGTGTTTCTATGTGTTACAGTGTGTTACAATATGTTACCATAAGCTACAATATGTTACAACGATAAAGAGCGAGAGGGAAAGATAGATACATCGTCTCACAGATACTTGCAGGTAGAAAAAAATGCAAACAGACAGATATATAGTCAACAGACTAGAGAACGCACACAGACATAAGCAGGGGGTGAGAAAGATAATTTGAAGGAAAAAAAAAAAAGAAATTTTAATGAAATAGATGGACTATAGTTGTGTACTGTAATTCTTTGCGCATAAATTTCTTCAATAAAAAATGACAACGAGTTTTGAATGAGCGCTTATTCACTATGCGCTCTTATTTAAGTGACCCCGAAACAAGCATATCAACCTCACTAAGTTACTGTCCTTCCTGCTGACATTAGTCATTTGTGGTGTTTTTGTTTAAATTGATGTATACATTTTTTCAACGTCTTGTGCATTTACTAACCTTCCACTGCAGTGATCTCGACTGTTCATGTCGTTCCCAATCTCAATAGAGATCCTCACATCCCGTTAATTGCTTTACAACACTATTTACAACCATCTGCCGTTAACGAGACATTTTGTTGTCACTCTGCGCCAATGTAACGCGACACTAACGGAACTGTTATTGCTTTAAGAGTTACCCCCTCAGTAAAACTTCTGCCAGCCGCAGGAGTTTGTTTTAATAGGCCCATGATCAGAGGAGTGAATAAAGCTCCTTCCACCCAGATATTGAGAAAAACGGCCCCCTTATCCTTATTTGTCCTTCTCATAATTTGTTTCCGTCTCAGTTTCACAATTTTTTCCAAAATTTAAAAAAAAAAATACTCCTTATGTTTTATTTAGTTTTTAACAAAATTATTCCAAGGTAGTGCAAAAGACCGAGAGGAATGGAGAAGGATAGTTTTCATGTCATCTGTGGCGCCCCAACGGCCCAGGGACTAAGGAACATGATGATGATGATGATTCCAAAGTCCCCCCCCCGGGGTGACCTGAGTAGCACTGATGGACATCGATGAAACATCTTAAGTGACATCTTACCTCGTTTCGTTTCATGATGTTGACATTACACACTGTCACTGCGGGAAAATTCAGTGTACTGAATCCAATGTTGATCTGAGTGTGCTTCGTATGGGCAAAGTATTTGTCGAAAAGGCTGAAATGTAATTGGACGATTAAAAAACATTTTTAAAAATACAATTTACCCCCCCCTTTTTTCTAAAAAAATACACAGGAAAACAACCAACAAAATAGAAAGAATTTGAAAAATTACAACAGTTTATATGGAATGATTGTCCACTACTTATGATGATTATGTTTTGGTAAGTTCTCATGTCCATTTCTTGGAATGACTGTCATCTGGAAACATAAATTCTTGGAACGATTTTCGTGTCAATTTCTTGGTAAGTAAAACATAATGTTGAAAAATGACACCATGGATCTAAGGTGATACAACAGACAGGTTAACCCTATAGCAGGGGGGTGGGGGGTGTGGGGGCATTTTTTTTTCTTTAGCCCCATTGACAAATGTAAATCTTTTTTTTTTTTTGGGTGTGGGGGGGGGCGGGGGCTAGGGCTTGTATATTATGTCCAAATGTAACATGTTGATAAACATTTCTCTGTATTAAAATAATTAAATCCCCATTTTAGCATTACATGATAAAAGTCAAGGACTGTTTAAAAAAAAGGAACTTAGAAAGAAATTTGATCAATAATGTTAAAACAATCGTAACGGTACATGAAATTCTCTACAATTCAACAAAATAACTTAAACACAATAAAATAAAATAAACAAACTAGTTTGCAAGACGCCTTCTCCAGCGAACAAACTGCTACTTAATAAATAGTAACACGTAATCTGTACAAAACCAGACTCTAGATTGTAACATGTACACATCCACTGTTATCTGTATTGTAACACGTACACATCCACTGTTATCTGTATTGTAACACGTACACATCCACTGTTATCTGTATTGTAACATGTACATATCCACTGTTATCTGTATTGTAACATGTAAACATCCACTGTTATCTGTATTGTAACATATAAACATCCACTGTTATCTGTATTGTAACATGTACACATCCATTGTTATCTATATTGTAACATGTACACATTCACTGTAATCTGTATTGTAACATGTACACATTCAATGTAATCTGTATTGTAACATGTACACATCCACTGTAATCTAAAGGTAGCACAAAGAGGTGGGTCGCGACATGTCAGGTTCGTCACTCATGCACTGCGACTGACCGTTACGAGACCAGCTTTTGACCCGTGCCTTCCTCTTGGGCCTGAAACTGACGTAGTTGCACACCGCAATGTCCGCACGGGTCCTATCTCACAGAGGCCCCAGTCAACCACTTCATGTTTGAACCGAGAGAGACGCCTTCGTAAAGCAACATTATTTCTTAGTTATTTCACCGGGCTGTCTGGCCGCCTTGTAAGTGACACACATTTTTTTTGTACCCTTGTGTATTTGTAGAGCACATTGTACTTTGAAGTTGTACTGAACCACAGCTGTTCGTTGCTGATCAAGTTAAGTAGGGCTTGAGTGAAATTACTCGTCGAGCTCAGTTAATGTAACCCGAAATAGTGATATCGCAAAATGTTTGACGCACTGGCACGTGGTTATGTCTTACATAGACACACGTGTGCGGCAGTACAACTGTAATAGCCAAGTATCTAGAATTGCAGGTTGACTCAGTCCACAAGTACCTGAGGGTCTCCGTGCTCAAATAGATAGGTATAGGATAATTGTGAACATAAATATGTTGAAATTTTTAATTGGACGGCCACACAACTCACGTAGATTCAGGATGAATAACTGTGTCCATATCACATAGATTCAGGGCGAATAACTGTGCACTTAAGATAAAATAAGATCAACACCGCAACATTACTTGTGTAATAATGAAATATTATTCACCAATTTTTAAATTCTTTTTGCCCTTTGGATACTCAAAAGAATGAATGTTGGGGGAGGGGGTGTGGTGGTTTTGACTATTCTATTTAATCATCGTTGTTGCTCAACTTATTAATCCGACATGATTATGGCGCGTTATCAAAAATATGATCATTGCCCGTTATGTTTGTTTGTCTTACTTTGAATAACCTGTTAAATCCATAGGAACCCCCCCCCCCCCCCCAAGTTTATTGAAATATCTTCATACTTTTTTAAAACAAGCGTTATCCAGAGTTATCCACCGTGTTTATTTCTATTGTAGGTCTCGTCAAATAACATGTGCCATATATGCATCTATTTAAGAGAAGGCAACTCTGAATGCAAGCCCGGAGATGGAGTCCCGAAGGCGGATGACATTGTCACAATGAAACATTCCGACAACTCCTGCGACGCCACTGATGCCAAGCTGTATCATCCACTTGATGTTCCCTTGGGGTTATCCAGGGGGCGTGGAGAGAGGCTGTTGGTAACCAGCTTATAAGAATAAACCCAGGCCTTGTGGATTTCGTCCTGCGAATTCCACACCGTCGTCACCTTGTGGCGGACTGATGCCAGCAAGTATTAATGTACGTATATATTCAGATACTGCTCTTTTTCTTCCCCATAATTTTCTTTCGCTTGTTCTGTGTTTAACCCGCTCTAAGATCAAACAAAGATCTACCTCGGATTTCCTTGGATTTGTAAACTTGATAAAAGAAAAACGTTCACTCATCACTCGGTACGGATACATATATGGCCCACACCATGTGGTACTGAGTACTAACGTGCATAATATTTAAAAATCACCATGTGGTACAGAGTACCCAAGTGCATAGTAATTAACCCACAAGCCGAGGTACTGAGTACTCACGTGTATAAGTGGTACGTCATCGCTCCAACAGCCGAGAGCAGTAGGAGCGCCCACACCGCCCTGACAATGGGACTTCTAGCAGTCTTGATAAACACTACCCCATTGAGAGACGCCTTGTCGCCATACTCGGACAAGATACGCAGGAATCCGTTACCGTAGGAATCTCGTTCATTGCGAGACGACTGGTCCTCATCAGGCGCCTTTTTAATCGAACTAGTTTTGAGGGAGTCATCGAATGCTTGTTTATTCTGGGGCGAGAAAGGACTCACCTGGGAAAATTTGAATAATAGTACCAGACAAATAACTCACCTGGGGAAAATTTGAATAATAGTACCAGACAAATAACTCACCTGGGAAAATTTGAATGATAGTACCAGACAAAAAACTCACATGGGAACAGTCACAGAGATAATATCAATGTAATTATTTTCCTTTTAGAATCGTTCTAAAAATGTCGCAGCTTGATAGACTGCTGAATAACAATAACCGAGATATAGATTGCTAAATAACATAACAATAACCGAGATACAGATTGCTGAATAACAATAACCGAGATACAGATTCTGAATAACAATAACCGAGATACAGATTGCTGAATAACAATAACCGAGGTATAGATTGCTGAATAACAAGAAACGAGATATGCAGAATGGTCCAAGTTATCGGAACACAACACTATTCGAACGATCATCGGTCGGCTTGCTCGTAGCCCATGTTATGTTATCTTTCTAACTCACGACGCTCTACCTCATTACCTTCTACATTCCTACGTGCTACATTAATACCTTTTCAACCACTACCTTCTACCTCACTACATCTCCACCTTATACATCATTACCATTATATCACTACATCGCTAACTTCTACATCAAAACATTATTACTTTATGCAAGATTTTCTAATACATTACTAACTTCTACATCAGTACCATATACATCACTGCATCAGCACTTTATACATCACTACATCAGCACCTTATACATCACTACATTATACATCTATATATCACTACATCACTACCTTGAATTAGGAAAGTAAAATCATTTGACTAACTTATTGAAACTAATTCTATGAACATATACAAACAATTTTTCGTCTAATATTTCATTCAATGTGGAACTAAGTTAAGAGAGTAGAATATCAACTACTGTAAATATGAGAATAAAGACTCAGAGTGACATAGAGGAGTCTCTAGGTGACACTGACATGCATAGAGGAGTCTCTGGGTGACACTAAAATACATGGAGGAGTCTCAGGGTGACACAAACATACATCATTGTGACACTAACATACATAGAGGAGCTTCAGGGTGACACCAACATACATGGAGGAGTCTCAGGGTGACACTAACATACATCATGGTGACACTAACATACATAGAGGAGTCTCATGGTGACACTCACATACACAGAGGAGTCTCAGGGTGACACTAACTTTCATAGAGGAGACTCAGGGTGACACTAACATACATAAACTATTCTCAGTGTGGTCTTTTCTTTTCTCCTTTGTTAAGAGAGGAATTTGCTACCTTTTAAGTCAAGTCTATTTATGTGCTCTTCCCAAAATCGTTCGATTTCCTTATTAATTAGATAACCACCGACTGACTGGCGTTGCCGTGTACCCTTTTTAATGGGTAAATATTTCCATCTGTTAAGAGTTGACAATGTCAGTGACATAGAACTATGTCTTCCCGTCAAAAATTAAGATATCAAAGTTAAAAACAACATAATTATTTTATTGCAATAAACTATCTTATTTTGTATGTTACAAAAAACATTCAGAAATGTTTCACTTGTAAAGCAAAAATCTTTACTCGTAAAAAAAATAACTAGATGAATGAAAATGTAGAAGATGGTTATCACTTACCTCATTCACTTGTAAAATCTTTGTCATTTTATTTCGTATGAATGAAACGCTTCTTGTGTAAGCAGACGTGAAGATCTTTTCTGAAACAATTGCGTCTTTAACAGCCGCCCAAATTTCGAGGATTACAGAAACTGTTAATAGGTGTATCGACCATAGGTTCGAGGTATCGAATCACAGGTAGGTAGATCTCAAATAGCTAGCATCGATTTTTGTGTAACATCGATTCTTACAGGTCAGGGAGGACACACTTTTTTTCATGCGTTAACATTTTTGTAAAAATAGTATGTTATGTCACAATCTGATCCGATATAAACTCTTTATTCTTCCAAATAAACTCTTTATTCTTCCAAATAAACTCTTTATTCTTTCATTTAAAAAATATTTTCAGCAATATTAATTCTTCAAAAATTTACTTCAGTGGTAAAATGAAACAGCTGATGGGTGTCTTCTATGGACATTTTATTGTGTGCAATGATTTGTAACTGAATTAATGCAGTAATAAGTACACATATATGTACTACTTACACTTCAATACTATGCACACCTCCTAGAACGTGCACTTTGATGCTATGGACACTTCGATTGTTTTGAACATTGTAACTTTCCGTAAACTGCGCTAAACTGCGGTAAACTGCGGTAAACTGCGGTAACCCGTCGGCGTCTTGCTGCGATTGGGGGAGGAAAACTAGAACCATGGCCACAGACCAGTGACCACTAACAACTGACCACTAACCAATGACCACTAACCATTGACCCTTAACCATTGACCCCTAACAACTAGCCACTAACCACTGACCACTGAAAATGTCGAATAGGACATGGCGTCGGTGGGCTGTCGAGCGCGAGCTCTCAATACCCCCCCGGCGCCCCCCCCCCAAAACAGACCAGCGCCCTGAAGGTTTCTAAAATCATCGGCATGGGTTTTGGCTGCCACCCAAGCCTCATATTCATCACCGGCAACTAGTAATCATGTTAGTCGCTACTCCTGTTGCGTTGGGAGTCATGCGTTTGGCCGGGGTTTTTCGCTTCCGTTGGACAAGTCCAATCTACTAGTCTGCCACGCCACGAAGAGGCAAACCCCGTGTGGACGCCCCCACTGACCACTAACCACTGTTATTCCTCAATATCTCATTCCCAGCTAAAATTATGATTTATTTCCCCTTGAAAAAAACGTGCACTAAAAAAACGTATACTGTTTGGTGAACTCAATAAATAACTTGACGATTTAACACAAACACGTATACACGACCAAAAAACGCACGCCATTAACGGTTAAAATTACGTGAAAAGTAATCTCGACTGATGCAATTGTCTAGTTTCTCTTGTTGACCCGGAACCAGGACAGGCACAGTGTTTCACTGGGAAAGCAGACTCTTGTTTAAGTTCCCTTCAAATTAGCGTTGGTGTCGAATGAACGCATCGAATCAATGCGTTGACCAGCGTTTAGGTCATGTTCAAACGGGACAGAAGTCAATATCTGGCAAATGTTAAAGAGAGGAAACTGATTGAAAAAAAATGGCGGACAAAATATGTTTGAGAGTAACATCACGAACGCAGCTGTATACAAGCTTTACAACATATAGCGTATGTGGAGTAACATCACACATAAGGTTTTCCGAAGGTTTGACCAGACATAGTTTAAGTGGAGTAACATGAGACAATCGTTTGGACTTAGGTCTTAAAACATATATTGTCTTGCTTGGAGTAAATTCACACAATCGGTTGGCCTTATGTTTGACAACATATGTTATAGTTGTGGTAAAGGCAGTTCGAAAGAAGAGGCTTCCTACCAACGGGTCATTAAATACCAACTAGTTTGACTTTAGCTGAGTTTGGATTCGAGCGTCGCATCAGAGTCACGCTAGTATGTTACATTTTGAGAACATTTTGAATGAAATTGGTATTAACTCATTGTGCAGGGCACCATCATCTCTGAGTAACAGTGTCCATTGAAAGGGCACCATCTTCACTGAGACATAGTTCCCATTGACAGGGCACGATCTTCACTGAGACATAATTCCCATTGACATGGCACCATCTTCACTGAGACATAGTTCCCACTGACAGGGTACCACCTTCACTGAGCATAGTTCCCACTGACAGGGTACCACCTTCACTGAGCATAGTTCCCACTGACAGGGCACCATCTTCACTGAGCATAGTTCCCATTGACAGGACACCATCTTCACTGAGACATAGTTCCCATTGACAGGGCACCATCTTCACTGAGACATAGTTCCCACTGACAGGGTACCACCTTCACTGAGGCATAGTTCCCACTGACAGGGTACCACCTTCACTGAACATAGTTCCCACTGACAGGGTACCACCTTCACTGTGGCATAGTTCCCACTGACAGGGTACCACCTTCACTGAGGCATAGCTCCCACTGACAGGGTACCACCTTCACTGAGCATAGTTCCCACTGACAGGGTACCCCCTTCACTGAGCATAGTTCCCACTGACAGGGTACCACCTTCACTGAGCATAGTTCCCACTGAAAGGGTACCACCTTCACTGAGCATAGTTCGCACTGACAGAGTACCACCTTCACTGAGCATAGTTCCCACTGACAGGGTACCATCTTCACTGAGCATAGTTCCCACTGACAGGGTACCACCTTCACAGAGCATAGTTCCCACTAACAGGGTACCACCTTCACTGAGCATAGTTCCCACTGACAGGGTACCACCTTCACTGAGACATAGTTCCCACTGACAGGGTACCATCTTCACTGAGACATAGTTCCCACTGACAGGGTACCATCTTCACTGAGACATAGATCCCACTGACAGGGTACCACCTTCACTGAGCATAGTTCCCACTGAAAGGGTACCACCTTCACTGAGACATAGTTCCCACTGACAGGGTACCACCTTCACTGAGCATAGTTCCCGCTGAGAGGGTACCACCTTCACTGAGCATAGTTCCCACTGACAGGGTACCCCCTTCACTGAGCATAGTTCCCACTGACAGGGTACCACCTTCACTGACCATAGTTCCCACTGACAGGGTACCACCTTCACTGAGCATAGTTCGCACTGACAGGGTACCACCTTCACTGAGCATAGTTCCCACTGACAGGGTACCATCTTCACTGAGCATAGTTCCCACTGACAGGGTACCACCTTCACAGAGCATTGTTCCCACTAACAGGGTACCACCTTCACTGAGCATAGTTCCCACTGACAGGGTACCATCTTCACTGAGCATAATTCCCACTGACAGGGTACCACCTTCACAGAGCATAGTTCCCACTGACAGGGTACCACCTTCACTGAGCATAGTTCCCACTGACAGGGTACCACCTTCACTGAGCATAGTTCCCACTGACAGGGTACCATCTTCACTGAGCATAGTTCTCATTGACAGGGTACCATCTTCACTGAGACATTGTTCCCACTGACAGGGTACCACCTTCACTGAGACATAGTTCCCGCTAACAGGGTACCATCTTCACTGAGCATAGTTTCCACTGACAGGGTACCACCTTCACTGAGACATAGTTCCCACTGACAGGGTACCATCTTCACTGAGCATAGTTCCCATTGACAGGGTACCACCTTCACTGAGCATAGTTCCCACTGACAGGGTACCACCTTCACTGAGCATAGTTCCCACTGACAGGGTACCACCTTCACTGAGCATAGTTCCCACTGACAGGGTACCACCTTCACTGAGCATAGTTCGCACTGACAGGGTACCACCTTCACTGAGCATAGTTCCCACTGACAGGGTACCATCTTCACTGAGCATAGTTCCCACTGACAGGGTACCACCTTCACAGAGCATAGTTCCCACTAACAGGGTACCACCTTCACTGAGCATAGTTCCCACTGACAGGGTAACATATTCACTGAGCATAATTCCCACTGACAGGGTACCACCTTCACAGAGCATAGTTCCCACTGACAGGGTACCACCTTCACTGAGCATAGTTCCCACTGACAGGGTACCACCTTCACTGAGCATAGTTCCCACTGACAGTGTACCATCTTCACTGAGCATAGTTCTCATTGACAGGGTACCATCTTCACTGAGACATTGTTCCCACTGACAGGGTACCACCTTCAATGAGACATAGTTCCCGCTGACAGGGTACCCTCTTCACTGAGCATAGTTTCCACTGACAGGGTACCACCTTCACTGAGACATAGTTCCCACTGACAGGGTACCATCTTCACTGAGCATAGTTTCCATTGACAGGGTACCACCTTCACTGAGCATAGTTCCCACTGACAGGGTACCACCTTCACTGAGCATAGTTCGCACTGACAGGGTACCATCTTCACTGAGCATAGTTCCCACTGACAGGGTACCACCTTCACAGAGCATAGTTCCCACTAACAGGGTACCACCTTCACTGAGACATAGTTCCCACTGACAGGGTACCATCTTCACTGAGCATAGTTCCCATTGACAGGGTACCACCTTCACTGAGCATAGTTCCCACTGACAGGGTACCACCTTCACTGAGCATAGTTCCCACTGACAGGGTACCAGCTTCACTGAGCATAGTTCCCACTGACAGGGTACCATCTTCACTGAGACATAGTTCCCACTGACAGGGTACCATCTTCACTGAGCATAGTTCCCACTGACAGGGTACCACCTTCACTGAGCATAGTTCCCATTGACAGGGTACCACCTTCACTGAGCATAGTTCCCACTGACAGGGTACCACCTTCACTGAGCATAGTTCCCACTGACAGGGTACCACCTTCACTGAGACATAGTTCCCATTAACAGGGTACCACCTTCACTGAGCATAGTTCCCACTGACAGGGTACCACCTTCACTGAGCATAGTTCTCACTGACAGGGCACCACCTTCACTGAGCATAGTTCCCACTGACAGGGTACCACCTTCACTGAGCATAGTTCCCACTGACAGGGTACCACCTTCACTGAGACATAGTTCCCACTGACAGGGTACCACCTTCACTGAGCATAGTTCCCACTGACAGGGTACCACCTTCACAGAGCATAGTTCCCACTGACAGGGTACCACCTTCACTGAGCATAGTTCCCACTGACAGGGTACCACCTTCACAGAGCATAGTTCCCACTGACAGGGTACCACCTTCACTGAGCATAGTTCGCACTGACAGGGTACCACCTTCACTGAGACATAGTTCCCACTGACAGGGTACCACCTTCACTGAGCATAGTTCCCACTGACAGGGTACCACCTTCACTGAGACATAGTTCCCATTGACAGGGTACCACCTTCACTGAGCATAGTTCCCACTGACAGGGTACCACCTTCACTGAGCATAGTTCCCACTGACAGGGTACCATCTTCACTGAGACATAGTTCCCACTGACAGGGTACCATCTTCACTAAGCATAGTTCCCACTGACAGGGTACCACCTTCACTGAGCATAGTTCCCACTGACAGGGTACCACCTTCACTGAGCATAGTTCCCATTTACAGGGTACCACCTTCACTGAGCATAGTTCCCACTGACAGGGTACCACCTTCACTGAGCATAGTTCCCACTGACAGGGTACCACCTTCACTGAGCATAGTTCCCACTGACAGGGTACCACCTTCACTGAGCATAGTTCCCACTGACAGGGTACCATCTTCACTGAGCATAGTTCCCACTGACAGGGTACCACCTTCACTGAGCATAGTTCCCACTGACAGGGTACCACCTTCACTGAGACATAGTTCCCGCTGACAGGGTATCACCTTCACTGAGCATAGTTCCCACTGACAGGGTACCACCTTCACTGAGCATAGTTCCCACTGACAGGGTACCCCCTTCACTGAGCATAGTTCCCACTGACAGGGTACCACCTTCACTGAGCATAGTTCCCACTGACAGGGTACCACCTTCACTGAGCATAGTTCCCACTGACAGGGTACCACCTTCACTGAGACATAGTTCCCATTAACAGGGTACCACCTTCACTGAGCATAGTTCCCACTGACAGGGTACCACCTTCACTGAGACATAGTTCCCACTGACAGGGTACCACCTTCACTGAGCATAGTTCCCACTGACAGGGTACCACCTTCACTGAGCATAGTTCCCACTGACAGGGTACCACCTTCACTGAGCATAGTTCCCACTGACAGGGTACCACCTTCACAGAGCATAGTTCCCACTGACAGGGTACCACCTTCACTGAGCATAGTTCGCACTGACAGGGTACCACCTTCACTGAGACATAGTTCCCACTGACAGGGTACCACCTTCACTGAGCATAGTTCCCACTGACAGGGTACAACCTTCACTGAGACATAGTTCCCATTGACAGGGTACCACCTTCACTGAGCATAGTTCCCACTGACAGGGTACCACCTTCACTGAGCATAGTTCCCACTGACAGGGTACCATCTTCACTGAGACATAGTTCCCACTGACAGGGTACCATCTTCACTGAGCATAGTTCCCACTGACAGGGTACCACCTTCACTGAGCATAGTTCCCACTGACAGGGTACCACCTTCACTGAGACATAGTTCCCGCTGACAGGGTATCACCTTCACTGAGCATAGTTCCCACTGACAGGGTACCACCTTCACTGAGCATAGTTCCCACTGACAGGGTACCCCCTTCACTGAGCATAGTTCCTACTGACAGGGTACCACCTTCACTGAGCATAGTTCCCACTGACAGGGTACCACCTTCACTGAGCATAGTTCCCACTGACAGGGTACCCCCTTCACTGAGCATAGTTCCCACTGACAGGGTACCACCTTCACTGAGCATAGTTCCCACTGACAGGGTACCCCCTTTACTGAGCATAGTTCCCACTGACAGGGTACCACCTTCACTGAGACATAGTTCCCGATGACAGGGTACCACCTTCAATGAGCATAGTTCCCACTGACAGGGTACCATCTTCACTGAGCATAGTTCCCACTGACAGGGTACCACCTTCACAGAGCATAGTTCCCACTAACAGGGTACCACCTTCACTGAGACATAGTTCCCACTGACAGGGTACCATCTTCACTGAGCATAGTTCCCATTGACAGGGTACCACCTTCACTGAGCATAGTTCCCACTGACAGGGTACCACCTTCACTGAGCATAGTTCCCACTGACAGGGTACCACCTTCACTGAGCATAGTTCCCACTGAATGGGTATCATCTTCACTGAGACATAGTTCCCACTGACAGGGTACCATCTTCACTGAGCATAGTTCCCACTGACAGGGTACCACCTTCACTGAGCATAGTTCCCATTGACAGGGTACCACCTTCACTGAGCATAGTTCCCACTGACAGGGTACCACCTTCACTGAGCATAGTTCCCACTGACAGGGTACCACCTTCACTGAGACCTAGTTCCCATTGACAGGGTACCACCTTCACTGAGCATAGTTCCCAATGACAGGGTACCACCTTCACTGAGCATAGTTCCCACTGACAGGGTACCACCTTCACTGAGACATAGTTCCCATTGACAGGGTACCACCTTCACTGAGACATAGTTCCCATTGACAGGGTACCACCTTCACTGAGACATAGTTCCCATTGACAGGGTACCACCTTCACTGAGAAATAGTTCCCACTGACAGGGTACCACCTTCACTGAGCATAGTTCGCACTGACAGGGTAACACCTTCACTGAGACATAGTTCCCACTGACAGGGTACCACCTTCACTGAGCATAGTTCCCACTGACAGGGTACCACCTTCACTGAGCATAGTTCCCACTGACAGGGTACCACCTTCACTGAGCATAGTTCCCACTGACAGGGTACCACCTTCACTGAGACATTGTTCCCACTGACAGGGTACCACCTTCACTGAGCATAGTTCCCATTGACAGGGTACCACCTTCACTGAGCATAGTTCCCACTGACAGGGTACCACCTTCACAGAGCATAGTTCGCACTGACAGGGTACCACCTTCACAGAGCATAGTTCCCACTGACAGGGTACCACCTTCACTGAGCATAGTTCCCACTGACAGGGTACCACCTTCACTGAGCATAGTTCCCACTGACAGGGTACCACCTTCACTGAGCATAGTTCCCACCGACAGGGTACCACCTTCACTGAGCATAGTTCCCACTGACAGGGTACCACCTTCACTGAGCATAGTTCCCACTGACAGGGTACCACCTTCACTGAGACATAGTTCCCACTGACAGGGTACCACCTTCACTGAGCATAGTTCCCACTGACAGGGTACCACCTTCACTGAGCATAGTTCCCACTGACAGGGTACCACCTTCACTAAGCATAGTTCCCACTGACAGGGTACCACCTTCACTGAGCGTAGTTCCCACTGACAGGGTACCACCTTCACTGAGCATAGTTCCCATTGACAGGGTACCACCTTCACTGAGCATAGTTCCCACTGACAGGGTACCACCTTCACTGAGCATAGTTCCCACTGACAGGGTACCACCTTCACTGAGCATAGTTCCCACTGACAGGGTACCACCTTCACTGAACATAGTTCCCACTGACAGGGTACCACCTTCACTGAGCATAGTTCCCACTGACAGGGTACCACCTTCACTGAACATAGTTCCCACTGACAGGGTACCACCTTCACTGAGCATAGTTCCCACTGACAGGGTACCACCTTCACTGAGCATAGTTCCCACTGACAGGGTACCACCTTCACTGAACATAGTTCCCACTGACAGGGTACCACCTTCACTGAGCATAGTTCCCACTGACAGGGTACCACCTTCACTGAGCATAGTTCCCACTGACAGGGTACCACCTTCACTGAGACCTAGTTCCCATTGACAGGGTACCACCTTCACTGAGCATAGTTCCCAATGACAGGGTACCACCTTCACTGAGCATAGTTCCCACTGACAGGGTACCACCTTCACTGAGACATAGTTCCCATTGACAGGGTACCACCTTCACTGAGACATAGTTCCCATTGACAGGGTACCACCTTCACTGAGACATAGTTCCCATTGACAGGGTACCACCTTCACTGAGACATAGTTCCCACTGACAGGGTACCACCTTCACTGAGCATAGTTCGCACTGACAGGGTACCACCTTCACTGAGACATAGTTCCCACTGACAGGGTACCACCTTCACTGAGCATAGTTCCCACTGACAGGGTACCACCTTCACTGAGCATAGTTCCCACTGACAGGGTACCACCTTCACTGAGCATAGTTCCCACTGACAGGGTACCACCTTCACTGAGACATTGTTCCCACTGACAGGGTACCACCTTCACTGAGCATAGTTCCCATTGACAGGGTACCACCTTCACTGAGCATAGTTCCCACTGACAGGGTACCACCTTCACAGAGCATAGTTCGCACTGACAGGGTACCACCTTCACAGAGCATAGTTCCCACTGACAGGGTACCACCTTCACTGAGCATAGTTCCCACTGACAGGGTACCACCTTCACTGAGCATAGTTCCCACTGACAGGGTACCACCTTCACAGAGCATAGTTCCCACTGACAGGGTACCACCTTCACTGAGCATAGTTCCCACTGACAGGGTACCACCTTCACTGAGCATAGTTCCCACTGACAGGGTACCACCTTCACTGAGACATAGTTCCCACTGACAGGGTACCACCTTCACTGAGCATAGTTCCCACTGACAGGGTACCACCTTCACTGAGCATAGTTCCCACTGACAGGGTACCACCTTCACTGAGCATAGTTCCCACTGACAGGGTACCACCTTCACTGAGCATAGTTCCCACTGACAGGGTACCACCTTCACTGAGCATAGTTCCCATTGACAGGGTACCACCTTCACTGAGCATAGTTCCCACTGACAGGGTACCACCTTCACTGAGCATAGTTCCCACTGACAGGGTACCACCTTCACTGAGCATAGTTCCCACTGACAGGGTACCACCTTCACTGAACATAGTTCCCACTGACAGGGTACCACCTTCACTGAGCATAGTTCCCACTGACAGGGTACCACCTTCACTGAACATAGTTCCCACTGACAGGGTACCACCTTCACTGAGCATAGTTCCCACTGACAGGGTACCACCTTCACTGAGCATAGTTCCCACTGACAGGGTACCACCTTCACTGAGCATAGTTCCCACTGACAGGGTACCACCTTCACTGAGCATAGTTCCCACTGACAGGGTACCACCTTCACTGAACATAGTTCCCATTGACAGGGTACCACCTTCACTGAGACATAGTTCCCATTGACAGGGTACCACCTTCACTGAGACATAGTTCCCATTGACAGGGTACCACCTTCACTGAGACATAGTTCCCACTGACAGGGTACCACCTTCACTGAGACATAGTTCCCACTGACAGGGTACCACCTTCACTGAGACATAGTTCCCACTGACAGGGTACCACCTTCACTGAGCATAGTTCCCACTGACAGGGTACCACCTTCACTGAGCATAGTTCCCACTGACAGGGTACCACCTTCACTGAGCATAGTTCCCACTGACAGGGTACCACCTTCACTGAGACATTGTTCCCACTGACAGGGTACCACCTTCACTGAGCATAGTTCCCATTGACAGGGTACCACCTTCACTGAGCATAGTTCCCACTGACAGGGTACCACCTTCACAGAGCATAGTTCCCACTGACAGGGTACCACCTTCACAGAGCATAGTTCCCACTGACAGGGTACCACCTTCACTGAGCATAGTTCCCACTGACAGGGTACCACCTTCCCTGAGCATAGTTCCCACTGACAGGGTACCACCTTCACTGAGCATAGTTCCCACTGACAGGGTACCACCTTTACTGAGCATAGTTCCCACTGACAGGGTACCACCTTCACTGAGCATAGTTCCCACTGACAGGGTACCACCTTCACTGAGACATAGTTCCCACTGACAGGGTACCACCTTCACTGAGCATAGTTCCCACTGACAGGGTACCACCTTCACTGAGCATAGTTCCCACTGACAGGGTACCACCTTCACTGAGCATAGTTCCCACTGACAGGGTACCACCTTCACTGAGCATAGTTCCCACTGACAGGGTACCACCTTCACTGAGCATAGTTCCCACTGACAGGGTACCACCTTCACTGAGCATAGTTCCCACTGACAGGGTACCACCTTCACTGAACATAGTTCCCACTGACAGGGTACCACCTTCACTGAGCATAGTTCCCACTGACAGGGTACCACCTTCACTGAACATAGTTCCCACTGACAGGGTACCACCTTCACTGAACATAGTTCCCACTGACAGGGTACCACCTTCACTGAGCATAGTTCCCACTGACAGGGTACCACCTTCACTGAACATAGTTCCCACTGACAGGGTACCACCTTCACTGAGCATAGTTCCCACTGACAGGGTACCACCTTCACTGAACATAGTTCCCACTGACAGGGTACCACCTTCACTGAGCATAGTTCCCACTGACAGGGTACCACCTTCACTGAGCATAGTTCCCACTGACAGGGTACCACCTTCACTGAGCATAGTTCCCACTGACAGGGTACCACCTTCACTGAACATAGTTCCCACTGACAGGGTACCACCTTCACTGAGCATAGTTCCCACTGACAGGGTACCACCTTCACTGAGCATAGTTCCCACTGACAGGGTACCACCTTCACTGAACATAGTTCCCACTGACAGGGTACCACCTTCACTGAACATAGTTCCCACTGACAGGGTACCACCTTCACTGAACATAGTTCCCACTGACAGGGTACCACCTTCACTGAGCATAGTTCTCATTGACAGGGTACCACCTTCACTGAGCATAGTTCTCATTGACAGGGTACCATCTTCACTGAGACATAGTTCCCACTGACAGGGTACCACCTTCACTGAGCATAGTTCCCAATGACAGGGTACCATCTTCACTGAGCATAGTTCCCACTGACAGGGTACCATCTTCACTGAGCATAGTTCCCACTGACAGGGTACCATCTTCACTGAGCATAGTTCCCACTGACAGGGTACCACCTTCACTGAGCATAGTTCCCACTGACAGGGTACCACCTTCACTGAGGCTTAGTTTCCATAGAGCCTTGGCGAATTGTTTTACTCCATTCAAAGCCACACGCTATATACATGGGATTTAGCATTGGATAGATCCACAACTTAGGGCTGGACTTAGCTATGGATAGATCCACAACTTAGGGCTGGACTTAGCTATGGATAGATCCACAACTAATGGCTGGACTTAGCTATGGATAGATCCACAACTTAGGGCTGGACTTGGCTATGGATAGATCCACCACTTTTGCTGGACTTAGCTATGGCTAGATTCACAACTTAGGGCTGGACTTAGCTATGGATAGATCCACAACTTAGGGCTGGACTTAGCTATGGATAGATCCACAACTTAGGGCTGGAAGATTGATACGTAGAAAACATAATATTTTATACTCTCGAAAACACACGAAAATGCTATCGCCCGACAATCAACAACAATCAACACACTTTTGATTTAGTGACAGTTTTATTCCTAACCTTTCTGAAAGAAGCAGGAATTTTTTATTCTTCCCAATTTGATTTATTTCTCTCCGAAAATAATCTTTAAGACATTCCGTAAAATTATGACTGTGTCTGATTTCTGTTCAGGTCAAAGCAAGAGAGGACGTGTTTCCAGCCTTCATTTCAACTAGGGGCGGGGAACCTTTTTATATATGCGACCCCTTGGAAGAAGCACTGCATTATGGAGAACAGATGAAACAAGCGCTGCATTATGGGGAACAGATGGAACAAGCGCTGCATTATGGGGAACAGATGGAACAAGCGCTGCATTATGGGGAACAGATGGAACAAGCGCTGCATAATGGAGAACAGATGGAACAAGCGCTGCATTATGGGGAACAGATGGAACAAGCGCTGCATTATGGGGAACAGATGGAACAAGCGCTGCATTATGGGGAACAGATGGAACAAGCGCTGCATTATGGGGAACAGATGGAACAAGCGCTGCATTATGCAGAACAGACGGTAGAAGCACTGCATAAGGAGAACAGAGGAGTGTCTTCAAATCTAGCTTCATCTCGATCTGTAAGAGATTGAATCAGTGCTTCATTCTTGTAGCTAACAGTCTTATAATGGCAAAATAATGCATTCCCACTCCCTCCCCAATCGGAAATTTCCAATGAACTAAACTTTCGTAAATGGCTCAGACATATCTCTATTTAGAATTTGGTCGCGAAATACATTGACACCCCCCTCCCACACACAAACACACTCCTCTCCAATTTTTTCATATTTCAGTCAGGCTTGAGATGAACAGTGAATATTATTTATTTTTCGTTTTTGTTTCTGTTCCTTGGACTTTTTTCTGTTCATTTGGGCCTTGTATTTGTTAATTAAGCTTGTATATCTTCAGTGGACCTTGCGTCTGTTCATTGGTCCTTTTTTCTGTTGGTTGGGCCTTGTTTCTGTTGAACGGGTCTTGTTTCTGTTCATTGGGCCTTGTTTCTGTTCATTGGGCCTTGTTTCTGTTCATTGGGCCTTGTTTCTGTTCATTGGGCCTTGTTTCTGTTCATTGGGCCTTGTTTCTGTTCATTGGGCCTTGTTTCTGTTCATTGGGCCTTGTTTCTGTTCATTGGGCCTTGTTTCTGTTCATTGGGCCTTGTTTCTGTTCATTGGGCCTTGTTTCTGTTCATTGGGCCTTGTTTCTGTTCATTGGGCCTTGTTTCTGTTCATTGGGCCTTGTTTCTGTTCATTGGGCCTTGTTTCTGTTCATTGGGCCTTCTTTCTGTTCATTGGGCCTTGTTTCTGTTCATTGGGCCTTGTTTTTGTTGATCGGGCCTTGTTTCTGTTGAACGGGTCTTGTTTCTGTTCATTGGGCCTTGTTTCTGTTGATCGGGCCTTGTTTCTGTTGAACGGGTCTTGTTTCTGTTCATTGGGCCTTTTTTCTGTTGCTCGGTATTGTTTCTGTTCATTGGGCCTTTTTTCTGTTTAAGGGCCTTGTTTCTGTTCATTGGGCCTTTTTTCTGTTCATAGGATCTTGCTAGTAAACATGTATTATTTATCCTGTTTTGACAGATCAAAGTTCTTTCCTAGTTTGTGTGATGCCAATATATCATATCATACCAATGACTATCTGATGGCAATATTGTCAAGGTCAATGACGTCAGATGTACGGTGTGTATTGTGATTTGTGACAACTGAGTTTAGTGAGCGAATGTCTACTCTTTTCATGTCAAGGACGGGTGCGCGAATTTTTGTCGATACATGTCTCCACTAACCATGAATCCCCAATCTAAGTAGACCCAATGTAACTAAGCATTGGTGGCTAGGTGGAGCGACATTTGGAATTACTATAATCTATTATGCCCTTATTTCTGTATTATACACGCACAGCGTAGTTGTCATGACCCAGCTAGTGTTGATTGAAAAAGGATTGACAGCGACTAGTTAAAAGTTGATCGAATCATCAAGATTAAGAAAAGAAAGTCACAATTCCATTTTGTTTTCAATTGAATAGATACATCGACACATACTCTCCTTAAGCATGCTCACAGGTGCAACATATTGGGGAGCCTGCAGTTTTCACACTTAAAATAAAGCTCAAACATTTAGAGTCTTAGTAATGATTGTGTAGAAAGAAAATGTAGAAAAAAACCAGTGAAGCCCTTGTAGTACGCGCTGTTAACTGTTAAATTATCACCACTAATCTCATTGAAACCCAGCTGTTCATCGCACAACCGAGCTGCTTAAAAATATCAAGACTTGTAAGTTAATCAATTCATCGATTTCCCTTTTATCAATAGTTACATACAGTGATCGATACATGATGAGACTATATACCCCCCACCCCATTTTTGCCTCCACACCACACAAAAAAAACACCATAGACAGGGGAAAATTGTAGTAATTCAATATTAATATAAAGTAAAGTTGTCAGGTTCAGCAAGTAGAAATAATGCTTGAATTAATCATTTAGTGTTTGTTTTCTTGATATGGGTTCGATTGCTCAACAGTAGGGAGGACATTTTAGTTTGTATTTATTGGGGAGCTGTGTATAGCTTTGTGGGAGTTTTGTGAAATTTTGTGGGGAGTTTTGTGTAATTGTGTAGGAGTTTTGTGTAATTGTGTGGGAGTTTTGTGTAATTGTTTGGCTAGTTTTGTGTAATTTTGTAAGGAGTTTTGTGTAATTGTGGGGGAGTTTTGTGTATTTGTGGGGGAGTTTTGTGTAATTTTGTGGGGAATTTTGTGTAATTTTGTGGGGAGTTTTGTGTAATTTTGTGGGGAGTTTTGTGTAATTTTGTGGAGAAATTTGTGTAATTTTGTGGGGAGTTTTGTGTAATTTTGTGGGGAGTTTTGTGTAATTTTGTGGGGAGTTTTGTGTAATTTTGTGGGCAGTTGTGTTTAATTGTGTGGGGAGTTTTGTGTAATTTGGGGGGAGTTTTGTGTAATTTTGTGATGAGTTTTGTGTAATTGTGTGGGGAGTTTTGTGTAATTTTGTGGGGAGTTTTGTGTAATTTTGTGGGGAGTTAAATGAAATTTTGTGGTGAGTTTTGTAATTAATTTGTGGGGAGTTTTGTGTAATTTTGTGGGGAAGTTTTGTGTAATTTTGTGGGGAGTTTTGTGTAAATTGTGTGAGGGAGTTTTGTGTAATTTTGTGGGGAGTTTTGTGTAATTTTGTGGGGAGTTTTGTGTAATTTTGGGGGGGATTTTTGTGTAATTTTGGGGGGGGGGGTTGTGTAATTTTGTGGGGAGTTTTGTGTAATTTTGTTGGGAGGTTTGAGTCTTTGGAGGATATTTGTGTATGGTGGGGGGGGGGGGGATAGGTTTGTGTAACTTTAAGAAGCATCGATATGTAGGCATAATTGGTATAATCGATCGGCCAAATACCTAGTAATGTTGCAAGTAGGACGCTTCTAGCTGCAAGGGTCGGTAAACTATGGGTTTTTGGCTTCATCCGGCCCGTGGGTTCAGTTTATCCGCCTACCATGAGCTGATTAATTTGGTTATCCAAATATTGTTATACTATTTAAAATAGCTCGAGAAATGTGTTCTGAAATACAATAGCAGTAGCTCGTAGTGTGGAAGACAGAGGATGCAATATAGGGGGACATATAGGAGGCAGTATAGGAGGAAGAATAGGAGGCAATATAGAAGGAAATATGTGAGGAAATATGTGAGGAAATATTGGAGTATATATGTGAGGCAATATAGGAGAAAATAAAGGAGGCATTATGGGAGGCAATATAGAAGGCAATATAGGAGGCAATATAGGAGGCATTATAGGCATTATAGGAGGCAAAATAGGAGGGATTTTTAGGAGGCATTATAGGAGGCAATATAGAAGGTAATATTGGATGTAATACAGGAAGCAATAAAGGAGGTTATCTTGGCAGTAATATAGTAGGAAATATAGGAGGAAATATAATAGGAAATATAGAAAGTAATCGAATACAAATCATTAAAATTTATAAAATTATATTTTTTAAAAAAGGATAAAAAAAGTTAAATAATTATTCAAAAGTATTACAAATGATTAAAATTATTAAAAAGGAAAAAACTAATAAAAATATTATTAAAAAAATGATTGAAAACGATTTTTATTATTTAAAAATTATTTAAAATAATACAATATAATAAAATGATTTAAAAAAATATAATTGTCTTTAATAAATTGAAAAAAACAATAATAAAAAAATTATTTTAAAAAGATTAAAAATGATTCAAATCGATTACTACTTATTAAAAATTATTATTAGGAATTATTTAATTTCATAAAAATTATTAAAAACGATTGCAAATTAAATTACAAAAAACAAATGATTAAAAATGACTGAAAAAATTTTTAAAAATATTTTTAAAATAATTAAATTATTAATTTGCAGAACAAATGCATCAGTTTGAGAAACGACATGTTCTGTGAAGAGAGTTTGTTACAAGGCAACTTAATTGTGCCACATTGTAAAAAAGAAAATAACATATAAGAGAGCCATTATTTTTGTGATATAAGACTATGGGTGTAACCCACTCAGTTGCAAGGAATAGCCAGAAACCTTTTCCCCCATAATAATTAGTGTACGGGTGTGCCACACCCAGGTGCAACGGACAAGGTATAAAATATGTTGCGGCGGAAAAGGTAAAAAAAAATATTTAAAAATTACTAAAAAGTGCTAAAAACTATTTAAAAATGTTTACAATTATTTTAAAAATGTTATAATTGTTTGTAATAATTTGAAATTATTTTAAAAAGTTTAAATATTATTTTAAAAGAAAAAAAATTTCTAAATTTTTTTAAAATTATTTTCTTTTAAATTAAAATGTATTTAAAATTTATTTAAAATGATTTAAAACGATTTTAAAATGAAAAAATCCTATTAAAAAAGAAATGTTTAGTTACATTTTATAAAAATGATTAAAAATTGCTGACAGAATCAAACAAGCCGCAGACAGAATCAACCAAGCCGCAGACAGAATCAACCAAAGCCGCAGACAGAATCAACCAAGCCCCAGACAGAATCAACTAAGACCCACACAGAAACAACAAAGCAACAGACATAATACCTTAACAGCAGACAGAATCAGCCCAACTACAGAAAGAATGGACGCAACCCCAGACACAATCAACCCATCCAAGTGCAGAATCAACACTTCCCTAGCGAGACTCAATCCACAAAAAGACAAAATAAACACAGCCACCGACAGCGTCACGCCAGACACAAACAGAATCAATACAACAACAGAAAGAATTAACACAGTTCCATACAGAATCAACCCAGCCACAAACAGAATCCACCAGACACAAACAGAATCAACCCAGTCACAAACAGAATCAACCCAGCCACAAACAGAATCAACCCAGCCACAAACAGAATCAACACAGACACAAACAGAATAAATCCAGACACAAACAGAATAAATCCAGACACAATCAGAATAAACCCAGACACAAACAGAATAAACCCAGACACAAACAGAATCAACCCAGCCGCAGACAAAATCAACCTAGCCACAGACAAGAGAAACAAAATAAATACTTGAATTTTTGGAAATAAAGTTTATTTGGCATAGTCTTGAAAATGATTAATTTGTTTTAATAAAGAACATAAAAAAAGTTAACTAATTTTTCCAACAAATTACAAATGAAACAAAGCTACTGACAAAATGTAGAAACTGAATCAATTTTATGTAAAATGGTTTCATAAAACAAGGACATTTAAGTAATGTCCTCATTTTTGTAGAATTTCAATTATTTCCCAGTTTCACAAACCATACAATCCGACACAATACTTAATTTCTTTAATAGTCTGCAAAGCACACCTGTTTATGCTAGTTTTATTTGACCAAGGTGTTCTCAACAGCACACCTGCTTATGCTAGTTTTATTTGACCAAGGTGTTCTCAACAGCACACCTGTTTATGCTAGTTTTATTTGACCAAGGTGTTCTCAACAGCACACCTGTTTATGCTAGTTTTATTTGACCAAGGTGTTCTCAACAGCACACCTGTTTATGCTAGTTTTATTTGACCAAGGTGTTCTCAACAGCACACCTGTTTATGCTAGTTTTATTTGACCAAGGTGTTCTCAACAGCACACCTGTTTATGCTAGTTTTATTTGACCAAGGTGTTCTCAACAGCACACCTGTTTATGCTAGTTTTATTTGACCAAGGTGTTCTCAACAGCACACCTGTTTATGCTAGTTTTATTTGACCAAGGTGTTCTCAACAGCACACCTGTTTATGCTAGTTTTATTTGACCAAGGTGTTCTCAACAGCACACCTGTTTATGCTAGTTTTATTTGACCAAGGTGTTCTTAACAGCACACCTGTTTATGCTAGTTTTATTTGACCAAGGTGTTCTCAACAGCACACCTGTTTATGCTAGTTTTATTTGACCAATGTGTTCTCAACAGCACACCTGTTTATTCTAGTTTTATTTGACCAAGGTGTTCTCAACAGCACACCTGTTTATGCTAGTTTTATTTGACCAAGGTGTTCTCAACAGCACACCTGTTTATGCTAGTTTTATTTGACCAAGGTGTTCTCAACAGCACACCTGTTTATGCTAGTTTTATTTGACCAAGGTGTTCTCAACAGCACACCTGTTTATGCTAGTTTTATTTGACCAAGGTGTTCTCAAAAGCACACCTGTTTATTCTAGTTTTATTTGACCAAGGTGTTCTCAACAGCACACCTGTTTATGCTAGTTTTATTTGACCAAGGTGTTCTCAACAGCACACCTGTTTATGCTAGTTTTATTTGACCAAGGTGTTCTCAACAGCACACCTGTTTATGCTAGTTTTATTTGACCAAGGTGTTCTCAAAAGCACACCTGTTTATTCTAGTTTTATTTGACCAAGGTGTTCTCAACAGCACACCTGTTTATGCTAGTTTTATTTGACCAAGGTGTTCTCAACAGCACACCTGCTTATGCTAGTTTTATTTGACCAAGGTGTTCTCAACAGCACACCTGTTTATTCTAGTTTTATTTGACCAAGGTGTTCTCAACAGCACACCTGTTTATGCTAGTTTTATTTGACCAAGGTGTTCTCAACAGCACACCTGTTTATGCTAGTTTTATTTGACCAAGGTGTTCTTAACAGCACACCTGTTTATGCTAGTTTTATTTGACCAAGGTGTTCTCAACAGCACACCTGCTTATGCTAGTTTTATTTGACCAAGGTGTTCTCAACAGCACACCTGCTTATGCTAGTTTTATTTGACCAAGGTGTTCTCAACAGCACACCTGCTTATGCTAGTTTTATTTGACCAAGGTGTTCTCAACAGCACACCTGCTTATGCTAGTTTTATTTGACCAAGGTGTTCTCAACAGCACACCTGTTTATGCTAGTTTTATTTGACCAAGGTGTTCTCAACAGCACACCTGCTTATGCTAGTTTTATTTGACCAAGGTGTTCTCAACAGCACACCTGTTTATGCTAGTTTTATTTGACCAAGGTGTTCTCAACAGCACACCTGCTTATGCTAGTTTTATTTGACCAAGGTGTTCTCAACAGCACACCTGCTTATGCTAGTTTTATTTGACCAAGGTGTTCTCAACAGCACACCTGTTTATGCTAGTTTTATTTGACCAAGGTGTTCTCAACAGCACACCTGTTTATGCTAGTTTTATTTGACCAAGGTGTTCTCAACAGCACACCTGTTTATGCTAGTTTTATTTGACCAAGGTGTTCTCAACAGCACACCTGTTTATGCTAGTTTTATTTGACCAAGGTGTTCTCAACAGCACACCTGTTTATGCTAGTTTTATTTGACCAAGGTGTTCTCAACAGCACACCTGTTTATGCTAGTTTTATTTGACCAAGGTGTTCTCAACAGCACACCTGTTTATGCTAGTTTTATTTGACCAAGGTGTTCTCAACAGCACACCTGTTTATGCTAGTTTTATTTGACCAAGGTGTTCTCAACAGCACACCTGTTTATGCTAGTTTTATTTGACCAAGGTGTTCTTAACAGCACACCTGTTTATGCTAGTTTTATTTGACCAAGGTGTTCTCAACAGCACACCTGTTTATGCTAGTTTTATTTGACCAATGTGTTCTCAACAGCACACCTGTTTATTCTAGTTTTATTTGACCAAGGTGTTCTCAACAGCACACCTGTTTATGCTAGTTTTATTTGACCAAGGTGTTCTCAACAGCACACCTGTTTATTCTAGTTTTATTTGACCAAGGTGTTCTCAACAGCACACCTGTTTATGCTAGTTTTATTTGACCAAGGTGTTCTCAACAGCACACCTGTTTATGCTAGTTTTATTTGACCAAGGTGTTCTCAACAGCACACCTGCTTATGCTAGTTTTATTTGACCAAGGTGTTCTCAACAGCACACCTGTTTATTCTAGTTTTATTTTACCAAGGTGTTCTCAACAGCACACCTGTTTATGCTAGTTTTATTTGACCAAGGTGTTCTCAACAGCACACCTGTTTATGCTAGTTTTATTTGACCAAGGTGTTCTCAACAGCACACCTGTTTATGCTAGTTTTATTTGACCAAGGTGTTCTCAACAGCACACCTGCTTATGCTAGTTTTATTTGACCAAGGTGTTCTCAACAGCACACCTGCTTATGCTAGTTTTATTTGACCAAGGTGTTCTCAACAGCACACCTGCTTATGCTAGTTTTATTTGACCAAGGTGTTCTCAACAGCACACCTGCTTATGCTAGTTTTATTTGACCAAGGTGTTCTCAACAGCACACCTGTTTATGCTAGTTTTATTTGACCAAGGTGTTCTCAACAGCACACCTGTTTATGCTAGTTTTATTTGACCAAGGTGTTCTCAACAGCACACCTGTTTATGCTAGTTTTATTTGACCAAGGTGTTCTCAACAGCACACCTGTTTATGCTAGTTTTATTTGACCAAGGTGTTCTCAACAGCACACCTGTTTATGCTAGTTTTATTTGACCAAGGTGTTCTCAACAGCACACCTGTTTATGCTAGTTTTATTTGACCAAGGTGTTCTCAACAGCACACCTGTTTATGCTAGTTTTATTTGACCAAGGTGTTCTCAACAGCACACCTGTTTATGCTAGTTTTATTTGACCAAGGTGTTCTTAACAGCACACCTGTTTATGCTAGTTTTATTTGACCAAGGTGTTCTCAACAGCACACCTGTTTATGCTAGTTTTATTTGACCAATGTGTTCTCAACAGCACACCTGTTTATTCTAGTTTTATTTGACCAAGGTGTTCTCAACAGCACACCTGTTTATGCTAGTTTTATTTGACCAAGGTGTTCTCAACAGCACACCTGTTTATTCTAGTTTTATTTGACCAAGGTGTTCTCAACAGCACACCTGTTTATGCTAGTTTTATTTGACCAAGGTGTTCTCAACAGCACACCTGTTTATGCTAGTTTTATTTGACCAAGGTGTTCTCAACAGCACACCTGCTTATGCTAGTTTTATTTGACCAAGGTGTTCTCAACAGCACACCTGTTTATTCTAGTTTTATTTGACCAAGGTGTTCTCAACAGCACACCTGTTTATGCTAGTTTTATTTGACCAAGGTGTTCTCAACAGCACACCTGTTTATGCTAGTTTTATTTGACCAAGGTGTTCTCAACAGCACACCTGTTTATGCTAGTTTTATTTGACCAAGGTGTTCTCAACAGCACACCTGCTTATGCTAGTTTTATTTGACCAAGGTGTTCTCAACAGCACACCTGCTTATGCTAGTTTTATTTGACCAAGGTGTTCTCAACAGCACACCTGCTTATGCTAGTTTTATTTGACCAAGGTGTTCTCAACAGCACACCTGCTTATGCTAGTTTTATTTGACCAAGGTGTTCTCAACAGCACACCTGTTTATGCTAGTTTTATTTGACCAAGGTGTTCTCAACAGCACACCTGCTTATGCTAGTTTTATTTGACCAAGGTGTTCTCAACAGCACACCTGTTTATGCTAGTTTTATTTGACCAAGGTGTTCTCAACAGCACACCTGCTTATGCTAGTTTTATTTGACCAAGGTGTTCTCAACAGCACACCTGCTTATGCTAGTTTTATTTGACCAAGGTGTTCTCAACAGCACACCTGTTTATGCTAGTTTTATTTGACCAAGGTGTTCTCAACAGCACACCTGTTTATGCTAGTTTTATTTGACCAAGGTGTTCTCAACAGCACACCTGTTTATGCTAGTTTTATTTGACCAAGGTGTTCTCAACAGCACACCTGTTTATGCTAGTTTTATTTGACCAAGGTGTTCTCAACAGCACACCTGTTTATGCTAGTTTTATTTGACCAAGGTGTTCTCAACAGCACACCTGTTTATGCTAGTTTTATTTGACCAAGGTGTTCTCAACAGCACACCTGTTTATGCTAGTTTTATTTGACCAAGGTGTTCTCAACAGCACACCTGCTTATGCTAGTTTTATTTGACCAAGGTGTTCTCAACAGCACACCTGCTTATGCTAGTTTTATTTGACCAAGGTGTTCTCAACAGCACACCTGTTTATGCTAGTTTTATTTGACCAAGGTGTTCTCAACAGCACACCTGTTTATGCTAGTTTTATTTGACCAAGGTGTTCTCAACAGCACACCTGTTTATGCTAGTTTTATTTGACCAAGGTGTTCTCAACAGCACACCTGTTTATGCTAGTTTTATTTGACCAAGGTGTTCTCAACAGCACACCTGTTTATGCTAGTTTTATTTGACCAAGGTGTTCTTAACAGCACACCTGTTTATGCTAGTTTTATTTGACCAAGGTGTTCTCAACAGCACACCTGTTTATGCTAGTTTTATTTGACCAAGGTGTTCTCAAAAGCACACCTGTTTATTCTAGTTTTATTTGACCAAGGTGTTCTCAACAGCACACCTGTTTATGCTAGTTTTATTTGACCAAGGTGTTCTCAACAGCACACCTGTTTATGCTAGTTTTATTTGACCAAGGTGTTCTCAACAGCACACCTGTTTATGCTAGTTTTATTTGATCAAGGTGTTCTTAACAGCACACCTGTTTATGCTAGTTTTATTTGACCAAGGTGTTCTCAACAGCACACCTGTTTATGCTAGTTTTATTTGACCAAGGTGTTCTCAAAAGCACACCTGTTTATTCTAGTTTTATTTGACCAAGGTGTTCTCAACAGCACACCTGTTTATGCTAGTTTTATTTGACCAAGGTGTTCTCAACAGCACACCTGCTTATGCTAGTTTTATTTGACCAAGGTGTTCTCAACAGCACACCTGTTTATTCTAGTTTTATTTGACCAAGGTGTTCTCAACAGCAC
The DNA here is from genome assembly GCA_964017045.1 of Omphiscola glabra. Classification (NCBI taxonomy): domain Eukaryota; kingdom Metazoa; phylum Mollusca; class Gastropoda; family Lymnaeidae; genus Omphiscola; species Omphiscola glabra. The sequence continues at coordinate 49,603,995 of OZ024796.1, read as the reverse complement.
ACCTGTTTATGCTAGTTTTATTTGACCAAGGTGTTCTCAACAGCACACCTGTTTATGCTAGTTTTATTTGACCAAGGTGTTCTCAACAGCACACCTGTTTATGCTAGTTTTATTTGACCAAGGTGTTCTCAACAGCACACCTGCTTATGCTAGTTTTATTTGACCAAGGTGTTCTCAACAGCACACCTGCTTATGCTAGTTTTATTTGACCAAGGTGTTCTCAACAGCACACCTGCTTATGCTAGTTTTATTTGACCAAGGTGTTCTCAACAGCACACCTGCTTATGCTAGTTTTATTTGACCAAGGTGTTCTCAACAGCACACCTGTTTATGCTAGTTTTATTTGACCAAGGTGTTCTCAACAGCACACCTGCTTATGCTAGTTTTATTTGACCAAGGTGTTCTCAACAGCACACCTGTTTATGCTAGTTTTATTTGACCAAGGTGTTCTCAACAGCACACCTGCTTATGCTAGTTTTATTTGACCAAGGTGTTCTCAACAGCACACCTGCTTATGCTAGTTTTATTTGACCAAGGTGTTCTCAACAGCACACCTGTTTATGCTAGTTTTATTTGACCAAGGTGTTCTCAACAGCACACCTGTTTATGCTAGTTTTATTTGACCAAGGTGTTCTCAACAGCACACCTGTTTATGCTAGTTTTATTTGACCAAGGTGTTCTCAACAGCACACCTGTTTATGCTAGTTTTATTTGACCAAGGTGTTCTCAACAGCACACCTGTTTATGCTAGTTTTATTTGACCAAGGTGTTCTCAACAGCACACCTGTTTATGCTAGTTTTATTTGACCAAGGTGTTCTCAACAGCACACCTGTTTATGCTAGTTTTATTTGACCAAGGTGTTCTCAACAGCACACCTGCTTATGCTAGTTTTATTTGACCAAGGTGTTCTCAACAGCACACCTGCTTATGCTAGTTTTATTTGACCAAGGTGTTCTCAACAGCACACCTGTTTATGCTAGTTTTATTTGACCAAGGTGTTCTCAACAGCACACCTGTTTAAGCTAGTTTTATTTGACCAAGGTGTTCTCAACAGCACACCTGTTTATGCTAGTTTTATTTGACCAAGGTGTTCTCAACAGCACACCTGTTTATGCTAGTTTTATTTGACCAAGGTGTTCTCAACAGCACACCTGTTTATGCTAGTTTTATTTGACCAAGGTGTTCTTAACAGCACACCTGTTTATGCTAGTTTTATTTGACCAAGGTGTTCTCAACAGCACACCTGTTTATGCTAGTTTTATTTGACCAAGGTGTTCTCAAAAGCACACCTGTTTATTCTAGTTTTATTTGACCAAGGTGTTCTCAACAGCACACCTGTTTATGCTAGTTTTATTTGACCAAGGTGTTCTCAACAGCACACCTGTTTATTCTAGTTTTATTTGACCAAGGTGTTCTCAACAGCACACCTGTTTATGCTAGTTTTATTTGACCAAGGTGTTCTCAACAGCACACCTGTTTATGCTAGTTTTATTTGACCAAGGTGTTCTCAACAGCACACCTGCTTATGCTAGTTTTATTTGACCAAGGTGTTCTCAACAGCACACCTGTTTATTCTAGTTTTATTTGACCAAGGTGTTCTCAACAGCACACCTGCTTATGCTAGTTTTATTTGACCAAGGTGTTCTCAACAGCACACCTGCTTATGCTAGTTTTATTTGACCAAGGTGTTCTCAACAGCACACCTGTTTATGCTAGTTTTATTTGACCAAGGTGTTCTCAACAGCACACCTGCTTATGCTAGTTTTATTTGACCAAGGTGTTCTCAACAGCACACCTGTTTATGCTAGTTTTATTTGACCAAGGTGTTCTCAACAGCACACCTGCTTATGCTAGTTTTATTTGACCAAGGTGTTCTCAACAGCACACCTGCTTATGCTAGTTTTATTTGACCAAGGTGTTCTCAACAGCACACCTGTTTATGCTAGTTTTATTTGACCAAGGTGTTCTCAACAGCACACCTGTTTATGCTAGTTTTATTTGACCAAGGTGTTCTCAACAGCACACCTGCTTATGCTAGTTTTATTTGACCAAGGTGTTCTCAACAGCACACCTGTTTATGCTAGTTTTATTTGACCAAGGTGTTCTCAACAGCACACCTGCTTATGCTAGTTTTATTTGACCAAGGTGTTCTCAACAGCACACCTGTTTATTCTAGTTTTATTTGACCAAGGTGTTCTCAACAGCACACCTGTTTATGCTAGTTTTATTTGACCAAGGTGTTCTCAACAGCACACCTGTTTATGCTAGTTTTATTTGACCAAGGTGTTCTCAACAGCACACCTGTTTATGCTAGTTTTATTTGACCAAGGTGTTCTCAACAGCACACCTGCTTATGCTAGTTTTATTTGACCAAGGTGTTCTCAACAGCACACCTGCTTATGCTAGTTTTATTTGACCAAGGTGTTCTCAACAGCACACCTGCTTATGCTAGTTTTATTTGACCAAGGTGTTCTCAACAGCACACCTGTTTATTCTAGTTTTATTTGACCAAGGTGTTCTCAACAGCACACCTGTTTATGCTAGTTTTATTTGACCAAGGTGTTCTCAACAGCACACCTGTTTATGCTAGTTTTATTTGACCAAGGTGTTCTCAACAGCACACCTGTTTATGCTAGTTTTATTTGACCAAGGTGTTCTCAACAGCACACCTGTTTATGCTAGTTTTATTTGACCAAGGTGTTCTCAACAGCACACCTGCTTATGCTAGTTTTATTTGACCAAGGTGTTCTCAACAGCACACCTGTTTATGCTAGTTTTATTTGACCAAGGTGTTCTCAACAGCACACCTGCTTATGCTAGTTTTATTTGACCAAGGTGTTCTCAACAGCACACCTGTTTATTCTAGTTTTATTTGACCAAGGTGTTCTCAACAGCACACCTGTTTATGCTAGTTTTATTTGACCAAGGTGTTCTCAACAGCACACCTGTTTATGCTAGTTTTATTTGACCAAGGTGTTCTCAACAGCACACCTGTTTATGCTAGTTTTATTTGACCAAGGTGTTCTCAACAGCACACCTGCTTATGCTAGTTTTATTTGACCAAGGTGTTCTCAACAGCACACCTGCTTATGCTAGTTTTATTTGACCAAGGTGTTCTCAACAGCACACCTGCTTATGCTAGTTTTATTTGACCAAGGTGTTCTCAACAGCACACCTGTTTATTCTAGTTTTATTTGACCAAGGTGTTCTCAACAGCACACCTGTTTATGCTAGTTTTATTTGACCAAGGTGTTCTCAACAGCACACCTGTTTATGCTAGTTTTATTTGACCAAGGTGTTCTCAACAGCACACCTGTTTATGCTAGTTTTATTTGACCAAGGTGTTCTCAACAGCACACCTGCTTATGCTAGTTTTATTTGACCAAGGTGTTCTCAACAGCACACCTGCTTATGCTAGTTTTATTTGACCAAGGTGTTCTCAACAGCACACCTGCTTATGCTAGTTTTATTTGACCAAGGTGTTCTCAACAGCACACCTGCTTATGCTAGTTTTATTTGACCAAGGTGTTCTCAACAGCACACCTGTTTATGCTAGTTTTATTTGACCAAGGTGTTCTCAACAGCACACCTGCTTATGCTAGTTTTATTTGACCAAGGTGTTCTCAACAGCACACCTGTTTATGCTAGTTTTATTTGACCAAGGTGTTCTCAACAGCACACCTGCTTATGCTAGTTTTATTTGACCAAGGTGTTCTCAACAGCACACCTGCTTATGCTAGTTTTATTTGACCAAGGTGTTCTCAACAGCACACCTGTTTATGCTAGTTTTATTTGACCAAGGTGTTCTCAACAGCACACCTGTTTATGCTAGTTTTATTTGACCAAGGTGTTCTCAACAGCACACCTGTTTATGCTAGTTTTATTTGACCAAGGTGTTCTCAACAGCACACCTGTTTATGCTAGTTTTATTTGACCAAGGTGTTCTCAACAGCACACCTGTTTATGCTAGTTTTATTTGACCAAGGTGTTCTCAACAGCACACCTGTTTATGCTAGTTTTATTTGACCAAGGTGTTCTCAACAGCACACCTGTTTATGCTAGTTTTATTTGACCAAGGTGTTCTCAACAGCACACCTGCTTATGCTAGTTTTATTTGACCAAGGTGTTCTCAACAGCACACCTGCTTATGCTAGTTTTATTTGACCAAGGTGTTCTCAACAGCACACCTGTTTATGCTAGTTTTATTTGACCAAGGTGTTCTCAACAGCACACCTGTTTATGCTAGTTTTATTTGACCAAGGTGTTCTCAACAGCACACCTGTTTATTCTAGTTTTATTTGACCAAGGTGTTCTCAACAGCACACCTGTTTATGCTAGTTTTATTTGACCAAGGTGTTCTCAACAGCACACCTGTTTATGCTAGTTTTATTTGACCAAGGTGTTCTCAACAGCACACCTGTTTATGCTAGTTTTATTTGACCAAGGTATTCTCAACAGCACACCTGTTTATGCTAGTTTTATTTGACCAAGGTGTTCTTAACAGCACACCTGTTTATGCTAGTTTTATTTGACCAAGGTGTTCTCAACAGCACACCTGTTTATGCTAGTTTTATTTGACCAAGGTGTTCTCAAAAGCACACCTGTTTATTCTAGTTTTATTTGACCAAGGTGTTCTCAACAGCACACCTGTTTATGCTAGTTTTATTTGACCAAGGTGTTCTCAACAGCACACCTGTTTATTCTAGTTTTATTTGACCAAGGTGTTCTCAACAGCACACCTGTTTATGCTAGTTTTATTTGACCAAGGTGTTCTCAACAGCACACCTGTTTATGCTAGTTTTATTTGACCAAGGTGTTCTCAACAGCACACCTGCTTATGCTAGTTTTATTTGACCAAGGTGTTCTCAACAGCACACCTGTTTATTCTAGTTTTATTTGACCAAGGTGTTCTCAACAGCACACCTGCTTATGCTAGTTTTATTTGACCAAGGTGTTCTCAACAGCACACCTGCTTATGCTAGTTTTATTTGACCAAGGTGTTCTCAACAGCACACCTGTTTATGCTAGTTTTATTTGACCAAGGTGTTCTCAACAGCACACCTGCTTATGCTAGTTTTATTTGACCAAGGTGTTCTCAACAGCACACCTGTTTATGCTAGTTTTATTTGACCAAGGTGTTCTCAACAGCACACCTGCTTATGCTAGTTTTATTTGACCAAGGTGTTCTCAACAGCACACCTGCTTATGCTAGTTTTATTTGACCAAGGTGTTCTCAACAGCACACCTGTTTATGCTAGTTTTATTTGACCAAGGTGTTCTTAACAGCACACCTGCTTATGCTAGTTTTATTTGACCAAGGTGTTCTCAACAGCACACCTGCTTATGCTAGTTTTATTTGACCAAGGTGTTCTCAACAGCACACCTGTTTATGCTAGTTTTATTTGACCAAGGTGTTCTCAACAGCACACCTGTTTATTCTAGTTTTATTTGACCAAGGTGTTCTCAACAGCACACCTGTTTATGCTAGTTTTATTTGACCAAGGTGTTCTCAACAGCACACCTGTTTATGCTAGTTTTATTTGACCAAGGTGTTCTCAACAGCACACCTGTTTATGCTAGTTTTATTTGACCAAGGTGTTCTCAACAGCACACCTGTTTATGCTAGTTTTATTTGACCAAGGTGTTCTCAACAGCACACCTGTTTATGCTAGTTTTATTTGACCAAGGTGTTCTCAACAGCACACCTGTTTATTCTAGTTTTATTTGACCAAGGTGTTCTCAACAGCACACCTGTTTATGCTAGTTTTATTTGACCAAGGTGTTCTCAACAGCACACCTGTTTATGCTAGTTTTATTTGACCAAGGTGTTCTCAACAGCACACCTGTTTATGCTAGTTTTATTTGACCAAGGTGTTCTCAACAGCACACCTGTTTATGCTAGTTTTATTTGACCAAGGTGTTCTCAACAGCACACCTGTTTATGCTAGTTTTATTTGACCAAGGTGTTCTCAACAGCACACCTGTTTATGCTAGTTTTATTTGACCAAGGTGTTCTCAACAGCACACCTGTTTATGCTAGTTTTATTTAAACAAGGTGTTCTCAACAGCACACCTGTTTATGCTAGTTTTATTTGACCAAGGTGTTCTCAACAGCACACCTGTTTATGCTAGTTTTATTTGACCAAGGTGTTCTCAACAGCACACCTGTTTATGCTAGTTTTATTTGACCAAGGTGTTCTCAACAGCACACCTGTTTATGCTAGTTTTATTTGACCAAGGTGTTCTCAACAGCACACCTGTTTATGCTAGTTTTATTTGACCAAGGTGTTCTTAACAGCACACCTGTTTATGCTAGTTTTATTTGACCAAGGTGTTCTCAACAGCACACCTGTTTATGCTAGTTTTATTTGACCAAGGTGTTCTCAACAGCACACCTGTTTATTCTAGTTTTATTTGACCAAGGTGTTCTCAACAGCACACCTGTTTATGCTAGTTTTATTTGACCAAGGTGTTCTCAACAGCACACCTGTTTATTCTAGTTTTATTTGACCAAGGTGTTCTCAACAGCACACCTGTTTATGCTAGTTTTATTTGACCAAGGTGTTCTCAACAGCACACCTGTTTATGCTAGTTTTATTTGACCAAGGTGTTCTCAACAGCACACCTGCTTATGCTAGTTTTATTTGACCAAGGTGTTCTCAACAGCACACCTGTTTATTCTAGTTTTATTTGACCAAGGTGTTCTCAACAGCACACCTGTTTATGCTAGTTTTATTTGACCAAGGTGTTCTCAACAGCACACCTGTTTATGCTAGTTTTATTTGACCAAGGTGTTCTCAACAGCACACCTGTTTATGCTAGTTTTATTTGACCAAGGTGTTCTCAACAGCACACCTGTTTATTCTAGTTTTATTTGACCAAGGTGTTCTCAACAGCACACCTGTTTATGCTAGTTTTATTTGACCAAGGTGTTCTCAACAGCACACCTGTTTATGCTAGTTTTATTTGACCAAGGTGTTCTCAACAGCACACCTGTTTATGCTAGTTTTATTTGACCAAGGTGTTCTCAACAGCACACCTGCTTATGCTAGTTTTATTTGACCAAGGTGTTCTCAACAGCACACCTGTTTATGCTAGTTTTATTTGACCAAGGTGTTCTCAACAGCACACCTGTTTATGCTAGTTTTATTTGACCAAGGTGTTCTCAACAGCACACCTGTTTATGCTAGTTTTATTTGACCAAGGTGTTCTCAACAGCACACCTGTTTATGCTAGTTTTATTTGACCAAGGTGTTCTCAACAGCACACCTGTTTATGCTAGTTTTATTTGACCAAGGTGTTCTCAACAGCACACCTGTTTATGCTAGTTTTATTTGACCAAGGTGTTCTCAACAGCACACCTGTTTATGCTAGTTTTATTTGACCAAGGTGTTCTCAACAGCACACCTGTTTATGCTAGTTTTATTTGACCAAGGTGTTCTCAACAGCACACCTGCTTATGCTAGTTTTATTTGACCAAGGTGTTCTCAACAGCACACCTGCTTATGCTAGTTTTATTTGACCAAGGTGTTCTCAACAGCACACCTGTTTATGCTAGTTTTATTTGACCAAGGTGTTCTCAACAGCACACCTGTTTATGCTAGTTTTATTTGACCAAGGTGTTCTCAACAGCACACCTGTTTATGCTAGTTTTATTTGACCAAGGTGTTCTCAACAGCACACCTGTTTATGCTAGTTTTATTTGACCAAGGTGTTCTCAACAGCACACCTGTTTATGCTAGTTTTATTTGACCAAGGTGTTCTCAACAGCACACCTGTTTATGCTAGTTTTATTTGACCAAGGTGTTCTTAACAGCACACCTGTTTATGCTAGTTTTATTTGACCAAGGTGTTCTCAACAGCACACCTGTTTATGCTAGTTTTATTTGACCAAGGTGTTCTCAAAAGCACACCTGTTTATTCTAGTTTTATTTGACCAAGGTGTTCTCAACAGCACACCTGTTTATGCTAGTTTTATTTGACCAAGGTGTTCTCAACAGCACACCTGTTTATTCTAGTTTTATTTGACCAAGGTGTTCTCAACAGCACACCTGTTTATGCTAGTTTTATTTGACCAAGGTGTTCTCAACAGCACACCTGTTTATGCTAGTTTTATTTGACCAAGGTGTTCTCAACAGCACACCTGCTTATGCTAGTTTTATTTGACCAAGGTGTTCTCAAAAGCACACCTGTTTATTCTAGTTTTATTTGACCAAGGTGTTCTCAACAGCACACCTGTTTATGCTAGTTTTATTTGACCAAGGTGTTCTCAACAGCACACCTTCTTATGCTAGTTTTATTTGACCAACGTGTTCTCAACAGCACACCTGTTTATGCTAGTTTTATTTGACCAAGGTGTTCTCAACAGCACACCTGCTTATGCTAGTTTTATTTGACCAAGGTGTTCTCAACAGCACACCTGCTTATGCTAGTTTTATTTGACCAAGGTGTTCTCAACAGCACACCTGCTTATGCTAGTTTTATTTGACCAAGGTGTTCTCAACAGCACACCTGCTTATGCTAGTTTTATTTGACCAAGGTGTTCTCAACAGCACACCTGTTTATGCTAGTTTTATTTGACCAAGGTGTTCTCAACAGCACACCTGCTTATGCTAGTTTTATTTGACCAAGGTGTTCTCAACAGCACACCTGTTTATGCTAGTTTTATTTGACCAAGGTGTTCTTAACAGCACACCTGCTTATGCTAGTTTTATTTGACCAAGGTGTTCTCAACAGCACACCTGCTTATGCTAGTTTTATTTGACCAAGGTGTTCTCAACAGCACACCTGTTTATGCTAGTTTTATTTGACCAAGGTGTTCTCAACAGCACACCTGTTTATGCTAGTTTTATTTGACCAAGGTTTTCTCAACAGCACACCTGTTTATGCTAGTTTTATTTGACCAAGGTGTTCTCAACAGCACACCTGTTTATGCTAGTTTTATTTGACCAAGGTGTTCTCAACAGCACACCTGTTTATGCTAGTTTTATTTGACCAAGGTGTTCTCAGCAGCACACCTGTTTATGCTAGTTTTATTTGACCAAGGTGTTCTCAACAGCACACCTGTTTATGCTAGTTTTATTTGACCAAGGTGTTCTCAACAGCACACCTGTTTATGCTAGTTTTATTTGACCAAGGTGTTCTCAACAGCACACCTGCTTATGCTAGTTTTATTTGACCAAGGTGTTCTCAACAGCACACCTGCTTATGCTAGTTTTATTTGACCAAGGTGTTCTCAACAGCACACCTGTTTATGCTAGTTTTATTTGACCAAGGTGTTCTCAACAGCACACCTGTTTATGCTAGTTTTATTTGACCAAGGTGTTCTCAACAGCACACCTGTTTATGCTAGTTTTATTTGACCAAGGTGTTCTCAACAACACACCTGTTTATGCTAGTTTTATTTGACCAAGGTGTTCTCAACAGCACACCTGTTTATGCTAGTTTTATTTGACCAAGGTGTTCTTAACAGCACACCTGTTTATGCTAGTTTTATTTGACCAAGGTGTTCTCAACAGCACACCTGTTTATGCTAGTTTTATTTGACCAAGGTGTTCTCAAAAGCACACCTGTTTATTCTAGTTTTATTTGACCAAGGTGTTCTCAACAGCACACCTGTTTATGCTAGTTTTATTTGACCAAGGTGTTCTCAACAGCACACCTGTTTATTCTAGTTTTATTTGACCAAGGTGTTCTCAACAGCACACCTGTTTATGCTAGTTTTATTTGACCAAGGTGTTCTCAACAGCACACCTGTTTATGCTAGTTTTATTTGACCAAGGTGTTCTCAACAGCACACCTGCTTATGCTAGTTTTATTTGACCAAGGTGTTCTCAACAGCACACCTGTTTATTCTAGTTTTATTTGACCAAGGTGTTCTCAACAGCACACCTGCTTATGCTAGTTTTATTTGACCAAGGTGTTCTCAACAGCACACCTGCTTATGCTAGTTTTATTTGACCAAGGTTTTCTCAACAGCACACCTGTTTATGCTAGTTTTATTTGACCAAGGTGTTCTCAACAGCACACCTGCTTATGCTAGTTTTATTTGACCAAGGTGTTCTCAACAGCACACCTGTTTATGCTAGTTTTATTTGACCAAGGTGTTCTCAACAGCACACCTGCTTATGCTAGTTTTATTTGACCAAGGTGTTCTCAACAGCACACCTGCTTATGCTAGTTTTATTTGACCAAGGTGTTCTCAACAGCACACCTGTTTATGCTAGTTTTATTTGACCAAGGTGTTCTCAACAGCACACCTGCTTATGCTAGTTTTATTTGACCAAGGTGTTCTCAACAGCACACCTGCTTATGCTAGTTTTATTTGACCAAGGTGTTCTCAACAGCACACCTGTTTATGCTAGTTTTATTTGACCAAGGTGTTCTCAACAGCACACCTGTTTATGCTAGTTTTATTTGACCAAGGTGTTCTCAACAGCACACCTGTTTATGCTAGTTTTATTTGACCAAGGTGTTCTCAACAGCACACCTGTTTATGCTAGTTTTATTTGACCAAGGTGTTCTCAACAGCACACCTGTTTATGCTAGTTTTATTTGACCAAGGTGTTCTTAACAGCACACCTGTTTATGCTAGTTTTATTTGACCAAGGTGTTCTCAACAGCACACCTGCTTATGCTAGTTTTATTTGACCAAGGTGTTCTCAAAAGCACACCTGTTTATTCTAGTTTTATTTGACCAAGGTGTTCTCAACAGCACACCTGTTTATGCTAGTTTTATTTGACCAAGGTGTTCTCAACAGCACACCTGTTTATTCTAGTTTTATTTGACCAAGGTGTTCTCAACAGCACACCTGTTTATGCTAGTTTTATTTGACCAAGGTGTTCTCAACAGCACACCTGTTTATGCTAGTTTTATTTGACCAAGGTGTTCTCAACAGCACACCTGCTTATGCTAGTTTTATTTGACCAAGGTGTTCTCAACAGCACACCTGTTTATTCTAGTTTTATTTGACCAAGGTGTTCTCAACAGCACACCTGCTTATGCTAGTTTTATTTGACCAAGGTGTTCTCAACAGCACACCTGCTTATGCTAGTTTTATTTGACCAAGGTTTTCTCAACAGCACACCTGTTTATGCTAGTTTTATTTGACCAAGGTGTTCTCAACAGCACACCTGCTTATGCTAGTTTTATTTGACCAAGGTGTTCTCAACAGCACACCTGTTTATGCTAGTTTTATTTGACCAAGGTGTTCTCAACAGCACACCTGCTTATGCTAGTTTTATTTGACCAAGGTGTTCTCAACAGCACACCTGCTTATGCTAGTTTTATTTGACCAAGGTGTTCTCAACAGCACACCTGTTTATGCTAGTTTTATTTGACCAAGGTGTTCTTAACAGCACACCTGCTTATGCTAGTTTTATTTGACCAAGGTGTTCTCAACAGCACACCTGCTTATGCTAGTTTTATTTGACCAAGGTGTTCTCAACAGCACACCTGTTTATGCTAGTTTTATTTGACCAAGGTGTTCTCAACAGCACACCTGTTTATGCTAGTTTTATTTGACCAAGGTGTTCTCAACAGCACACCTGTTAATGCTAGTTTTATTTGACCAAGGTGTTCTCAACAGCACACCTGTTTATGCTAGTTTTATTTGACCAAGGTGTTCTCAACAGCACACCTGCTTATGCTAGTTTTATTTGACCAAGGTGTTCTCAACAGCACACCTGTTTATGCTAGTTTTATTTGACCAAGGTGTTCTCAACAGCACACCTGTTTATGCTAGTTTTATTTGACCAAGGTGTTCTCAACAGCACACCTGTTTATGCTAGTTTTATTTGACCAAGGTGTTCTCAACAGCACACCTGCTTTGCTAGTTTTATTTGACCAAGGTGTTCTCAACAGCACACCTGCTTATGCTAGTTTTATTTGACCAAGGTGTTCTCAACAGCACACCTGTTTATGCTAGTTTTATTTGACCAAGGTGTTCTCAACAGAACACCTGCTTATGCTAGTTTTATTTGACCAAGGTGTTCTCAACAGCACACCTGCTTATGCTAGTTTTATTTGACCAAGGTGTTCTCAACAGGACACCTGCTTATGCTAGTTTTATTTGACCAAGGTGTTCTCAACAGCACACCTGTTTATGCTAGTTTTATTTGACCAAGGTGTTCTCAACAGCACACCTGTTTATGCTAGTTTTATTTGACCAAGGTGTTCTCAACAGCACACCTGCTTATGCTAGTTTTATTTGACCAAGGTGTTCTCAACAGCACACCTGTTTATGCTAGTTTTATTTGACCAAGGTGTTCTCAACAGCACACCTGTTTATGATAGTTTTATTTGACCAAGGTGTTCTCAACAGCACACCTGTTTATGCTAGTTTTATTTGACCAAGGTGTTCTCAACAGCACACCTGCTTATGCTAGTTTTATTTGATTAAGGTGTTCTCAACAGCACACCTGTTTATGCTAGTTTTATTTGACCAAGGTGTTCTCAACAGCACACCTGTTTATGCTAGTTTTATTTGACCAAGGTGTTCTCAACAGCACACCTGCTTATGCTAGTTTTATTTGACCAAGGTGTTCTCAACAGCACACCTGTTTATGCTAGTTTTATTTGACCAAGGTGTTCTCAACAGCACACCTGCTTATGCTAGTTTTATTTGACCAAGGTGTTCTCAACAGCACACCTGTTTATGCTAGTTTTATTTGACCAAGGTGTTCTCAACAGCACACCTGCTTATGCTAGTTTTATTTGACCAAGGTGTTCTCAACAGCACACCTGTTTATGCTAGTTTTATTTGACCAAGGTGTTCTCAACAGCACACCTGTTTATTCTAGTTTTATTTGACCAAGGTGTTCTCAACAACACACATGTTTATTTTATAGTTGTATTTGTTCAAGGTTTTTCGCAACTCAGAACTAACTCCACAACAGTGTCCGCTGGTGTCAGTCCTCTTTGAAGTTCTGGTTTAGTGCAGTGATGTCAATGGAGCCGGTGACTACAATGAAATTTCTGTTCAGTAGATGCTGACACCAAAACCATTCCATTGTAAAAAAAAAAAAAAAAAAAAAAAAGGATTAACACTTAACTCTGTCTCAGAACTTAAGTTATTCTCATCTGTTTTATTCCAATCTGCATTCCGTAAGTTTCATACCCAATCTTCAATCACCCCCAGATTTATTCTTTTTTTCAGCCTTCTCCTGACAATGCCCCCAGCACATATAAACGACAATGTCCGCAACCAAGTGGAACAACTCGAACAATCCTAGGACAGACAATCCAATCCACAAACCGATAGATCCTCCGATATCAGACAGAAGTTGACTCTCCTGCGGAGAAAAATAACAATGGTATGATTGAATGATTGCCCCTAAAATACTTTTTCAATACAACAATTTCCCCATTCGTAATTGAATCTTTACATGTTGTCAGTGTGCTAGCACTTTGTGCTGGGTGGCTTCTGTCAATGTGGTGGTTCTTGTGCTGGGTGGCTTCTGTCAATGTGGTGGTTCTTGTGCTGGGTGGCTTCTGTCAATGTGCTGGTTCTTGTGCTGGGTGACTTCTGTCAATGTGGTGGTTCTTGTGCTGAGTGGCTTCTGTCAATGTGCTGATTCTTGTGCTGAGTGGCTTCTGTCAATGTGCTGGTTCTTGTGCTGGGTGGCTTCTGTCAATGTGCTGATTCTTGTGCTGGGTGGCTTCTGTCAATGTGGTGGTTCTTGTGCTGGGTGGCTTCTGTCAATGTGCTGGTTCTTGTGCTGGGTGGCTTCTGTCAATGTGCTGGTTCTTGTGCTGGGTGGCTTCTGTCAATGTGGTGGTTCTTGTGCTGGGTGGCTTCTGTAAATGTGGTGGTTCTTGTGCTGGGTGGCTTCTGTCAATGTGGTGATTCTTGTGCTGGGTGGCTTCTGTCAATGTGGTGATTCTTGTGCTGGGTGGCTTCTGTCAATGTGCTGGTTTTTGTGCTGAGTGGCTTCTGTCAATGTGGTGATTCTTGTGCTGAGTGGCTTCTGTCAATGTGGTGATTCTTGTGCTGAGTGGCTTCTGTCAATGTGCTGATTCTTGTGCTGGGTGGCTTCCGTCAATGTGCTGATTCTTGTGCTGAGTGGCTTCTG